>CM031086.1:28994159-29594159 GCA_018257905.1 Gillenia trifoliata | reverse complement strand
CCCAACTTTCGAACTACAGTCATTTGTAATCTTTTGTTGCATTCTGTTCTTTCTGCAGTGACTGGAACGGAAGCAAACGTGGACATGTTTACAAGTTTCTTCGGTCCCAGGGGTTTGTATCTTCTTATGATACTGCTCATCATTACACTGATGCAGATGCACACAAGGTCAGTATCGTTAACTTTACACCTATAAACCCTTTCGTTTTTGTATGCCTGTAACTCATGGTATTTCATATTTTTCATGCAGTGGGTTAGCCACAGAAACCATCGGGGAAACATATGCGGCGTTGATTTTATATGGCTTCTCAATCCTAATAAATATCGTAAGCTACTAAAAACTAGTTGGTCCGAAGCAGTATTTGGCATGTTCAAGGTCAGCAATACATATTCATCGCCTGTATACGTTTTTCAGTCGCATTGCTGTTCGTTCTGTTTCTGATGGGATAAATTTTCACAATTTCAGTATCTACTACGAAGAGCTTCGCTGACAGAGGATGACGCCTTTGCTTTTCTAAAGGCTGATAATCATGGTGATTACATTACCTATTCAGGTTTCTGTGAAGCACTGCGACAGGTACGATATCAATTAAAACTGAGATTTTCTCCTAATCGTTTTACTCTTGTTCTGAATACAACCTTCGCCTGTTAGTAAATATTCCAATTGGTTAATTGCTATGTTATGCAGCTTAACATGACGGGTCATTGCCATGGACTTAGCCTCGAAGAGACAAAGGATTTGTGGGTTCAAGCAGACATAGATGGAAACGGTCTTCTTGATTACATGGAATTTCAGGTAAGTTATTGTTATTAAGCTCCAGGATTATCAGTACAGGGATTTTAAGCTTTTATGTAGGAAAATGCTTTTGCTTTCCGGAGTCAGTGGGCTTAGGTTGTTCGCCTGTCCTGTAATTTGGTTTAGAAAACTTAGCAGTAAAACTTTAAATCTATTTTTCAGCACCATTAGACAGTTTTAAGATGTTTATGCTACTACTAATGGCATTGCAGCAGCGAATTTGGAATCCTACGGGGTCAGAGCAGAAAGATGAAAGTGGTAGTGACTGTGATAGTGGTTCCAAAGGTATTCAGGAACAAATAATTGGTTTCAGTGTCAAAAACGCGGTTCTCTTCCCTCCTGAAGTGGAGAAAGGAACGTGGCCTGAAGACTACTCTCTTTCCGATCATGCACGACTCACTGTGGTTTTCTCACCAATAAGAATGCCCTGCTCTCAGATGATTCCCTGACAACCTCAAGCTCAGCAGCACTTTGGTTTGATACTTTGTTACATAACGAACCAAAAACCTGTAAACGGGAGAAGGTCAAGGGTTACAGCCAGATCGTGCCGAATTGATGTGTACCAGTTTTCTTCAGCAAAGAGAGTGCATTCTTCCTTCTTAACTGTGCCTGTGTTCGAAGCTCAATCTTTCGTGTACAAGCAGGCAAACATCAGTGAACTGGCCTTTGATCTGCAACTGAATAACCGAACTAGCATCCGGATTACACATTTGGCCTTTCCATTGCGCCCGTTGATGTGGGAAAAAGGAAGGAAGCTAAGAAGAAGAAAGAACGAGTTGTATAGCTTGCTGTGCATGTGTAAAGATCCTATAGAGTTGTATAGCTGTCTGTGCATATATGTAGGCTTGCAGCTATCCCCTATTTGTAAATTTGTAGTAATGGTGAGATGTATCAAATTAGAGGCCTTTTTGTACTTGCAATGCATTCTGCATCAATGTTAATAACACTCTAATTGCAACTGATTTTGCTCTTCTGCTACATATTGACATCTTATATTAGAGCATCCAACAATACTGGCTAAATTTTTGTTATTGCAGCTACCCAAATGACCCAAATGTTAATTTGGCTAGCCAATACTAGCTATTTTAGGTTAGGTTAAAATATTTTAATATTATTTTTTTTCTAAACTTAACAACCCAAGCACTTTTTCTTCTCTTGAAGCTCACAAACAATGCAATTTTATAGTTTTTAATGTTTATAACTTTCTCTCTCCTCCTAGCTAAATCTAGCTAATTACTGGGGTATTGCTCTAGTACTTTGTATTATTGAATACAACCACCTTTTATTATTATTTTAATTAATATCAACTGTTAGATTAAACATAAATTAATTACATATGTCCATCATCTCGTAGGGCACATCGCCCTAACCAACTGGCCTAACCCATGTATGTATGACAATCATAAAATAAAAGTAGATTAATTATTTGACTCTTAGATTAATTATTTGACTCTAACCTTTAATACCTTTTAGTCTAGGCTAAAGCAGTGCTCCTCCCGATGCACCCAAGTTCGAAGCTCCTCCATGTAGCTTATGCTATTAATAGTTTATAAAAATAAAAATAAAAAATAAAAACTCGAAAATCATATTATATTTTTTAATAAATATTTTAGGGTTGTTATATTCACATCCCACATAATGTTACATATTGAATACACCTCACATCTACTTTTTCAATTAAAATTTATCTTAATACACCTCATCTACTTTTCCATACTACCCTCACACTCCACACTTTCCATATACACCCCATACTCTTCACATACACCTCACATCAACCTCGTGTATTCCGTATTCGTCTGTTTCAAAAAAAAAAAAAAAAAAACTCGCGTCTCTTCACCACGAACACAATGCCTAGAAGAAGCAAATGAAACTCAAACCATGTATGAAATGAAATGAAAATTTCCTCCCATTTTCTATTCAATTTTCATATCAGTGGCCTAAATAATTAGTCATTTTTTCTGCACATCCAGGTTTATGTCAATTTTAGGGTTCAGATTTCTGTAAAAAAAAAAGGCATCATTATACAAAAAATGCATGCATATCATGATATTAAGACAAAAAAAGACATCAATATATGGCGTACCAAACAAAACATGCAGCAATGGAAGTTCATTGACATAATTAGGGCGAAAATATAAGGAGTAGGCTATGGTGCTCGCAAGCATTAGATGCTTACACCGATTTCACCGTTAAAAGGAGGGAGGAGGGAGGAGAGAGGGGGGAAGGAGGGTGAGATCAGTGTGAGCATCCAATGCTTGCGACCACTGTAGCCAGTCCCAAAATACAAATAGCCAATCATGAATAAGCATTCAATTTGTTACTCGAGTAACGTTTTCTACTTTGTGGTCTTGGCTTTTTGGATTTTGTTTCTCGCAGTTGTGACATACTCACATAGGTATGGCTAATTGGTACTGAATTAGTCCCACGGTGATTGAAGTTACTCCGACATTTGAAAGGACTTCTTCAGCTCCAGCATACGAAGCACTCATCAGTTTGTAGCTGGATATGCCATATTTTTAAGGCTTTTAGCATAGATGGTAATGTAGGCTTATTGTATATCCAAAAAAAGCTGCACGAAGAAATTGTAGTAAAACATAAGACAATAAACATTCAATAGCCTACTCCGAAAATGATTTGGGCTGTTATTTAAAATATAAATTTATAGGGCTTAAATAGTCATTTCATATCATGATATATAAGTTATTTAATATTAAATTTTTATGTAGGGTGTAATTAATAATAGGTGAGGGGACACACCCCGACCCGAATATCAAGGTGGACTCCGAATTTCGAGGCGTGCTGACCATCACTTCAGAAGAGTGACGAAGTCATGACGTGGAAATGAATTAAGAATTTGAAGAAAAGTTGAAAATTTAAAAGCAAAAATAAGAATCCAAAGAGTGCGCAGAGTGAAGTTGAACCCTTATTACAAGACTAAGCATGGAAAGTGCAATAAAGAAAACAATATTCCCATCCCGAAGGATGGATATAAAGAAACTCAGAACAACTCTTCCATACATTTTCGGAAGTATGAGTCAGCAGGTGCCACAAGTTCTCGTCTGCCAAGTTTAGTCCCTAAGTCCTGAAATGGCGCAAAACACAAGAAGGGTGAGTGGGCCAAAAGTAAAGTTTAATAAAACTTTTCCTGAGTTTCAGAAAATAATAACCCCTCGCTGTAAAACCCGTAGTTGTTTCCAAAATACGTCTTTAATATAACATAATAAAGTAACCAATTGTTGGGAACAACGCCCAAAAAGGATACGGGTATTCAAATAATCAGCAGCATAATATAAATAAGTTTACTTATCAGATAAATACAAGCACACAAGTTCACGTAGAAAGTAGCCACATGAACAGGCTGGTGTTATAATTACATTCTAGTACTACATACACGTGAAGCTGGCGCTAAGCGCGTCACAACGAGTTCTAGATGCCAAGGCAACTAGAACAGGCTGGCACCTACGATGGATCCAATGTGAGCGTGTCGGTGCAATGTGAACATACACATGAAGCTAATCCTGGCCAGAACAGTACTAACACCGTGCAAGAATGCATGATAAGTAACAATCACAATATATAGTCATGCTAACAATTAACTTCTAAAACTCGATAAAGATATTTAATCAAATCATTTCTAATTTCATAAAACATGACATGTTATACGACAGATTATAAACACAATTTAAAACACATACTAATATATAATTTAAAATAAACGGCCCACTCACTGGTAAGTTGCCGAATTGTAGCCGCCGTACCTAGCTTGGCCTCGGTACTCCTCGGGGTAGGTCTCACCTATATGAGAAATTACTATACTAATCATTATACGAGTCAAATCCAAATTCTACTAAGGAAAAGACTTGAAATCCCCTTTGTTTTCTCATTTTGGGAGTTAAAAATGTCGGAAAAGTGGTTCACACGCTCGCACGCAAGGCCTCACGCGTCGCCACGGGGCTGCATGGAGCGTCACGCGCCCCCACGCACCGTCATGCGCCGTTAAAGTTAACGACACACCGTTAACTTGAACGGAATATTCTAACGGCGTTACGGTATATTCCGTCGCCATTAGGGAATATTTCGTCACGACGTCAGTTAAGAAAGAAATATACCTTTGGAATATTCTCGGTCCGACTGGATCTAGACCGGGTCTGCTGACGTCGGCAATTTGATCACCTCTGCAATTCCCCGCCGCCGTCTGTTGGCCAGAATGTCGCCGGAATCTAGAAAATTTGCCGAATTTTTTTTCAAAAACACATATTTTGGTCAAAACTCAACTATTTTTCACGCACCATATATCAAAATGAAGCTAGGAAGATGAGAGACTCGATTTTACCTATTTCAAAGCCAAAAGATGACCGGAGATGGATGAAAAATGGGAGGAAAGTCACGGCCAAAATGTGGCCGATTCCAAACTCTAATTTTCTAGCCAAGATCAAGCATCCAAAGCTTGGGTACTGCTCTAAGACTCTCTAGGAGTTGATTGGTGAAGAAAACAAGGTTGATCGAGGTTCAAATCCGACGAAACCTCGTCGGGAAATCTTTGAAATTTCGCCGGTGTTTCTAGGCACCAGGTTCTGGAATTCTGGATTTATGATGTTGGCTGATTTTGGATGTGATGGTGGTGAATCGAAGGGATTGTGGTGGTGGTGATCGGTCGAAAAAATTCAAGATTGAGGTGGTGAGGGTGGCTCTCTGTGATTTGGGTGTGGGAATTTGCAAAGTCTAGGCACGGGAAGGAGGGCAGGAGAGAGTGACAGACTGAGGAAAAAGTTAAGCTTGAGTGGGTGCAATCCCACAACAAAATACAACAATTTAAAGAGCAGAAGAAATATAAAAAAATTTCACATGCATACAACTGTCTAGAAGCATGCTAGTTGCAGGCAGATTTTTCAGAGGGTGCAGAGCACCCTGGTTTGCATGGCATCCACGGGAAACAGCCCACAGAAACCACAACACAGGAAAGTGCAAATTACCAAAATGCCCTTGCTCCTAACTTGTTCGTTACAAGTCCAAATGACGTCCCGTTTGCGCTCACGGGTTGGTAGCGAAGAGTTCTAGACAATAATTACAAGAAAGGTACGAGATTACGAAAAGAAAATCAAATGTCCACGTAGGACTTACTTAGCTCACCAGGGGTATTTTTCGTAAATTTACAACTTCGGGGAATAAAATACAATATAGTTAGGGACAGGATGTATCATGAGGTGTTAATAAAAAAATCCATATTTTAATATAATAGCAGTTTGAAAATTTATTTTTAGTTGAAAATAACAGTTTGAAATTAGAAATTCAGTAATGAGTCTAATGACATCATTTTTGCTCCTTTTGGTCAACCAAATATTGAAAATAATAGTCTTGTTTTGGACTATGATTCCAGAAACCATTACTTCTGATTAACAAAGCATACCGAAAGTTTTAAATGCAATATAAATAGGGAAACAATTAACAGTTCCTGCCGAGCCTAATCTCAACAAGTTTCTCCTTTTGTTCTTCTTGTATGATGTATCAAGCTATAAATAACACAAAGTTTACAAAAAATGGTTCGAAGTGAAAGATGACCTCTCTATTTTTTGGTCAAATGATAAGGATGATACGTAGCCATCGTTATTAAATATTAATTTCGATGCCGTTTGGCTTTCTGGATATTTATGCATGTAAAAATGGAAAAATCTTGAGTAGTACGTACCATTCAATGGTACGACTATTGAATGGTTCAGATTAATTTGCAGTGGGTCCCAAATGAATCTTAACCATTTAACAGTACGTACCATTCAATGGTACGTACCACTGAAGTTGGACCCTGTAAAAATAGCAAAATATTTAATATATAAACACTTGAGATTATGGAGAATCAAAGATCCTACTAATTCTTTGGGGTCCAACTTCAGTGGTACGTACCATTCAATAGTATGTACTGTTAAATGATTAAGATTCATTTGGGCCCCACTACAAATTAATCTGAACCATTCAATAATCGTACCATTGAATAGTATGTACCACTCAAGATTTTTCCAATTCATTGTCTCCTTGCCAGTTTTCAAATCACTTTCCACAGCCATGCTGCAATTTGCAAACCCTATTGCACAAAGCACAATGGAAAAGATTCGCAAGTGATTTTTTTTTTTTATACTCGTGCATATGCTAATACAAGCTTCTTTCAACTCACTTTTCTTTGTGTTCACATTATTAGGATAATATACATGAAATTTAATCAAAAGTTGTGGAATAAATTGGAATCCTAACGGAAAAGGGCAAAAAAAAACAAAAGATGTACGAAATCCTAATGTGGGATGTGGGATGAATAAACATAAGATTACTTTAGCTTCTAAAAAATTAATAAAAAAAAAAGGAGATGAGACAGGATAGATGTAGATTGTAATCTTTTGAAAAGATTAAAGTTCAATATGCCCGCACTAATATTGACTCCAAGCTTTTTCTATCTTGTTTTTTTCAGTTGAAAAAGGTCTTCTTTTAAGATCCTAAAATTCTAAATGCCCTATGTGAATATACCATGATTTTTAGGGTTTTTCCAACAACCTTCCCAAATGTTGTTCATTGTTCATTGTAAATATCGTGGAATTTGGTAGTTCTTTGCCCGTAAATTTGTTTATGACATTAACATCTAATATTCAACATAAATAAATGCCAATGGCGTCTCTATCACTTCTATTTCATCAATATAATTAATACATTAAACTTAAACTTCATATTTTCCATTATACAACATTAAAAACTATCCATATTTTCCCAATATCCAACATAAAAAATAAATACAACTTCAATTTTACATCAATACACTATTAGCACAAAAAATATTCATAGGAAAACCGAACTCGACTACTCGAGAATGGTACATCTATATATATTTTTTTAATACAACGATATATTTATACTAAATTGTTTCGAACTTGCCATTCATGAGATTTCAATCTAAAATCTCTTACTTACAAGTAAAGAAGAATTCTAGTAGACCGTAATATAAGTGGCTACATCTATTTTCATGTTAAATGACAAGGACGTAATTGACTATCTATAAATAACCGCTCAGAAAATAAGGAAAAATATTTCCCACTTAATGGTCTGACGTGTTAGGTTAATAACGGCCCATACCACTTTAAGTAAATTTGTACGTAAGTAACTATATATGTCGTCCAAAACGATAGCCAAATATCATACCATATTAGAGAACACGTTATACTGGAAAATAATTCACTTTCTCAAAAATGTAATTATTCACACATTGTAGAAGAAATCATGTATACTCTTTTCCTTAGCGATAAAGTTTAATCTCACTATCACTGCATCACAAATCCATTGACAATGCCTATGTTCATCTAGTCCCCATCAGTCTCTTTCTCCTATCTCAGGTCACCACATTCAAATTCTTTTTAAATTTTATTTAGTTTTGTTTTACATAAGAACAATTAAATTGTTAAATACAAAAATAAATACATGCCAATTGAAAATTTATGGCAAAGTTCGTAGCAATTTCGTACAATAATGAAACACGCGGGACCGGGCTTCCAGCCTTCCAGGTGAGCGCACTTCGCTTACGTGTTCGTACTCCATTGGCTTGCATGTACAATCTCCCCGCAATACCTTCGTCGCAACGCTATGTAAATTATCCATAATACCCCTCATATCACTCAAAATCACCTCTTCTACCTAAACGCGCTCTCTTATAGGAGAGCGAGCTCCACTCATTTCATACGAACAGTGGCATTTCAGAAATTATGAGGCATTGAAATACCCCTATTAATTTTCTGGGACGCGGTATGTACGTGGAATTTAAACGCGGGTTGGTAGTCTCGGTAAATATTATAAAACTGTGTTCTCTTTTGCTCTCAGTAGAGTCTCTCGCACCTTTCTTCTTTACTTTCTCTCTGCTGAAGAAAAAAAAGCTAGAGAGAGAAAGATGGTCCACGTCTGATTTCAGAACACCAAAATCTCCATTTCGAATTCGAGAATCCATCCGATTCCTAGGGTTTTCTTTTGGGTTTCTTGAAGACAGCTTGATTTTTTTAGTTTTTCCTCACTCTCTCTGTCTCTGTCTCTCTGTTTCTCTGTTTCTCTCTCTAGAGTTTTTGGTGAATGGTGGTGGCGGATATGGCAGCGCTGTCAATGGATAGTCTGCCGCTGGGGTTCAGATTTCGGCCGACGGACGAGGAGTTGATCGATTATTATTTGAGGTCGAAAATCAACGGCAATCACAGACAAGTCGCTGTTATTCGTGAGATTGATGTTTGCAAATGGGAGCCCTGGGATTTGCCTGGTATTAAATTTTTTTTTCTCCATCTCTTAACTTTCAAATTTTTTCTGATAATTTTATTTATTTTTATGAATATGTAGTTTTCTGTCTGTGGGTTTTGATTGAATGTAGTACGAAAAGGGTTAAACTTTGCTGGTGATTAATTACTTATATCCATTAGTGTGTTATTTAGTTGTTAAATTCACTATTTAGTTTCCATTGCGTTGTAATTAAGCTGGGATTTTGTTGGATTATTGAAACTTTGGGAAAGTTATGAACTCTTGGTCGTAGCAAGGAGTTGATATTCTCACCAATTATCTAACTTGAGGGGTCTTCAATTTTGGGTTTTTTTTCTGCTCAACGTTAAGCTTATTTATGCTGCAGATTTATCAGTGACTATTCTGTTGTGTGTGTTTTATTGAATGTAGTAAAAAAATGCTTACACTTTGCTGATGATTATCGGCTTATCGTAAAAACAATCCATTAATGTCCTATTGAGTTGTAATTAGGCAGGGAATTTGTTGAATTGTTGTAACTTAGGGAAAATTATGAACTTTTGGTAGCAACAGCTTGATTTTCTCACCAATTATATATTTTTCGAGTTTTCAGTTTTGTATATTTTTGCTTAATGTGATGTTTATGTTGTGCTGCAGATTTATCAGTGATACAGACAACCGATCCGGAGTGGTTCTTCTTCTGTCCACAGGACAGAAAGTACCCAAATGGGCACAGGTTGAACAGGGCTACAATCAAAGGGTATTGGAAGGCCACTGGAAAAGATCGTCAAATCAAGTCGGACAAAATCTTGATTGGAATGAAAAAGACATTGGTCTTCCATACCGGGCGTGCTCCTAAGGGTAAGAGGACTAATTGGGTTATGCACGAGTATCGTACGACGCAGAAGGAGCTTGACGGCACAAATCCTGGCCAGGTTGGTTTTCTCTTCAACTTTTATTTTGCTTCTTAGTTGTCTGATTACTTAGTTTATGATATTTAATTGATTCTATGAGCACATTCGGACACCAAAGTCTTGAAAATTCATAGTTTGTGCAATCAATTTTAAGTGTAAGTTGTATAATTTAGTCAAAATCTATTGCTTAGTGGGGTTTCAGTTTTAGTGAAATATCGTATGATGTTTAAATATGATTCAAAGCGTCCGCTTCGTGATTTAGGCGACAGATGGGAGGATTTGATTATAACCGGTTTGAGGAAAACGAATGCTTTGGATGTCTTATGACTCTTATCATAACTGATAGAAAAAGGATGTTCATTTCTTTCTTGGTAATTAGGAAAGGGAATTTTTTTGTGTGTATGACCTAGTTACTAAGTTTTATTGAGCAAGTAACAAATCTCAATCTTCAATTGAGTCTCTTTGCATGGAAATAAGTTATGTTTTTCAATGGAAGTTCTTTAATTGGTCTGCGTGTGCGTTTGTATATTGCAGTTTTGTAGTTCTCTGAAACACGTAAGCTCAGATCACTGACCGGCAATTTAAAATGACGAAAATTTCAATTACTAATCAGATGTTATGTCCATGTTGTATTTTGCAGAGTGCCTTTGTTCTTTGTCGCTTGTTTAAAAAGCAAGATGCAACTATCGAAGATTCAAACTTCGATGAAGCTGAACCTACTGTTTCATCCTCCACTGCTGCCGTATCTTCTCCTCAGGACGTGCAGTCTGATCATGCACCGGTTCCAATATCACCATCATTTGAAAAGCAAAATGAAAAGCCTCTTACCAAAGTCGAATGCACCTCTGCTGATAATTGTAATGCGATGGGATCAGACACTCTACCGCCTCTACCACCTATTGAGTTCCCTAGCAACAGCTGTAGTGGTTATGATGCAGAAGATCAACAGAATATGCCGCTGGGGGAATTAGACATGTTTTATGATCCCCCACAAGAGCCACTTTTTTCCCCATTGCACTCGCAGATGCACACGGAGCTCAGTTACTATGGCAGGAATGACTTCAGCAATGGTCATCAGGGGGTGAAGTTTCCATATGGAACCAATGAGCAAGATGCATATCTATCTGAGTTCTTGAGCTCAATTTTAAACAGTTCAGGGGAGCAGATTGATGTCGATGCAAGAGCAGCTGAATTACCGGTGAGTAGAAGATTTCATGTTACTTTTTAACTTTAAATAAAAAATCGTATTCTTAAGGTTTGCCTCCCAACTTGTAATGGTACACATCTGCAGCATTCTGTGTCATGTGCTTTTAAATGATCGTCTCTAGAAAATTAATTTTTTGCTGATCTCATTTCATACAGTTGAAGACAGAGCTTCAAAACCCTGTCCAGCCTGAGGGGAATATTGACAGAAATGGTCCGTCACTGTTGATGTCAATTCCAGAAGATTATGGTAAGTCTTTTCTGGTATTAACATTGATGAGTGTCAGAGATATGTGGATGGTGTACTAGATGAATGTTATTAACGGAATGCTTCTCCATTTGGTTTTGCTGCAGGCCAATCCTCAAGGTCTGAGGTAACGAGCAATCATTTGAATGCAATTATCAATTGCGATGCTGCTCATTTGAATGCAATTGTCAGTCACGGTGCTGGAACTGGAATCAGGCGTAGGGCTCGCCAAACACAAAATCCGACTAGCACAGAGAGCCTTGTGATACAAGGTGATGCGAAAAGAAGAATAAGGCTTGCGACTAAATTTCAGGTACTCCAATGCAGCAGTGGAGCAGAAGACAATGAAATGAAACCAATAGCTATGGAGGTGAGAAGTTTGTGAAGCACAAATAATGTCAAAATCTGATGAGATTTGTTGGGGGGTTGGTAATGAGTTTAACGCTGTTTGCAGGAGATAAGCAATAACGAAAAGAAACCTATTGGTGCTGTTGCTACTGATATTATTAGCGCTGACATTGATACACCAGAAAAAGGAACCGTGCCCACAAGACCAAACTTCACTACGGAGACCAGCATTGTTACCGGCAAAAGGGTGCCTTCTGTGTTGTTGAAGGCCTCTCCTGCCGGTCATTCTATGCGGTCCTTAGTTTTTCTGTTTAGGGTAGTTGTGGTTGCATGCTTGTTCATAATCTTGCTAGCTTATGGGGATTTCATTAGTTTTGAAGCCGCCGGAAGACCTTTCGCGGCCTAGCGTACTGCCTCAACCCCACTTTTTAGGGGGTTGTTTAATTTTTGTGAGGCTAAACACAGGATAGTTTGTTAGGTTCAGAGTCCTCATGTGATTATATACAGCAGCTAACAATTTTGAGGGTATTCCGTAAATAAAACTATGAATTTTTAGTTGAGCTGCACGTATTTATCAGAAATTGTTCTGTTTTTCTGTATAAACTTATACCCTTCATGCAATCAACAAGTGATTCACGAGAAAAACTAACTTACGTCGGAATTGTCACGGTGACGATGTATCACACCAACCATGCACAGTCGTACTCTTTAACTTGACACCAATCACGCAAAGTCGTACATTTTAACTTCCTCGTTCGACCCTTTTGGATTACCGCTACAGTGAGATTGTTTTGCTACAGTCGCCAAACTTTACGAGTCAATATCCAATTGCTAAGTCGACCCCTTTTCTTATAGCCAACCCCATCTGGGTGCTGTAACTGTTGACTTTCTTCTCCGCAATTCCATTAAACACACAGAGATGGGTTCTTGCTCGATTGCTAATTTTCTCCTCGTTTTACTTCTTTTACCCCCTTCTCTTTCTCATTGTACCCCCCATGGCGCTCCTGATCAAACCCACTACGCAAAAGAGCTTCTGAGCGCAGCCCAGCAGGATAAAAACTGGTTAATCTCCATAAGAAGGCAAATCCATGAAAACCCAGAACTCAAATTCCAAGAGCACAACACCAGCGCTCTTCTGCGGAGAGAACTCGACCGGCTCGGCATCCCTTACAAATACCCGATTGCCCAAACCGGTATCGTTGCGGAAATCGGCTCCGGTTCGAGCCCGGTTGTTGCTCTTCGAGCAGACATGGACGCCCTTCCGTTGCAAGTAAAATCCGGAAACTTGTTTTTTGTTTTGATTCTCTGAGGAAGTTGTCTTAATTTATTGTGAATTTTAAGGTTTAGCGTTTGGTGGTTTTTACGGTGGTGGTGATGTGTAGGAGCTTGTTGAGTGGGAGCACAAGAGTAAGGTTGATGGGAAAATGCACGGCTGTGGACATGATGCTCACACCACCATGCTTCTTGGCGCTGCTAAGTTGCTTAATCAACGAAAAGATAAACTTAAGGTCAGTTTACGTTTTAGCAGCTTTAGCAGATGCGGGTTAGGCCAGTTGGAAATTCGAATGCCCCTTTCCGTAGGTAGTTTAGAATATAAAAAATGGTCAGTTGAAGTTTTACGTTTTATGTTGTGCAACAAAGTGAATGTGCATTTTGAGGCTCCGAGTTGAAGTTTCAATTTTTCTCTTGAGATCGTAACTTTTTAAACATGGGTTATGCCGGTTGGCTAGGGCAGTGTTCTCGCCCCGTTGCACCTAAGTTGGAATCCTCCTCCCTGATAATTAGGGTAGTTTGTAAAAGAAACTCAGTTAGGTTTTGAGTTGTGCAACAAAGTGAATGTGAGTTTGAGATTCTGAGTTAAAGTTTCAATCTTTCTGTTGAGACCATAGTTTTCAGCAATGAAAAATTGCAATTTTGCCTAAAACTTTCTTACATATGGTGGTGTTGAAGGGAACTGTGAGACTTCTTTTTCAACCCGGTGAGGAGGGAGGTGCTGGCGCCTCCAAAATGATTAAAGGAGGTGCTCTTGGTGAAGCTGAAGCGATATTTGGGATGCACGTTGATTACACAATACCCACAGGAACTGTAGCGTCGATTGCAGGGCCGTTCTTAGCTGCTGTTTCCATGTTTGAAGCCAAAATAGTCGGGAAAGGCGGGCATGCTGCAGAACCCCACAATACTGCTGATCCAGTACTTGCTGCCTCATTTGCAATTTTGGCGTTGCAACAGCTCGTCTCAAGAGAAGCTGATCCCCTCCATAGCCAAGTACGTGCCTTTAAAAGAAGATGAGAATACTTTTCTGGTGATATTGTAGCTTTAATTTCATTCCAATTTCCATTCATCCATTGTTTGTCAAACTGATCCGCTCGTTGTTTTATCATTTCGAAAAACTTTAAGCGTGCTTTGGATATGAAAGAACTATGCATATAGAAGGAACAAGAATAAAAAGTTCCACTGCAGCGTATTGCTAACAGCTAGTTTTCTGCGCTGAAGGTCCTATCTGTTACTTATGTTAGAGGTGGGACTGCATCGAATGTAATTCCATCGTATGTTGAATTTGGAGGCACTTTGAGGAGTCTTACGACTGAAGGCCTGTACCTACTCAGGAGGCGATTGAAAGAGGTAAACAGCATACGTTGTTCTTTAACCTCATTCCGTTAGACAACTAGACTTGGTAGAAATAATGCTGGATGTTTCTTTCATCACTCATCATTAAATAGGTAGACTATCAACTGGCTTGTTTTGAAAGAAGAAAGAAATAAACGAGTGAAGCATTCGGTTCATAAATTGGGATTTCTTGCAGGTTATTGAAGGACAGGCAGCCGTGCATAGATGTAACGCATATGTTGACACGAAGGATGAAGAATACCCAGCATTGCCTGCTGTTGTCAACGATGAAAGCTTGCATATGCAGTCACAGAGGGTCGGAAAACTTTTGCTTGGTCCTGAGAATGTGAAGTTGTGCGGGAAAGTGATGGCAGGTGAAGACTTTGCCTTCTATCAGCAGTTGGTTCCCGGAATCATGCTTAGCATTGGAATTGGAAATGAGGAAGTGGGTTCGGTTCACTCCCCGCACTCCCCTTACTTCTTTCTTGATGAGGATGTCCTTCCGATTGGGGCAGCATTACACGCTGCCTTGGCGGAGAGTTTTTTGGACGAGCACCAGCATTCTGTACACGGTGATATTTGAGAGCGATTGGAGAAACCTTGATGGTTGCGTACTGGTAGCTCTGTTATGGTGAAATTTCAGAGCGTTAGTAGGGAAAGAAAATGTAAATTTCTTTTAAACACGTATTTTTGTGTCAGGATACACTTGTTGATAAATAACATAAAAGAAGTAGCTTCTGTGAAATGTGAATACCATAAGAGAAACTTTTAGGGTTCACCGCCACGTGGTGTCCCTTGTCCAATAATGTATTGCCATGTGTAAGTTTTTCTCCACATGACAATGCGTTATTGGATTGGAACGTCACGTGGCGGTGAACGCGTTTCATGTAAATTGTTCTCTCTAAATATGGATTTTTTACAGTTAGGTCAAAGAAACACCGAATTGCAAACCCGGTAGAACTCCTGTCTCTCTCTCCCTCCCTCCCTCTGCAGTCTGCATCTCATCGTCTCTCTTGGCAATGGCAAGCTCCTATGTCCTCTCCTCAACTGGACCACCTTCCTTCTCAGTTGGCTTTTCCGGCAATCCAATTTTCTCCGAAATATTATTCACCGAATTAATCAAATGAAGCCCATCATCTCTACCATTAAATCAAATTAATCAAATCAGAGATGGCTTTTGTTGGCGATTCGAGCTCCATCGTGTTGGGGTTGCAACTACATTCTAAGTTTGCAACATATTTGCACAACTCAAATGATAGCTATATATAATCTAATTCAAACAAAACCTAATATGTTCAATACCCAAATAAAATTAAAATATTCATAAAATGTTGAAAAACCCTAAACCAAATTCCCCAGCAAACCACCACCACGCACCTCCCCAGTCCCAGTGCAATACCCTGTCACCCCACCTGCTGTGCAAACTAAGGCTTTAACCAAAGCTTTAGACCTGTTTAGCCCAAAAAGGAAAAAAAAAAAAAAACTTCAGACGCACAAGCATAAAAATGGAGACAGAGAAAGAGAGATGAAGTGGCGGGGCCTGGGTTTTAACTGAGAGCATGAAGTTGACGCCGGCGCCGGTGAGCGGCTGGGTTTGACCGATGGAGGAGAGAGAAAGACATATAGAAAGATCAATCCGATGGGTCACAATTTTTTGTAGTATAGTTTCAAATTTTAATTACAACGGTTCAGATTAATCTAATGGCTATAAAATGTGCAAATAACATATGTATTTAAAGATGTGGACTAGAGAAGCCCTCCTTAAAATATCCCCATAAACAGTTGCCATGGATCCATGATTATAAGTTCTTTTTTGCTCATAGGATCCATGATTATAAGTTTGATTTTGTATTTTGATGGTGGTGTTTGGTTTATTCAAGTTTGCTGATTTTTAGGTCTTTTGTGGATGGTTGTAAAAGGGAGACACTGCATTTTGTACGCTAATTTACATTAAGGTAAGGGAGATGATTTGGATGGGAAACCTTAATCACAAGGCAATTCACCAATTGCAGATTGAATATTTTACAGCTTAAAATACACCTCTTATAAAATCCCTCCTAATCCATCAAAATTCATCTATCCTTTTAATACCATCTAAAATCAAACATGATTTATTATACCTGCACTTCTAAAGACTTATTTAAAATCTTAAATGAATTCTCCTGAATTTTTATTAACTCCTTTGAAATTCTAATTGCATATCACTTGTCACATCTCTAATTGACTCCGCTGTAGCACGATATTGTCCGTTTTAGGTCACGCCCTCACGGTTTTATTTCTAGGAACTCATGAGCAACTTTTCAGTGGATCACCCATTGTGGGATTGCTTTAGCCCAAACTCGCTTAACTTCAGAGTTCCGATGGAATCCGAAGCCAGTGAGCTCTCAAAAGGTCTCGTGGTTGATGTGGGATGTCACATCACTTGACTTTTTAAACTCTTTCAAAATCCTTCAAAAATACACAACTAAAAATAATGATAATGCTCTAATATTTATATGTTTATGCGATGATTAGATCAGGTGAATTTAGAACTAGGAACAACTTAATCCAAAAATAATTGGGTGGTTGATTGTGATTACTTTACTAACTAAGCCAAGCAATCATCTAGATTCTTCTGACCGCCCTCGATCCCAACCATTGCATGCGTTGGACCGCACCTTGGCGCTTTGATTAATTAGAATCTCTTAATTGATGCATTAAACCTTTTTAAAGGACAAATCATTCTCTCTCACGTAACTTCTTCCAACTTTTTTATTTAAAATGGATAAAAATTAATCAAGGAGGTCAACCTAAATTCTATTTGGTCTGCCTTCTTTTTGGCTGATTAAACTTTAATTAAGGAGCTCCATGAGGCCGTAAAAATTATTAGAAAGATTGTGTTGTTGGTTGGTGAAATTTGTTTATCTTTGAAATTTTTTAGTGGTTGTGAAATCATTCACCAAACTTTTCGACTTGGGGGGGCGGTTTCTGTTGCTGTTGCTGACTCACTCCCACGTGTGGGCACCATGCATGCATGGTAAGTTGGGTCTCCTCTTTCTGAATATTGGTACGAAAGAAAAGATTTATATCTTCTTTTTCTTCGAAGTTTCAGTATTTAACTTTGGCTCCCTTGGGAAAAGAAACCAAACAAAGGAATGGGGAATCAGCAGTTTTCAGCTTTCCTTTCAAAAGCTTGGTTGGCCTTTGATTTGATAGAAGTAGATATATGAACCAAAATGGATAAATATGTGGGGCCCAACTTCAGCGGTACGTACCATTAAATGGTACGTACTGTTAAATGGCTAAGATTCATTTGGGGCCCACTGCAAATTAATCTGAACCATTCAATAGTCGTACCATTGAATAGTACGTACCACTCAAGATTTTTCCTAAATATGTGCACCAAACTCATATATATATATATATATATATATATATAAGATGGATAAGCACAAAAAGTTTGGTGTATCCTCTAATTCTAAATTTGCTTGCTTTAAATATATATACTTAATCTACCATAAGGTTATAAATATATCCATGTAGTTGCAGTTTGGTAAAGTTGCATGGTGAAATATGAGTAATGTTTTAGAGCGTTGTCATTCTGTCACGTGATATATAAACTCACTAATGTAATTGTACATTACTTACTAATAATATACTCCACGTCTATGACATATCAACTCTCTTATTTATCACCGCCATTTGATAAGTTGCATGGTAAAATAGAAGTAATTTTGTTTTTAGACTTTCACGTTATATTACATGTTCACTCATATCATAATATCTATATTTCAATACTGTTATACCAACTTTGTTATATGCTTATACTGTAATATGTCAATTAGTAACACTCAAAACTTTATCGTGAAACAACCATGCCCATCACTCTCTTAGTGCAGGGAAGTGAGAACTAATTGAATATTCAGCAAAGAGAAAGAGAGAAAGAAGCTTTTTCAATGACCTGAAGAAACATCAAAAGAAAGAAAAATTGACAAAGATAGGGAGGACTAAGCTTTGTGATATGGAGGAAGCAACCCATGTGAGATATCAACTTTACTACAGCTGGATCGTAGATTTTTTATTTCGAAATACACGAAAACTTGGAATGCAAAATTTCGCATCCCCACGCTTCATCTATCCCGACTCAGTAATGCATGAATCATGAAAATTGGAACTCTCTTTGCTTAATTAGGAGTTTTCTTATGGTATTCAAAGTACGTACTAAATGTTTGTTTAAGAGTTTAAAAGACTTTGATTAATTTTAATCATCGTTTCCTCTATCACGTAACTTTATTCTTCTTTCTTCCTACAGTAATGGCTCAATTAATTAGGACCATCAAGAAAGTTGGTCATCATGGTCTAAATACAGTAATAAAACTTGAGAACAGCAGATACCCATAATAGTGTACATACATTTACTTGTTTAATTTGATCACCCCAAACAAGGCATGATCATCGAGTATTATGTGAAAAGGTCGTCTCAAATCGGAAAGTTAAGTGATTTTGTATGTGTTTATAAAGAGTACTGGCTCATGTGAATGATCAACTTTTTTTATGGTACTAGAGTATGCTTGAGTGTCATCACATGTGAGGGGGTATGTGTAGATATGAAGTTATGTCTCTCATAGAGGGGGTATGTGTAGATATGAAGTTATGTCTCTCATAGGAAATTTAAGAGACCTTACATGTCCTTATAAGGAATTGAACCACTACTTTATTTCCAATTAATTTTACAGTAGGAACCACAACTTCTTTTAAATTATCAGTGACGTGGCACATGGATAGATGATCAAACGGTGATGATAGATGATTTATAATGCTCCACAAGATTACCTACAACTGAATGCTTAAAAAAAGAGCACATTTTGTTATGTGTTAATTATTATTTCAACATAGCATTATGTAATTAGTTTGTGATTCAGCCAAATCGAAATTCTCGTTGTGAGAAGTTTTCTCAGTGCTTTGAATAAGTTGCTTAAGGACCAAGGTATCCAGGTTGTCCACATAAGAATAAAATGGTTACACATGTGTGACACTTCACCACCTTGTCATGAAAAATCCACCAGTCGGTGGGTCATGGAATTATTATCCCTTTTTTCAATTCGTTATCTTTTCCCCTCATTCTTTTTCTTTCCATCTCCTCTCTATCTATTCACCTCCCCCCTGCTGCTCTATAAATCTGCCAAATCTGCTCCGGTGGTGTCTCCTCTCTCTTTTTCTCCCTCCTCAGCCTTGGAGATTGGAAAAAGAATTCAAAAAGAAACATTATTATAATAAGAGTTCCCTTTTGTATAATTTAGTGGCTCTGCATGTGCTCTAGAATAACACAATCACTTTTTATTCTAATATCCCAACTGCAACCGTCCATCCATCATACTGGTCTCTCACTCCTCTCACCTGCATATAAATTAACACCCTCTTCTCTTCTGGTCCTCTCTCCTTCTTTCTCTCTATCTTCTGCTCTTACATTTTTCTGTCCAATTTAGGAGAACTCAAAGTTCATACTCATAATTCAGTAAGATAACAAATGGGTGAAGAGGCTAAGCAGGTAAGTGTATTGCATTAATGTTTTCTAATTGGCTTGTATGGGTCTGCATGCATTTGTGGTAACATCACTGTTTGGCTTCTTTCGTGAAAGAAGTCATTCCTCTTTTCTGCAAATAACAATTTGATATAAGTCGAAATAAGTCATCAAAAACACAAAACAAATATTTTTACACACACGTAAAACTGTGAAATGTAATGCTTATCAATTGCTCTTGGTTTCTGTTGGATAGGAGCAAGCTAAGGCAGAGACTAAGCCAGAGGAGAAAGCCGAGGAGAAAGTAGAGGAAAAGAAAGAAGAGAAGGCAGAGGAGGAGAAGAAGGAAGAGCCAAAGCCTCCTTCTCCTTTTGTGTTGTTTGTAGACTTGCATTGTGTGGGATGTGCAAAGAAGATTGAGAGGTCCATCATGAGAATTAGAGGTCTTTCCTCTCTCTCTCTCTCTCTCACGAGAGTAACATAGATAGCACTCTAAACAATATCTTAGACCTACTACGCAATATTATATCTCTGTTGCGTGGAAGCACTTTTTTACACTGTATGTTTATAATTGGTGTGCATTTTTGTTAACAGAGTGTTTTTTGTTTTTGAAAATGCAGGAGTGGAGGGGGTTGTGATTGACATGGCTAAAAATGAAGTGACCATAAAGGGAATAGTGGAGCCTCAGGCAGTTTGCAACAAAATCATGAAGAAAACCAAGAGAATAGCAAAAGTCTTGTCCCCATTACCAGCTGCGGGTGAACCTATTCCAGAAGTTGTTGCCTCACAGGTCCAACCAAAACCTTACTTAATCAAAATAATCAAATCACATTAAAGAAAATTAAACTAAATTTGTTGAAACACTTGACTAATAATAAGTAGTGGTTTCTTGTTGCTTCAGGTTAGTGGACTAGTGACTGTGGAACTCGAAGTTAACATGCACTGTGAGGCCTGCGCAGAGCAACTCAAGAAAAAGATACTCAAACTCAGAGGCATATATCCATTTTCTTTTCTTTACATTTGAGTTCAAAACCCTTTGTACAAACTACAACTAACGTGGGTGAAATTTTTGGTATGACTATCACACTCGCACATGACAGTGTTAAGTCACACTAAAAAATTACTGAAAAATTACTTTAGTGTAGTTTGTAACGTCATATCATGCCAATTTCTGATATGGCAAATTAAAATTGGTAGTGCCAAAAAGTAACTTCAAAATTTTGGGTCCTATCTGACGCGGTCCAATATGTTAAATGTGACCTAAACAAAAAAATGCACAAAACTCCTTTTTTATGTTTCCAAGAATTGGGGCTATCTATCCAGCTCATTTGTATGTAAAATCTATTGGTTTTCAATATTTATGATTGCTTGAGATAAAAGAAATTCTTTGTGCGTGATGTTTCTTGTTCGCTAAACTAATTGATAAATTAATTGCAGGAGTGCAAAGTGCTGTGACTGATCATAGTAGCGGGAAGGTGATGGTGACAGGGACCATGGACGGGGACAAGCTAGTAGAATATGTGTATAGACGAACCAAGAAACAAGCCCGAATAGTCCCACAACCCGAGCCCGAACCCGAGAAGAAAGAAGATGAGAAACCAGCTGCAGAAGAAGCAAAACCCGAAGAGAAGAAAAAAGAAAATGCAGAGAAAAAAGAAGAGGAGAAACCGGCAGAAGGGGAGGGAAAGAAAGAAGAGGGCGGAGCTGATGGCGGAAAAAGTAATAATAAGGAGGAGGAGAAAGGTGGCGAGGAGAACAAAGAAGAGGGGAAGAAGGTGGAAGAGATGATGAGTGGCAGTTACGTAAATAGTGGCATGGATGAGGAACAGATGAAAAGAATGATGCAGTACTATTATCAACCTCTTTACGTGATTGAGAGAATCCCACCTCCTCAGCTGTTCAGTGATGAGAATCCCAATGCATGTTGTATTTCATGACCAACTTGAACATGATCATGATCAACAATCCTTCAATATTCCATAATAACAGTGTATTAAAATGTTGTTATGTTACCTAATTAATTATGTAATATATGAAAAATGTTGTTTTACATATATATATAGCAGCAAGTGCCACCACTCGTGACCAGAATTTTAGACAAGTTTTGAGTTTGGTGGATGGTGTAAAAAGTAATATATATGTTTCATCCAAGTTGATCAATAAAATATATAAGTTAATCATTCTGTATCATATTATAGTTAATGATACATCATATACAAGATAATACATTGTTCCATATATATTGGTGTAAGATATTGTCCCTTGCTAATATATATAGATTCTTAACGATATTCATATACAGAAAAATATTTGTATTGTCATTTGAAGTTACTTATTCACGTTTTATAATATGTATATATACAATATAATTAATGCATAATTGAAATAGGCACACATGCATATTGTAGGAAGAATAAATTTCTGGTACTGCATGTATACATGCAAGGCAGCACAAGGGTTAGCTTTGTTTAGTTATGTTAAAAAATGAGTTAATTTTTATTTTTAAATTTTATTTTTAAATTTTATTTTTAGAATCTACACAAAAGGTTGCTCAAGGGAAAACAGTGCATTATGTATTTTCCTAGGGTATTATAATAAAATAAATTTATATATATGTGTTATACTTTAAGTGAAATAATAACCTTATAGATCGTGTTTTAAATACACCATAAAATTACTCACCCAAGAAATCCTACCAGGTCAAGAAAATGCTGGAACATCCAAAGCCATGAACAAGAATTACATAAGAGTTGTGTGCTGTTTATTCATGCACGCAGCATGTTGGTGTCATACAGTTAGATCATGTCTCATGAGATGCCTGTAAGTGAAAATTATACACGAATGGATTGGAAGAATTAGTTTCATGAATCATGAACATGACTAACAAATGTATCTTTTGTCTTTTGTTTACAATTAATCAAGATTGTAATACCAACATGTCTTTGTTTACAATTAATCAAGATTGTAATACCAACATGTCTTTTGTTTACAATTAATCAAGATTGAAATACCAACATATGATCTAATATCTTTTTATCCATTAACTCACTAATCATCAAGCCTAAAGAACACCTAACGTAATTAAATCCAAAAGTGGGTGGTTTCTGTTTATGCATGTCACTTGTCATATGAATAATTAGATTTATAAACAAGATACAAATTTGATTGGGGGAAAATAATTTATATGAAATGCAAATTAAAATTTGTCATTGATATTTTTTGTAATAATACGTTGTAATGTGTAAATTTTTATATGACGATGTATTATTGAATCAGCTTAATGGCGTAATAATAAGCGCGTTACGTATAAGTTGTTTTAGACGGCATCGAGATTCCCTGAAATAAAAATATAGGGTGTGGATTTCACATGGTGGGCTCAACTCTTGTATTTGAAATCCGAGTCATCTGAATAAGCCAAAAACAAAGGCCACAACGGCCTCACGTCAAAAAGAGTCACGAGCGGGACCCATAATCAAGGAACTCTAACGTGGCAGAGATGGTGATGCCATCGCACCTGTCTAAACATCGTTTTGTCGCCTTCACAAAACAAAGGCACGCACCCGCCAGAGCCAATGCATGTCATTTGTTTCTCAAAGTGGAAGACAATTTGAGTCGATCGGGTAACAAAAGGCCAAAGGAGAAATGTTGTGATTAGAAAACTCAAAGCTTGATCAATATTCCCGCTCTGTCAGAAATAACAATAATCCTTACCAAACCTAATAACTCTCCTTTTATAATTCATGTAGGGAACCTAAATAGTATCCTTGTTCAATATTATGTAGTAGGGAAATTCAGTCCCAATGCAAATAACAAATCCAAACAAATTAGGATATGCAATTTTCTTCCCATAAAGAGTACTTTTCTATACATATTTGGATCAATATAACCGACCTAAATTACATGACTCGTGATAAACCAAACTTATTATATAATAATGCACGTTAAGAAAAAATAGTTAAAAAACAAGTGTTAGAGGTCAGAAGCTAAAGCCTGAAGAAAGATGATTAAAGATCAATGAAGATTAAAGGTGCAGAAAAGGAAGACTGAAATAAAACTTTAAAAGCTACTTTTTTTACTCCAAATAAAGCATACGTATATCTTAACTTCTTGATAATTCTCCAACACCAATTAAACAAAGTAGAAAACCACTTTTATTGTGGGACTAGCCTAGCTTGTCTAGTATATGCATTGGTCTATCCAGTGTTTTTCAATATTGGTACCTTCTAGACATTTAAAAGATAGTTCTAGAGGATTTAAATTAGAAAGAGGACTATTTTTAGTGAGAGTGAGTAAGATGATGGATAGAAGTAGGGAGATTCAGCGTCTCCTTTTTCTAACAAATTAAAAAAATTAGAGGATTATTTATTGTTTTAAATAAATTTAATTAGCATGAACATCAATTTCAATTAAGAGGGTTCATCGGTTTTGCTACGTAAAAATTAACAAAACTGCATGCATGTGCATGGCGGCATAACCAATGAAGAGCGCAAAATGATGACATGATGCCGTGAGTGCGTAATGCGCGCATATATGGATAAAATAAATCGAAGGGAATTACATGAATCATACGTATATAAGTAGTATTATTCTATTATTGAGAGATTAATTAGGATTAAACTAAGCGAGTCTGCGAGAGATTTAGGGGCTTTGTACGAAAATTATAAATGGGCCCTTATTAAATACTAATATTTGTTTTAGACATTGTACAGAGAAATGATAAACATACATTCTTTTTAACCTCTCACACTATATTTAATCATGTATGTTGTTTTAGATTTGATTTATTCAATTCACGGGAAATAAAGATGAGTGTACGAGAAACAAAATGGTGTGTGAAAATCACACCGCGATAAGCAAATCTATTATTAAAACTAAAACTCATGATCAGTAGAAAACACTCCAAGTCACATTCATAAAAAGCGGTAAAAACATAAAATACCTAAATTTATTATGCAAATTCAATCAATAATCATATCATAATATATGTTAAATACCTTACATGAATCAAGCTGTTAACACCTCAATCCAAGTAATTGAATGATTTAATTGTTGGGGCTTGATTATGAATTATGAATTTATAAGAGAAAATAATTCAATACTTTTTTTTTCTTGTTAAGGTATTTTCTTTTTATTTTATTATAAAAGCTAAATATTATATAATATATTTCTGGTGTGCAAAAACTTTGAGATCCTATTTGAGTGAGAGTCATGTGTAATAGTGCCTATTGCTCCCTAAAAGGCCAGGACTGGAGTTAATCAAAAGTATAGTATTGTTGCAAGTTCCAAGTTTGAAAGCTAAACTTGGTTGATAAGGAAAACAAGCCACATGGGAGTCATAATCTGAAACTATATACAATTGACCAGATATGAGATATGCATGCATGAAAGGGAGAATACATATACACAATACACTGCACTTTTTGTATATCCAACAATGTAAAGCCAGCGCTGCTGACATCCTTCCACTCATCTCACACTCATAATCCACGTCCTTCCAATATCCAAACCAAGATTTCTCAATCAAAGTATCTTTAATCTACTTTAATCAGGAATATTATTGCTTAATAATCTTTAATCAAATGAACTGGTCAATCAGCAGCCGTGCATGGTAAAAGCTTAAACAGAAACATGATTAAGAAAACACACTCAGCCTATCTATACCTTTTCTTTGTAAAGATACCTGGAATACTTAGCTGAGTCGACCTCCTACAATGTCTAGTATCTTAACCCTATATAAAGCTTTGCAAATGTGATACATAGATAAACGATAAGTTAAACATCTCAAATGAGTAAGAACAACAACAACAATCTCTTGTATGCATGCATACATCTTGAATCTTTATATAGTTAAATTAGGGTTTTGAATTTGAATATGGCCGATATGCAAATTGTTCCCGCCTGCAACAACAATGAAGGCGCAGTATGTAGAGATGATGGTTCCTCTCTATTCTCATGGATGTGAGAAGAAAATAAAGACCCTCTCCCATCTCAAAAAGGTAAACTATATATCTCTATACGTACATATTATGATATATTGCTAAGATGCCATCATTAATTATCAATAGTTTTCTTATGTATTTTCAGTTAGAAAATCATAGTATAAATAAACTTAAAATACTAATATTTTCGAACATTTTCTTGGACCTAACAAGTACAGCTTAAAAGGTGGCCAGTCCCCTCAAATTTCATGTTCGATTTTGTTGTGTTGTGTGTGCCCTAGGTCATGAGTAAGATTCTAGTAGCAATCGTTTTTCTTTCGTTCCTGAGTCATTATGTTTGTTTTTAGCTTGACTGGGCCCTTCACAAAATTGCAGCCTGCAAGAAGACAACTTTGTGGCCCTGCAACTTCTCCCATTAGGGTTTTCATTCATTTTACAGTCTAGGTTTGTCCAGTTGAAATTAAGCAGCAGTAAAACTGTGAACTAAAACCTAATTAAAATTGTGTTGTAACAATATTTATATATATGTACGTGCAGGGATATGCTCAGTGAAGGTGGATTATAACCAGCAAAAGGTGACGGTATGGGGAATATGCAACAAATACGATGTGCTTGCAACAGTAAGGAGCAGAGAGAAAACACGCATGTTTGGAACCCTGAGACAACATTGCCTTGAAGATCAATCACCACAACCACCGGCAGTGACATGTCTTTTGTTTACAATTAATCAAGATTGTAATACCAACATGTCTTTTGTTTACAATTAATCAAGATTGAAATACCAACATATGATCTAATCTTTTTATCCATTAACTCACTAATCATCAAGCCTAAAAGAACACCTAACGTAATTAAATCCAAAAATTAGGTGGTTTTCTGTTTATGCATGTCACTTGTCATATGAATAATTCGTTATAAACAAGATACAAATTTGATTGGGGAAAATAATTTATATGAAATGGGTCTACTGTCACGTTGACACATCCCGACCCGGATGTACACGTGGACACCCAAAAGCCGGATGTGCTGGCCGACACCACGTAGGGTGACGAAAGCCAATTTGAATAAATAGAGAATATTTGAAGGAATTAATGAATAAATACAGATATTGCACGAATACGAAATACTGAAAATTTACAAATACAGAGAATTTAGAACAACTTCATACCACCGGTCTCGATGTCGACAACTTCAAGCCGCTAAACCTGGAGGGGCGCAAAACAAAAGGGTGAGTGGGCCATAACTAATTATTTCTGTGAAAACCTTTCCTTTTTGAAAATACTAACCCCTCGCCGTAAAACAGGTAATAAGTTTCGTAAAACCTTTCCTGAAAACGTACTATAATAGTAGGTAGAAAATCAAGGTAAGTACGGAAATATACTTACCGCCCGAAACGGGCGGAAAGCCACCGTTCGGCATAATTTACTTTATCAAAAGGTTTCATAAATAGAGCTATACGGAGGAACTGTAAATCAAATACAAATATCCGTGGCATCTGTGAAAATCCGAGATAATATCACAATTCAACTACAAGATAAATGCTCGGTTAGGCAAGGCAGACACACGAGTTCATACAGATATATTCTGTCATGAACAGGCTGGGTGTATAAATAAAGTTACGCTCATGTACTACGATCACGTGAAGCTGGCGCTAATCGCATCACAACGAGTTCGGGCGCCCATGCGACCTCGAACAGGCTGGCACCTTACTATGGATCCATAGTGAGCGTATCGGTGCGGGTGTGAACAATCACGTGAAGGCTGGTCCTGGCCCGGGACAGTACAATAAACACCGTGTAAGCCTCCCAAGTTGAGCGTATAAAAACATGCCACGGAGTAGTCTTAAATAAAACAGTACGAGGTAAATTCCCTTTTTGGGATAACCTTTAAACTACCACTAAATAAAGTATTCTCGGGTACCGCACCCGAAATACCAAGTAATTAACCACAATACGTAAAATACCAAGAATACGCCATACGGGTACCAAGGTATAGAAATACCAACTTAATGGTAGGTTAGGTGAACCCAACTATGATAGTAAATTATCATTTCCAAAGTTCACCCAAATACGGCCCCAAGGCCCGTCAAACAAATACAAGATCCAAATGCATAAATAGGGAATTAAAATAATTAATTCCCTAAACCCTCGAAAATAGGGTTGGTACGATAATTGTAATACGCATACAAGATAATACATAAATCACCAATTTAATGGCATAAAAATCCAAATGGAAATATGGGTCGAGGCCCACTAATTTCCATGGCCTAATACATTACCGAAACTAACAAATATCAAGTCTATCCGATAAACCAAGTAAATACTACGAAGTACAAGGTCTACCGAAAATACGGGATAAGTACCAATCTAAAGTCATAATAACGATGTGGGCATAAAATAAGGTTTGCAACAACGTATAATAATCAATTTATAATCATAGGCAAAACCAATTTAATAGTTAAAACATGCAAAACCATTATTTTAAGTAAGGAAGGGGCCCACTCACAAATACCGAAGCCGGGAGTCAAAATGCACGTCCTCCGAACGCCACGGGTCGCCAAAACCTATTTTAGAAACCCACAAATTAGTAAAGTACACGAAATTACAAGAAAAACGGCGTTCGGATACCCGAAAACGGAGTTCCGGGGTCGGAAACCCCAAAACCGCCGCCGTGGGCCGCCGTGCGCCGTCGCACGCGCCGCCACACGCTGCCGTTTGGCCTCACGCGCCGCCACGCGCGGCTGTGAAGTCCCACGCGCCCTCACGCGCCGCCACGCGCCGGTGGAAGTCCACCACGCGCGGCCACGCGCCCCACGCGCCAGCCACGCGCCGGTCACGCGCAGTAACTGACGCCGTTACTGTTCCGTCAGAGTTAACGGAATATTCTAACGGCGTTAGAATATTCCGTTAACGCCGTTAGAGTTAACGGACGGAATATTCCTTGGAATATTCCCGGTCCGACCAGGTTGAACCGGTTTGCTGACATCAGCAAGACCGGTTTGGCCGGTTTGCTGACGTCAGCGCCGGTCGTCTTCAACCTCAGTCCGGTCGCCGGCGCCGTCGCCGGAAAACTGGAAAAATGCAGAATGTCGAATTCTTCACCCAATTTCATGATTCATACATCAAAATGAAGCTAGAGGTTCAGGGAATTCGAATTTTTACCTGAGTTGGTCCAAGATCGGCCGGAGTTGGCCGGAAATTGGAGAGAAGGCCTCGGCTAGATTTTGAACTTCAATGAACTCGAGGTTCCTGCCACATGCAGGACCTGGGTTCGATTCCTTGGACTCCCAGAAGTCCAAATATGGCGATTTGAAGCTTGATCGAGGTCTGGGTGGCCGTGGGTGGCCACTGGAACTTCGCCGGAGAAAAATGGCGGCTCTGGGTTCTCTTGCAGATCGACGGGTTTGAGATTCTAGGTTCGAAAACAACCCAGAGGCAGTGATGAGGATGATCGGGAGTCGAAGTGATCAAAGTGGAGCCTCGGGTTCGATGGGTGAAAGTATGGGTGCACAAAGTAATTTTTTTTTCTGGGTTTTAACCTCACAGTTTCTGGGTTTGCTGAGGCTTGAGGATGCTCGAGGATGAAGTTGATGATGGTGGTCCATTTGCTGAGCAAGGTGACTAAGTCACTGGATTTAGTCTGAGGGAACTCGGGTGGCTATAGTAAAATTGTGAGGGAGAGGGTTTTGCAGAGAGAGGCAGAGTGAGAGATCGAGAGAGTGAGAGATTGAATGAGACTGACATAGAGTTATTGGGCTTATTGGGTCCACTGGGCCCAAGCCCAAATTCAGAACACGAAACCGATTTAACGGAACATTAAAAATTAACGTCCGTAAAACACTCATCCGAACTCCGAATGACGTTCCGTTCGCGCCTACGCGTTCGTATCGACGAGCACGTCACGAAAACACAACTGGAAACGTCGTACGAGTTACGACGCAAAAGTCAACCGAAAGGTCAACCAAGGGCAAAATCGTCATTTTGCACCTCCGGGAATAAAATAGTATTATTCTCCGGTACGGGCTGTAACACACGTGATATTTTTTGTCTAATAATATATTGTAATGTGTAATTTTTTTTTATATGACAATGTATTATTAGATCAAAATACCACGTAATAATAAACCCGTTACATATAAGTTGTTCCTAGACACATCGAGATTCCCTGAAATAAAAATATAGAGGTGTGGATTTCACATGGTGGGCTCCAACTCTTGTATTTGAAATCCGAGTCATCTGAATAAGCCAAAACAAGGCCACAACGGCATCACGTCAAAAGAGAGTCACGAGCGGGACCCATAATCAAAGACTCTAACGTGGCAGAGATGGTGATGCCATCGCACCTGTCTATTTGTCGTTTTGTCGCCTTCACAAAACAAGGCACGCACCCGCCAGAGCCAATGCATGTCATTTGTTTCTCAAAAGTGGAAGACAATGTGAGGTCGATCGGGTAACCAAAAGGCCAAAGGAGGAGAAATGTTGTGATTAGAAAACTCAAAGCAGTCAATATTCCCCGCTCTGTCAGAAATAACAATAATCCTTACCAAACCTAATAACTCTCCTTTTATAATTCATGTAGGGAACCTAAATAGTATCCTTGTTCAATATTATGTAGTAGGAAATTCAGTCCCAATTAATGCAAAATATAACAAATCCCAAACAAATTAGGATTTGCAATTTTCTTCCCATAAGAGTACTTTTCTATACATATTTGGATCAATATAACCGACCTAAATTACATGACTCGTGATAAACCAAACTTATTATATAATAATGCACGTTAAGAAAAAAATAGTTAAAAAACAAAGTGTTAGAGGTCAGAAGCTAAAGCCTGAAAGATGATTAAAGATCAATGAAGATTAAAAGGTGCGGAAAAGGAAGACTGAAATAAAACTTTAAAAGCTACTTTTTTTTACTCCAAATAAAGCATACGTATATCTTAACTTCTTGATAATTCTCAACGCAATTAAACAAAGTAGAAAACCACTTTTATTGTGGGACTAGCCTAGCTTGTCTAGTATATGCATTGGTCTATCCAGTGTTTTTCAATATTGGTACCTTCTAGACATTTAAAAGATAGTTCTAGAGGATTTAAATTAGAGGACTATTTTTAGTGAGAGTGAGTAAGATGATGGATAGAAGTAGGGAGATTCAGCGTTCAAAACTCTCCTTTTTCTAACGAATTAAAAAGAATTAAAGGATTATTTATTGTTTTAAATAATTTTAATTAGCATGAACATCAATTTTCAAGTTAAGAGGGTTCATCGGTTTTGCTACGTCAAGAAATTAACAAAACTTGCATGCATGTGCATGGCGGCATAACCAATGAGAGCGCAAAATGATGACATGATGCCCTGAGTACGTAATGCGCGCGCATATATGGATAAAATAAATCGAAGGGAATTACATGAATCATACGTATATAAGTAGTATTATTCTATTATTGAAGTTAATTAGGATTAAACTAAGCCATCTCTGAAAATTTAGGGGCTTTGTACGAAAATTATAAATGGGCCCTTATTAAATACTAATATTTGTTTGAAAAAAAATACTAATATTTGTTTGAAAAAAAATACTAATATTTGTTTTAGACATTGTACAAGAGAAATGATAAACATACATTCTTTTTAACCTCTCACACTATATTTAATCATGTATGTTGTTTTCGTTTGATTTATTCAATTCAATGACCAGAAATAAAGATGAGTGTCTGAGAAACAAAATGGTGTTTGAAAATCACCTGCCAATAAGCAAATCTATTATTAAAACTAAAACTCATGATCAATTAAGAAACACTCAAGTCACATTCATAAAAGCAGTAAAAACATAAAATACCTAAATTTATTATGCAAATTCAATCAATAATCATATCATAATATATGTTAAATACCTTACATGAATCAAACTGTTAACACCTCAATCCAAGTAATTGAATGATTTAATTTATTTGGGGAGCAGATTATGAATTATGAATTTATAAGAGAAATAATTCAATACTTTTTTTCTTGTTAGGGTATTTTCTATTTATTTATTATAAAAGAAACTAAATATTATATAATATATTTCTGGTGTGCAAAAACTTTGAGATCCTATTTAATTGAGAGTCATGTGTAATAGTGCCTATTGCTCCCCTAAAAGCCGGGACTGAGTTAATCAAAAGTATAGTATTGTTGCAAGTTCCAAAAGTTTGAAAGCTAAACTTGGTTGATAAGGAAAACAAGCCACATGGGAGTCATAATCTGAAACTATATACAATTGACCAGATATGAGATATGCATGCATGAAAGGGAGAATACATATATACACAATACACTGCACTTTTTGTATATCCAACAATGTAAAGCCAGCGCTGCTGACACATCCTTCCACTCATCTCACACTCATAATCCACGTCCTTCCAATATCCAAACCAAGATTTCTCCAATCAAAGTATCTTTAATCTACTTTAATCAGGAATATTATTGCTTAATAATCTTTAATCAAATGAACTGGTCAATCAGCAGCCGTGCATGGTAAAGCTTAAACAGAAACATGATTAAGAAAACACACTCAGCCTATCTATACCTTTTCTTTTGTAAAGATACCTGGAATACTTAGCTGAGTCGACCTCCTACAATGTCTAGTAACTTAACCCTATATAAAGCTTTGCAAATGTGATACATAGATAAACGATAAGTTAAACATCTCAAATGAGTAAGAACAACAACAACAACAATCTCTTGTATGCATGCATACATCTTGAATCTTTATATAGTTAAATTAGGGTTTGAATTTGAATATGGCCGATATGCAAATTGTTCCCGCCTGCAAAAACGTAGAGGCGCAGTATGTAGAGATGATGGTTCCTCTCTATTCTCATGGATGTGAGAAGAAAATAAAGAAGACCCTCTCCCATCTCAAAGGTAAACTATATATCTCTATACGTACATATTATGATATATTGCTAAGTGCCATCATTAATTATCAATAGTTTTTCTTATGTATTTTCAGTTGAAAATCATAGTATAAATAAACTTAAAATACTAATATTTTTCGAACATTTTCTTGGACCTAACAGTACAGCTTAAGGTGGCCAGTCCCCTCAAATTTCATGTTCGATTTTGTTGTGTTGTGTGTGCCCTAGGTCATGAGTAAGATTCTAGTAGCAATCGTTTTCTTTCGTTCTAGGTCATGATGTTTGTTTTAGCTTGACTGGGCCCTTCACAAAATTGCAGCCTGCAAGAAGACAACTTTTGTGGCCCTGTGGCTATACATTAGGGTTTTCATTCATTTTACAGTCTGGGTTTGTCCAGTTGGAGAATTAAGCAGCAGTAAAACTGTGAACTAAAACCTAATTAAAATTGTGTTGTAACAATATTTATATATATGTACGTGCAGGGATATACTCAGTGAAGGTGGATTATAACCAACAAAAGGTGACGGTATGGGGAATATGCAACAAATACGATGTGCTTGCAACAGTAAGGAGCAAGAGAAAACACGCATGTTTTTGGAACCCTGAAGACAACATTGCCTTAGAAGATCAATCACCACAACCACCGGCAGTGACAACACCACCACCTTCCTCTCTTCCTCCTATTAATAATATTTCAAGTTTTAAATACACAAAGCCTTCTTTGGCTCTGATTAGGGTTCGATCTTTGAGCTGGAAAGCATGGACTCCATGGAAGAAAGTCTTCAATAGGTCCTACTCATTACCCTCAAGGCTAAAGCTCAACGTTAATTGATTATATATCTCGATCGATAAAAAAAAATGTAAAAGAAGAGAATGCTTGCTGCCTTCCTCTTGTTGCATTTTGGATTATATGACTAATTAAGTACTTTAATTGAGTGTAAATTTAATCATCCGTCAATACAAGCTAGTCTTGTTTAATTACCGCTAAAACTTAGCTAGATAGTGTTAAAAATAAGTATATATTCATGTATATAAAGTTTTTATTAATGTATAATTATGGCTCATGCGCGATAACCTACCCACAATAGGAAATTTGAGTGAGACGACCGACATGCAAATTGTGAGTGTGGTTCGTAAACAAGACTTTCTCCATTGATGGACATTTTTTCACTTTGGTTGTTAAATGAAACTGGGCCCTGGTCTTATCTATCCCCTCTCTCTTTATATTCAAAAATATTTGGCAGGATTTGACAAGTTTCTTCCTGGTTAACTCTTTGGTAGGGGTCAGCATGATGAAGTGTTCTAAAAATCGGTCTAGATGGTGGAAGAGCGATGCGATTTAGGCCAAAACGGAGAGGAAAATTGGGTAGGGGCTAGGCCGGCGTAGGCGGTTTCATGGTTTTTAATTTTTAATTTTTTTTAAACTAAGTTTTTTTTTTTGTTCTTTTCAGATTTTATTCATTAATTTTCTTCATGGTGCAATTGAATGGTGTTGAATTCTAAATGCACGATCCCATTTACATACATTGATTCATTGAAGCATTGATTAATATGTGATGAAAAATTATGCGAATTTTAGATTATGAATTATTGAATTTTATTTTCGAATTTGGTTTTAGGTTTTTCTTATTTTTACTGCATTAGTTTGTGATGATGCCAATGCCATGAAATAAGTTGCTGCATTAGTCTGAGACTTTGAGTTGATTGAAGTACTCTATAAATCTATGTATTCTTCTATTTTGCATTTTATCTCTCCCAAATTTCCAATACAAGTATAGGTTTTTTATTTTTTTAAAGTGTAAATAGGCACTTATTTATATGATATATAATAAATTTACTTAAATCTGCTTAATTAGTCTGTCTGGGCCCCTAGGCGATAGGCTCATATCTGCCGCCCGACTAGCGCCTAAAGTTTTTTAGAACCTTGACATGATGAGCATGTTCCCATATAGTACTGTTACCAGATAATCTATTTGTGGTTAATTTGGACATGTTTGAAAAAACCCTAAATATTCTTTACCACTTTACTGCAATTCAAAATTGTAATACTAACTAAATAACATGACACATGCATATACAAATGCACAAATGTTAAAGATAGATATATAGATACTTGTGGGAAAGCAACATAAAGCAGACCACACGGCATTTTCCCCTGCTGATTTGATGCGAATTGTCAAGCATAAATATATGGTTAGTACACAAAGACTTTCTAACTTTTAAGCCACTTCACGCCCATCCATCCAAAACCCTCCACTGGGTTCTTGCCACATCAGCCAACAAAACGTGATGAGATGATAACATTAACAGGACAAACAAAAGTCTTATAACAAGGCGAACAAAACGTTATTAATACCACTTTAATCAGTACAATTTACGCGTAAGCTGACCAGAAACGTGATTACAGTGTACGTAACTTGGGTGAAGAAGTCTCTCCATATGGTAATTTTCACCCATAATCCACATTATGCCTAACTCGATACAAAAAATAAATAGAAGATACCAGTAAGTTGAAAAAATCCAACTAGAAATAGAATATAATCTGTATGCATAATCTATATGGATTTACATGCATTTTTGCCGTCACGATCACCTGATATCCATTACCTTTAAAATCCAAATTTGGCTAAATAAAGTCCACACGTTACAACAACTAAAAGGTATATATATAAAGTCACCAACCAATCTACGACTTTGAAACAAAGCTTTGAAGGCCGTAAATTCTAACTATATAACCACCTACCAATCAACCTCTCTCCCTAAGTCGCTCTCGCTCTCTTGAACGGAGGCTCTACAATTTGTGTGGGTGAGAAAATTAATTATAAAAGAAGGGATGATAAGGGTAGGCATTGTTGCAGAGCTGCTGGGGTTATACAAGGCAGCGCTTGCTAGGATGACGGAGCAGCTCGGACCGGCAAGGCGGCACAGTGCCAGTTTTCGTGGTCTCGTGGATAATCTTCGTCTAGCTTCTCGGCCGGCCTCCACTCACGACACTGCTTCTTCCTTCTATCTATATTTTTAAGCTAGTGTACGTCACTGATGGATACACTCATGAGATGGATTGGGGGGCTTTCTTTCTCTAACTGGTTGCTTAATTTGCAAGTCTTTCATTGCTATCTTCTTTATTTGGTTACTTTATCTGTATTCATTTTTGGATGCTGCACTATACTTCCATGAAAACGGTGTATGTATATGAAATTCTTTGTTTTCTGCAGTAATCTTTATTAGTTTAATTTATCTCATAATTAGTCATACATGCATACGTAATCTTGGATCATATATTATACAAATTTATATTGCAGGCTGCAGGTTTTTGTTGATTAATTAGTCTGCTTAGTATCCGTAAAAGAGATCAAATGATGTTTAACTAATTACCTGATTTAAGAAAAGGGATTATTAATATTCTATTGATTGCAGATCAAGCCTCAAGCTGAGTCAATGGAATTTAGCCCGTTATCAGTAAATATTTAAAAACCTGAAAAATGCTTTGAGACAAATATTGATTATTATAATAAAATTGGTAAACAAATAATTAGATATAAATCTAATTTCTTTATCCATTATTAGGTATAGTTGCTTCAATATCTTAAATGACAAATGACATAACCTATAATATAAAGAAAATAAATGAATAAAACCTGACTGATGGGACGGAACAAAAGGTGACAAATTTTATGATTGATGATCCATGATCATTAATCAGGTAGCTTTATATTCATTCAGATTATATATATATATATTATATGTTATGTGGACCTGAACTAAGAAACAAAACCACAAACACTCCCATGCTCTCCCCGCCCCGCGCCCCCACCCCGGCTGCTTGCTTGGTCGGTCTAACCATTTTCAAGTCTGAATCATAAAAAATAATAGAGAAAGCTGTCGGTGTGGACATTTAATCTTGAAGATTTTCCAACGACTTTACTAAAAAAGTAGTTAATTAAATAATAATTATAAAGAGAGTTGAAATTTTGAGACGACAAATTAAATTTTGTTACATATTCAAATTTGGTTAGTAGCTAATTAGATTGAGTAATCTTTCAATTTTGTCTCACTCGACAATTAGTTGCAAACGATAGAACAAGTCATGAAAAGATGTTGAATAAGAGATCTGACTAGAATGTTTATAAACATTTCATGCTTATACGAATTTAATTATTTATCATGTTAAAGAAAATGCATTGGTTAAATTCGTGTAAGCATGAAATGTTTATAAGCATTCTAGTCTATCTCTTTAATACACTGCATTTTTTTAGAGAGTTGTCCCACTCACCAAGTTCACACTCTCTTTAGGTCCATTCACAACTCCTTTGCTCTCATAAGTATCGATCTAAACCTTGTCGAGTTTTGCAATGAAGCTCAATAGCTCATGCTCATAGACATAGAGATGAACTTGAGCACTTAGCATGATTAATTGTCTAAACAACTCTCGTATCGGGTTAAATATGGAATTGGCGTGGAACTAAAATGTAAAGAGTTTCAAGTTTTTGTAAGAGTAGCTTGGCCTGCCACGCGGTCAAAATTTTCCCCCTAATTACAACTGTTTAAACTAGAGTCTCATGCATTAATATTCATAGTAATGAAAAATTGTTTTATGATGTTACTAATTCACGTGTTATAATATGAGTAAAACATAAGTTTATAAAATGGATAATATATATTTTTTTTAAGAAATGATAGGACTAAACGCGACTCCCTGTAACTAATAATTAAAGTAAAGGGCTTTTACCGAGCCTCCAATCTTCGACCCACTCAAGATCAAGCCATATAATCGAGAGGAAGGGCATTGGGAGTCCTTATGCGGATGGTAAGGCTCCCTTGATTTGCTTGATGTACCCAATGATATCGAGGGCATGAAACTCAATAAAAATCCCGGCTAGAAGAAAAGTTTAGCGCGGATTTGTTAATGGGCAAGAAGCTTGAAAACAGCTATTCCTATAAAGTGAACTCGACTGCCAAGGAAACGAGAGGTATGTGAGTTAACTTGCTCGACCAATGCCAACGGGAGGAGATGAGCTAGCGAATCCGGGTCACTAGCTGGCTCGACTGAAAGAGTAATAAATAACTCTTTTGTCGTTTCGCCGACTTCATTCAACAGAGAGACAGTACAATAAGACTCTTAGCCAATAAAGGCGACATACACTCCTCAACAAGTAAATCAAGAATAATATTTGGAGGAGTTCCTAACCATTCACAAAATTGACTAACAGTAAGGCCAAATCGAGGGTAACACCGTTGGCTTGGCCACGAATATGGGTAAAAAAAGCCTTAGTGACTGTCGGAAATAACGCTTTGATATCCTCCACAATTTGCCCAATTGAAGTCAAATTGATTGAAGGATCATTCAACGCTTCCACAATCCGAAGCGAATCACTCCCAAATTGGATGTTTTGAAAACCCCTTGTTATCGCCCAAACCAAGCCTTCTCTGACCGCCATGGCCTTTGCCTGGAGTGGGGAAAAGACATCTTGGAAGTTACCGCATTTCGCTGCCACAAAACAACCAGTGGCATCTCTCACAATTGATTCCAAGACCACCTAATTTCTTGTCAGCATTCCACGAACTATCAATGTTCAGCTCCAGACGGCCCGTTGGCGGGGCTGACCACTTGGGCAAGGTTTGCGGCTGTGATATGTTGGTATGGTGGTTTACATTAATGTTCACGAAATCCTGCCGCCAGTGGAGAGCTCGTGTGACAGTAATATCCCCCACAGAGCCCCACATATCATTAGAAATTAGCAATCTCCAGAGCCCAAACCATGAATGAAGGAGGATGGAAACCTCTCAACAAGACGCCCAAATGGGATGACACCCAAGCACATTTGGCGTATGGGCAATACATCATTAAATGAAGAGTCGTTTCTTCATAGGAGCTGCACATTACGCACGGCAGATCAGTCGCAATGTGGCGCTTTGCAAGATTGGACCTGGCACTTTGCAAGGTGGATAATATTATTAAAGAAGAATACACGTATTATAACATAAATACGGATTGATTTGTCTACACACCAACATTTCGATCTCATTAAAGAATTCATATATACGAGTCCATAATATTTAGACCTAGATTCATATATATATATGAAAGTTGAACGTGATCGATTTGGCAAAACAACTAAAAAGATAAAGAAGTATCATTAATTTCTTCATGCTCATTCCAATATCATAAGTGAATTTGACTTCTATTTATTATAAATTTTGCACCTCACGCAATTCCCCCGTCCATCTAGTGTGCTGAACGAAAAACTTTATTTTAATTGTTTGAATTCTGGTTGTGTAATAAAATTTATTAAAAAAAATGAATTGGGTCAAAGAAAAACTTTTAGAACTGCCAATAGAAAGAGATTCTGCTAACACGGAAATGCTTTATTGTAATTTTTTATACAAACGAGGAGAAGAATTAAACTTAAGACGTCAAACGGGAGGTGAATGTTGAATCTTGAGTTAGACTTGGGAAAAAAAAGATGGAAACAAGTTCAAAGGGTAAGAAAAATGAATTGTCAAAAAATAGGAGGAGGTAAATTATTTGTGCACAATGAGAGGGGTTTCTTTGTAGATAAGCGTAAATCAAAGGCCAAAACCAAAGAGAGTGACTTTTACCCAAAATTCTCATTTTCCTGGTTTCTCTTTAGACGGTGAAGACCCGGAGGACACTCTGCCACCAGTCTCTCCCTCTCTCCTCCCTCACTCGTCACTCCTCTGGTATGATTTTCTCTTCAATTAATGCAAAAATCTCAGATTTCTTGAAGAATTTCCAGATTGGTGTATGATTTTTGCTGTTTTTGCCATATTCTGTAATCTGGGTTTTCTTATTTCTGTAGCTGTAGGATGTAGTTAAGCCAGACAACTAACTATATATATATATATCTATATATTCTAGGGAATACTACTGTTATACAAATTTTACAGCTTTTGTGCTTTTATTCCTCCTTGCTTTACCCAGTTAATTGGGCGATTGCTGAAAACGGATGCTCTGATCGTCATCATCTTGTAAGCAGCATCACCAATTCTTTCATTTTTTTTGGCACAATTCTCAAAGATCGCAATAATTTCATTGTTAATCTGTAATCTTTATGCTGTTTGATAAATGGGTTCTTCATAAAGTTTTGATTTTTGTCGTGGATGTTCATGTTTTTGGAAATTTTAGCTCTGATTATTGTTTCAATAGCTCTGACTTGATGTAAATTTTAGTGGGTCTTGATCAATTTACTTAATTTGTGTGTTAGAACCAAAGTCTAAGCATGGCGGGATTTGTGCCTTATGGAAATGGAGGATCTTATCCATATTCATCATCATCGCCTTCAAGTTTATCGGCTTTAGCGCCACCTTTTACCGTCGATCGGCCTGTGCCAAAACCCATGTCAAGCTCACTTGATGTGTCTGAGCCACCTTATGTTGCCCCCATGAATTCTTCTTTGCACAATTGGCTTCCTTCTCACCCGACCACTTCGGGGTCTAATTTCTTTGCCAATCCCACCCCAGATTTCAATTCAATTCCTCCATCGAATGCGTATGGATATGCAGGCCTGCAGACTGTTGAACCATCCGATACAAACTTGCCTCCTTTGAACACTATTACCGCCACTTCATCCAGTGCGTTTAAGTATGATCAATCCTTTGATGCTGGTGCAACTAGTTTTGTTGAGGCCAACCCCTATTATCCCTCTTATCTATCCTCAACAATTCCGAGTGTTCCCCCCCATGGTGGTTCCTAATCAACCTAGTTATGATTGGCTGTCTACTACTCATTTTGCTCCCTTGGATAGCTCCTCTCACAAGGATTATGCTCAAAGGCCCTCTGATCCAAAGTATACTACACAGTGGGGGGGCTTGTGGGAGTGGGAGCAGGGTAAACAGGAAGACTTTAATGGAAATTTCTGCTCAAAGAAGACTGATGTTTCCGGCTCGTCACTGTACAAGAGTTACATGAACCAAGGTATGTCTTCCCCCAAGTTATGCGCCTATGGAATTTTTCCAGTGCAACTACTTTTCTTTTTTCTCTTCCTGTTTCTTATGCAACCCTACTCTATTTTCCCCTAACTATCTGTATAATGTGCAGACCCCTCGTGTGAAGAAGCATCACATGGCATCAATATTCTAGGTTGGGAAAAGCTTGGTGGATCTGTAAGTGCAGAGCACTTAGGTGATAAATCCTTTGTGGCAAAAAATTCCAAATTCATCCCTGCTGACTTTTCAGAATCTGTCACGGGATCCTTTTCAGCAGTTCCAGAAACCCATCCTAAGGCATCATCCTCACAACTTGTCACGAACACCACAAACTGTAAAACACCGTACAGTGTGTTCTCTGAGCAACGACAGCATGACGCTAGTATAGATGATATTTCGTCAACTTCAAAGTCTTCCTCTGTCTTTGCCACTAGAATACCAGCTATTGGCACTAAATCTTCAGAACCAGAGATAGGTCTGTTCAAAAGGTTGAATTTCAGAAGTGATGTAGCTGAGACAGATCGTCGTGATTATTATCCCTCTAGTGTACAAGAGTCTTGTCTGCCACAAGTTTCTGAAGGCAACGGTCATTTCAGTTCAAGACTTGACAGTCTCCTTGGTTTAAATGATAGCTTCTTTACAAAAAGAAATGAAGAGCTGTCAAATAATAGAAGTCTCAACAAGAATCCCTGGGATCATGTGTTTAAAGTGAAATCTGGACTTGAAAATTCTCATGTTAGTCCTGGTGGTTTTAATGTGGCACTTAATACAAATGAAACCGTCAATTCTTTTCCGAGTTCATCTGACAAAGTAGATCCTAATAATCCAGCTGTGGACTCACCTTGCTGGAAAGGAGTTCCTGGTAGTCGTTTTTCTCCATTTGAACCCTCCGAAGATGGAGTTCCAGAGCAGTTAAAGAAACTAGAGGACTGCAATGGTTTAAATTTTCAAATGCCAATGATGTTTCCACTAAATGCTGCAGAAAATGTTTCCTCCCAAAAGCCTATCAAGAACACAGTTGAATATCATGATATTGGGTGGCTGGAAAATGGTCTGACCCTTCCTTTGAAGAGATATTCAGTTGAAAACTCAGCCTCTGGAGAACATAAATTAGATGATACCGTGAAGGCCACTTATGATTCAGAAACAAGCCATGATAGAGGACCTCAAAGTTACAGGGATGTCCTCCATAAATCAGGGAATGGGGACAAGTCCTTTGGTCTCTCTGGCCATTCTCACACCATGGAACTAGGTCATGGTGGAGTAGATGAATTAGCAACGGAAGTAAACAAAACATTGAGTTGTGATCCAGATGTTAAACTGACTGTCAATTACACTAGGGAATATGGTTCATCGCATGCGCCTTCTCATGCTGTAGAAAATATATTGTGGTCATCTGTAGAGGGTGCACCTACGGAGCTTTCCACATCTGATGGGGAAGATTCTATGCCTAAAGTGGATTCCCAAATGCTGGTCGATACAATGAATAGCTTGTCGGAATTGCTGCTTAGTAACTGTTCATATGGCTTGGTTCAATTGAAGAAAAATGATATTGAGGCCATAAGAGCTGTGATTAATAACCTGCATATCTGCATATCAAAGAACGGTGAGAAATTGTCACCGACACAAGAACCACCATCGTTCCAGCAAAATACTTCTCAGTTGAACGGAGAGTTCACAGAGCATAATAAGGTGTGCTGCTTAATTTTTCGGAATCTTGTTTCGGACTTAATTTGTCAAATGAACAGCGGGTGTTTCACCATGCAGTTACTACTTCGTACTCTATAATAATGCTTTGCTTGGCTGAGTAATTTCTTCAGGTTGTGAGTGCCGGCAGGGCCCCGTTTGCATCTACTTCTAACATCCAGGATGAAGTTATCGGTTCTGTTTCTGTGAAAAGTGACAAAAACGTGGCGAAAGAAGATAAAATGACTCAGGTACCCCTATCCCTAGCATCATAAAGTAAAATGTCAAGTTATATTTCTTCCCGTTGAGGGATGAGGAAGTATAAAAAATTAGTTACTTATTTTGCCATGAACCTTGGTTTTGTAGGCTATAAAGGAGATTCTTAGTGAGAATTTTCATGCCGAGGAAACAGACCCTCAAGCCCTCTTGTACAAGAATCTATGGCTCGAGGCTGAAGCTGTATTATGCTCCATTAATTATAAAGCTCGCTTTAATCGTGTAAAGATAGAAATGGATAAGTTCAAGGCAGACAAATCCAAAGGTTAATAATGCTCTTACATTTACTGCCGTAGTTTTATAACCTATAAAGGATAAACTTTGATCTCATCTTCTTATCTTTATTTTTTACGATTGTGTTTCAGACGTCTTTGAATATAATGCAGATGTGATGAAGCAATCAATCTCTGAGGTTTCCCCTGATTCAAACCCAGATGCTCAGGATTGTCCAACTTCAAATCTCCAGGATTTACCAGAATTAAGCCAGGAAGATGATGTATTGGCCAGATTTCGTATCTTAAGGGACCGTGTTGAGAAGACAAATTCGATTGGTGCTGCCAGTGGGGGTGGATCCAGCTCCAAGGTTTCTGCTGAACCGAACAAGGTTGATAATATTCCACCTGAAGTAAATGGTAGCTCGTCATCGCATGGTATCTCCATTCAGTATTCTCCTATGTCAGATACAGTTGGGATGACAGATGATTACAATGAGGCTTCTGTTATGGCCAGATTTCGTATCATAAGGGACCTGGTTGAGAAATCGAAATTCATTAGTTCTGCCAATATGGAGGAATCATCCAGCTCCAAGGTGTGTCTTGAACCCAAGACTGACATAATTGCACACGCCAGTGATGTCTCGGCGCCTGAGTTCAATTTCCAGGATTCTTCCCTTTCAATCACTACCAGCCAATCAAATGATTGCGAAGCTTCTGTTATGTCAAGATTTAATATCCTCAAATCCCGAATTGAAAACTACGCTGACATGCATACTGAAGGGCAACAACTTCCAGACCCCAAGATATCTGCAGTTGCACCTAACACGAGTGATAGCTTAATGCCTGAGTTCAGCATCCAGGATTCTCCTGGTTCAAGCACAATCGGCCAGGCAAATGACTGTGAGGCTTCTGTTATGCCGAGGCTGCAGATCCTTAAAGCCCGGATTGACAACTCTTACATGCATACTGAAGGGCTGCAACTGCCGGAAACTGATGGCCTTGGATATGCTGGTAAGAGAAACCCTTGGCCGTTTATTAGCAGGAGATCGGAGGGTGGAAGTTCAGAACTGAAAGAGCAACCTATTTTGCATAGTCACGAAGCTGACAGTAGTGAAGGTCGTTTGGTTGCTGCTAAGGAGTTCCATCTGTTGGTGGATGGTCCACCGACAGATTATCGGAAGATCAACAGGCCTGGGGATCTGCTTCCGGCAGGTTGGTATGATAGCTCTTCCTCGGATTGGGAACATGTCATGAAGGAGGACATTTCGGGGCAGAACTGATGAACCTAATGCTGGGAAGAAAACATCCCTTCCTGGGCGGTCGATGATTCCTCTTTCTTCTTTGCTTATGCCCAAAATTAAAATAATTAAAAAAATAGGGTGGAAAAAAGAGGTAAATGACTCTGGATATGATATTTTTGTACAAAGTTTTTGAACTTATTTAAATATTCAGAACGTATGCAAGTTTATTTGTATTGTGTGGGCAGGTGCATGGATTTGATAAAGAAATTTGCAATATTATTAATTTTACGTTCCAAAATACTACCCGACAAATAGTGCAGATGTTTATTTTGAAGTGCTAACAACAATTTTTTTATGATTTCGCCATGAAAAGTGATTTCTATACTCTCTTTTTTACTTTCGGTACCCTCCACCCTTTTTTTCTGGTTAGCAGATTGAATAAATTTAAAGATAATCAAAGAACATGATTATGAGAATAAGGTCCGATGTCTAATTTAATTTAAATTGTGGGATAGAAGACTCAAACTTGGGTGCATAGATAGGCCCACTTGACTATGCTGATGTCTGCAACAAACGTTTTTCTTTTCTGATACAATGATTGGGCTAGACTACCCAATGGGTCAGCCGCAAACTAGGTATCGAATTCAACACAAATGTAATACGTCATGATCATAAATGTGAAACAAACTTAAGACTTTTCACTTACTAGTAGAAATGAATATCTCTGGACCGTCTTACCAGTTGGTTGCAATAATCGTTTTAAAGTGTTAAAAAATTAAAATAGAAAAGGGCACGTCACCAAAACTCCAAAGTGTAACAGCAATCCACCTGGATCCTGGTCTTAATTTACATTTTCTTATCTATTTACACAAGTATTAGACAACAATTGGAAATCTAAATAATTATCTTTGCTTCATCTCTTTCCATTTGGCACTTTCTTGCTTTTCAGTCAAACTTTGCTTCCATTATAGCACAAATATGTAATCCCAGTTAAAACCTAAATCTTTCTGGTGGCATTTAGTGTGATGCTATAACAGTAGACGGAACCCCCACACTTGTTGTCCTCTTTCTTCTACTTGCTCATCAAACATTTTTAATCGTTGACGATGGGGGGGGGGGGGCGGGGGGCGGTGCGGCCTGCTTAATTTCCTGGGTTTTCAATTATTAAATCGCGATTAACCACGCATTTCCGGCTATAAATACGAATTATTATGCGATAATCCTTCATCAAGTTAAGTGGGATAATTAATCTGTAAAGACAATGAGTGCTCCGCAAAATCTAAGTCGTGTTTCTGTCCTTTTGGTTGTGATCTTGTTTTCTCAGAGTGAACATGTTCATTCGCAGCTCCGGGTAGGGTTTTATACAACTTCGTGCACCTTAGCGGAGACAATCGTTAAGGACGAGGTTGGGAAAGGGTTCTCTCGGGATCCAGGCGTCGCAGCCGGTCTTGTGAGACTGCACTTTCATGACTGCTTTGTTAGGGTAAGATTAATGTGCCTGTTAATAACTTGACTGGCACGGTAGAAATGATGTTACAATTGTGTACTAGCTTCCCTGCTTTGCTAGGGTAAATTAATCTTTCGCATGTTGCTCCTTTTAGGGTTGTGATGCATCAGTGCTCATCGATTCCACTCCCTCGAACACGGCAGAAAAGGACTCGCCGGCCAACAACCCGAGTCTTCGAGGGTTCGAAGTCATTGACAAAGCAAAGGCTAGACTTGAAGCTGCATGCCGAGGTGTTGTATCCTGCGCTGATATAGTTGCTTTTGCAGCAAGGGACAGCATAAATTTAGTAAGACATATGCTTAGGATTTTGTGACAACAATATCATATTCTAAACTACGATAATCTTTGAGGAGGAAAATCAAACTTGGGTTCAGGGACGAACATACTATCCTAACCAACTGGCGTAACTATATCCACAAATGCTTTTGGCTTATTTATGTGACTCCTTTGTATAAATCTCTTACGAAATACATACATGATTTTCCATGCAGACTAGAGGGCTTAGCTATAACGTTCTTGCCGGAAGAAGAGACGGCACAATTTCGAAAGCTTCGGATATAGCCGCAAACCTACCTCCCCCGACATTCAACGTCGACAGCCTCACTAAACTCTTCGCAAACAAGGGTTTTACCCAAGAAGAAATGGTTACTCTCTCTGGTACTTTAAATTTTCATTTTTCTTGTGAAATTAAACCATTAAGCAACACATAAAGCTGCCTATATATCAGACAATTTGTTTATACAGGAGCGCACACTCTTGGCCGCTCTCATTGCAGTTCTTTCAGCAACAGATTGTACAATTTTAACGCAACATCGACTCAGGACCCGAGTTTAGATCCAGCGTACGCAGCTCAGTTGAAGCAGCAGTGCCCGCAAGGCAACACAAATGCAAACTTGGTGGTTCCGATGAACCCCTCCAGCCCTGCTGTCACGGATGCAAGTTACTACACTGACATCCTTGCAAACCGGGGTTTATTCACATCAGACCAAACTCTCCTCACAAACTCAGCAACCGCAAACCAAGTGAAACAGAATGCAAGGACTCCCATCCTTTGGAAGAATAAATTTTCTGCTGCAATGGTGAAGATGGGGGGGCTTGAAGTCTTAACGGGCAATGCCGGCGAGATTCGAGCAAATTGCAGGGCAATTAACAGCTAGAGCCTGGAGAGGATGCCTCAGCCTGCTTCTTTTCAGTTATCTAGTTCTTTAATTGTATTGTTGTGCTATTTTTCAGTAATAAATTACAAACACCAAGCTGTTATGTAAGCCTATACAACGCATTTTAAGTTGCTCAGATTCATCCGTTAATTACCTTGAACTTTCCAGCACACATCCCGGCGTTAAGATTCATTGATGTACTCTAGAATTTTCGTAAAATTAGTACATCCTAATTAATGAAGGAGACAACTCTAATGTGGAAGAATTAAAAGATGAAAAAGACACCTTAATAACTCATGACACAGGAGTGAAGTACATCAGCAAACCAGAAGACCTCACTACCAATGTTTCGAGTCCACAAAAGAAAAGAAAAGCACAATACATCCACACATAGACGGGCGTCCGATTGGACAACAATAGCTAACGACCGACACTGATTAAAAAAAACTCATCATCAAGTGACAATGAGCACGAGGAAAACAAATTAAGTGGTGAGCTCCATGATAGCGCTGACAATGTCCCCGCTGTGAGTCTTGAGAGCCTTGACGGCCTTGCTCCTTGACACCCCGGCCTGTGTCATGACCAAATCAATGTCCTTAGGTTCCACCCCGGTTTCATCAACCTCTTCCTCCTCTTCATCAACCTGAGGTCCGGCAGCTGCTCCAGAAATCTCTGGTTTCCCCATCACAGAACTCATGTCCGGCATCCTGAACTGCTGGGCAGCCTGTTGCTGCAGCTGAGAGCTCAAATCCTCGATCTTGGCCTCGCCAAATATGACATAGGTATCAGAGTTTGGACTCTTGAAGGCATCGGGTTTCGAGATGACAAATAGTATCTGAAACACACAAAAATGAACAACCAATGAACATCGACCATCACATATCTCAATTTCACAAACAGGAAATCAAACATCAACTTACGTTTTTGGTCTTCTTGATTGTAACCCTGCTAACACCAGTAACAGGCTTCATACCCAGTTTCAGCATTGCCTTCCGACTCTTCTTCTCGCTTCTGCTCTGCTTCGAAGACTCATTTCCGCCTGTTACTCATTGTCGAATTAACGTCACTCGAAGGACAACATAGATAAAATATACGCATTGTGATTGAACAGAAAAAATACAGTCCGTCAAGGAATCCTTAGCATCAATGAATGAAAAAGTTTGAATCTTTATAGTTTAGAACAAACAGAACATCGATTTGGGTTTAGGGTTTTATCGAAAACATTCCGAAAATTAAAATCAAAATCACCACACCTAACTTTCATGCTCTCACTATTTCCATAGCTTTTACAAAAATCGATTATTTTCACCAACTAAATGCTCCTAGCAACCAAACACGCCCTTAAAAAACACAAAGATAACAAATCCAAAACTCCAAGTAATCGAAAGGATAAGAACAACAAAAAAAAAAGAACAAACCTTGACCGCCGTCTTCCTTGTCATCGTCGTCGTCGTCCTCCTCCTCCTCATCGTCCTCGTCCTCGTCCTTGTCGTCGTCCTTGACGTCCTCGACCACGACTTCGTCTTCTTCCTTGTTCTGACAACATTCGCAGCTCCGAATTCAAAACATAAATAAAGCAAACAAAAAATGGATACTTTAAACAAAGGGAGGAGCTTTACCTGATTAGAGTTCTTGAGGAGCTGGTCGACGGAGAGGACCTCCTCAGCGGCGGCGGCCTCGGGCTGAACCAGTGGAGCCGGTGACATGTTTCGGATTTGTCGGCGCAGATCTAGAAGCTCTGAAACGGATAAAAATATGAAGAGTCTTTGCAATTCGGCTAGCAGCACGCAGACGCAGCGGTGTATAGAGAGATGATGATTCGCGAGGGCAAAAGGGTTTCGGTTTCGGAATGGGCCGCTAGTTTTTGGCGGCACCACCAAGCCCAATCATTAAATCGCTTGCAATATTTTCTGATAGGAAAACGATTTTCGCACATGCTCGCTTTCTCACTTTACTAGTTTACTTCGGAAAATTCTTCAGTGGTACGTACCATTCAATGGTATGCCCATTGAATGGTCCAGATTAATTTGTAGCGGGTCCCAAATGAATTTTAAACCATTCAACAGTACGTACCATTGAATGGTACGTACCACTGAAGTTAAACCCGTTTACTTCACTGCTTGTTTTTATTTATTGATTCTTCTTTAATTTAACTTAATTGAATATGATCACGGCTTGTTTTTGTTTATTGATTCTTCTTTAATTTAACTTAATTGAATATCATATTGATTCTCCCTTGATTGAACTTGTTTTTCTTTATTAGTTCTTCTTTAATTTAACTTAATTGAATATCATATCGATTCTCCTTTGATTTAACTAAATCGAAGGTCATAAGCAAACAAAAGTGTGCATGAAAAGAAAATGAATGTAAAAAATCGCTTCCCATTTCAAAAAGGATCATCTACGAGAGTCGAACCTAAGACTCTCTAATTACAAGTGAAGTCACTGAACCGTAATAATAAATGACAACATAAACCATGCTAAGCAAGGTTTGAGCTAAATTACACAATGGATCAACTAGCTTTAAACTCGTCATCAAACCTAAGACCGCCTCACTTACATGTAGAGAAGAATACCATAAGTAGTGCTAGTGGCAATCCTATAGACATTTGAGTTCGACCAAATTTTAGTTATAGAAACCTTAATAACCAGTGCCAGTCTTAAACTACATCCTAATCCATGAAGCAGACAACTCTTATGTGGAAGAATTAGAGGATGAAAACAGAAACCTTTAATAACTCATGACTCAGGTGTGAAGTACATCAGAAAACTTGAAGGCCATCACTGCCAATGTTTTGAGTCCCCAAAAGAAAAGAGAAGCATAATCCAAATACACATTGACGGGCGTCCAATTGAGCTACAAGAACTAATGACCGACGGGACACTGATTCAAAACACTCATCAAGTAAACAATGAGCATGAGGAAAACTATGATTTTGGCCAATTATGTGGTGAGCTCCATGATAGCGCTGACGATGTCCCCACTGTGAGTCTTGAGCGCCTTGACGGCCTTGCCCCTCGATACCCCAGCCTGTGTCATGACCAAATCAATGTCCCTAGGTTCCACCCCGGTTTCATCAACCTCTTCCTCCTCTTCATCCTGAGCTCCAGCAGCTGCTGCCGAAATCTCTGGTTTCCCCATCACAGAACTCATGTCTGGCATCCTGAACTGCTGTGCAGCCTGTGTCTGCAGCTGAGAGCTCAAATCCTCGATCTTGGCCTCGCCAAAAATGACATAGGTGTCAGAGTTTGGACTCTTGAACACATCAGGTTTCGAGATGAAAAAAAGTATCTGAAACACCAAGAAATAGAGAACAATGAATATCGAGCATCATACAACCATCTCCCAATTGCACCAACTAGAAATCAAACATCAACCTACGTTTTTGGTCCTCTTGATGGTAACCCTGCTAACGCCGGTAACAGGCTTCATCCCAAGCTTCAACATTGCCTTTCGACTCTTCTTCTCACTTCTACTCTGCTTCGAAGCCTCATTTCCGCCTGTTGATCATCGTCTAATCAACATCACTTTTTGGACAACATAGATAATATACTCATTGTAATCGAACAGCAAAAAATAATCAGGCCCACAAAGAAACCTTCGCATAAAAGAACAAAAAAGGTTTGAATCTCTATATGAATCTTTAAAGTCCAGAACTGCGTTTCGGGTCGAAAACATATCAAAAACTAAAATCAACATCAGCCAACCCAATTTTTATGCTCTCAACATTTCCATAGATTTTATAAAAATCTCAAATTTTAATCCTCTGCATACTCCTAAAAACCAAACAAGCCCTAACATTCATAACAAAATCCAAAACTCCAAGCAATTGAGATCATTCAGGAAGCAGCACAGATAGCAAATGAAAAGCAGAAACAAAATGACGAATATGCCCTAGAATCGAAAGGATAAGAAGGAAAATAGGGCAACCTTGAGCGCCGTCTTCCTTATCATCGTCGTCCTCGTCATCGTCCTCATCGTCGTCGTCCTCGTCCTTTTCATTGTCGTCCTTCACGTCCTCGACCACCACTTCGTCTTCCTCCTTGTTCTGCCAGTAATACCAGTCCAACATTCAAAATTTAGTAAATAAACAAAAATGGAAAATGAAAATAAATTATTTAATCCCCACAAAATGGGAAAAGGGAAGAGCTTTACCGGATTCGAGTTCTTGAGGAGCTGCTCGACGGAGGTGACCTCGTCGGCGGCGGCGTCCGGATGGACTAGTGGAGCCGGTGACATCTTTGGCGTTCGTCGGCGGAGCTCTGGAAACTCTGAAACGGGTAAACGGGAAGAGTCTTAGCCGTTCGGCAGGAGCAGCAGTGTGTGTAGAGAGAGAGAGACAGAGAGAGATGGAGATGGATGATGATATATGATTGATGATGATTCGCGAGGGCAAGGGTTTCTTGTTATAACTGGGCTGCCATTTTTGGGCTTTTCATTTATTTTGTTTGCAAGCCCAATCATTAAATCACATATTTTATGTGTTGTACTAGGAAAATTCAAACTCGGGTGCAAGAAATTTGGCACACTAACATCGCCGACCAGCCTAAGTTACATGTATATATGTTGCAATCATTTTAAGAGATAGATAATTCTGAAGACACTAACTTATTATGCCAAATTTTACTTACCAACTGATGCGGCAAATTCTTATTTTTTATGAATAAATAAGGTTTAAAGTGAACTTAGACATGAAAAATCTCACTTGGAATGCAATGTTTTATAAACAAAGTGATAACTTAATTTTAGTAACCATAAGTTCATTCGAAAACAATAAATTAACATTAAATTAACGATAAATTTTTTCAAACACCATTCCTTTCGAATTCTAATTCTCACCCTACATAATTATTACGGCGTTTGCATTCACTTAATCGTGATATTCAAAGTTTTATGAGTCAAGAATTTAAGTATGACATATTTATTGAGAAGGACATATGATGACGAATGAACTTGCTTGAATTGGTCAACTTCCACTTGTATTTAGTCTGCTAATTTTCCGGTAACAGTACTAAAAACCACTTGAATCTGCAAATTCTAAGAAGAAAGCGAATCGAAACAAAGGATGCTTCTGTCGCATCATATCATACAACAATTCCACTCGAGATCAATTGAACTAATCAAATTTGATTCCATTACTACCGACATCATAAGTTCATTAGTAACACCATCTTTTCGAGTCAGAACAAAGACCATTCCAAGTACCCTCCCCTCCCCCTATGAACAAAATTACTTGAACTTGACGGCCTAATAGCAAAACAACAGTTCCCTTTTCTGGTATTTCTCGTATCCCGTTAACTGCAATGCGGCTAAACAACGAGAGTTCTGTTCATATCTTCACCGCGGCTTCCTGCTTCTTCAACATCCTTTTGGACTCCCAGTCACCAATGTGCGCAGCGGCATGGCAATGTGATAGTTTCCATAGCCCACATGGAGCAGCAGAATCACAGACGTAGCAGTAGCACTGCATACAATCGGTGAACTCAGTTTTTCAAATGCCAAGTTAAACAAAAGAAATGGGGATACAATCCATTCACAAGTTGCAAACATTTGAAGTTGTAAAACTCCATTACCAGCTCACAGCAGCTCTCATGGGGTGTCGTCTCGAAAGGAAATTTCAGACAGAGGTGCCTTGAATGTGGATAGTCTCTACAAGCAACCTACTCAACATCAATTCAAATCAACACAGGCTTCAGAAATTCACAAAAATTAGAATATGAACAGATAAGTAAAAAAGTTGGAAACTTGGTCATTTTTAATCTTTTGAGGTCAGGCACCTGAAATTTTAAATTTTAGATTCATTTCTTCTCCTGCATTTTCCCAGCAACCGAACAGAAGAAAGAAATAAAAAAAAGTTCATTTCTTTTCTAAAACCAAAAAGGCTCATAGGCAAAATGGAGTTTGATTCCAAAATCACTTCTTCACCTGAATTTTCTCAGCAACCAAACACAACAAAGAAAGAAAATTGATTAAAAATTTCCTTTCTTTTGCAAAACCCTAGAAGGGTCATATGCAAAATGGGGTTATGATTTCAAATTCAATTCTTCACCTGCATTTTCCCTTCAACCAAACACAACAACAAAGAAAAAAAATTGTTCTAAAAAAAGCTCTTTTCTTTTCTAAAAACCTAGAAGACTCAAGGGCAAAATGGGATTACGATTCCAAATTCAATTCTTCAACTGCATTTTCCCAGCAACCAAACAGAAGAAAGAAAATTGACACAAAAAAAAAATCAGAGAAACCCATCAAATGGGTCACGGGTAAAACTCAAAACCTGTCCTTTCTCAGCAACAACAACGACATCGGGAGAATCATCGTGACCACCACCGCCATTATCCGACACGGACAACTTGGACAACTGCACCAGCTCAAAGGGGTCGAAATCCAAGATGAAGCAGTCCTCGACGTCCTCGAAGTGTTTGACATCGACCTTGTTCTTGACACAGAGAATGTGCCTGATTGGACTACCGTCGTCATCCTCCACGGAAGAAGACGACGGACCTTTCTGGGTTGTCACTCTCTTCTTATTCTTCTCGGGTGACGGCGTTAACGACGAAAGATTAATCGCTTTGACGTCGATTCTGATTTCGCCCATCTTCTCTCTGGGTCGCTTTTCGTTACCCAGGATTTTTGAATTTTTTTTAATCTCTTTTCGTCTAGTGATTCGGATGAACAGTCGAGGTTTCGGCTCTTAAAAGGATAATATTAAATGGGAAGGAGGACCGGCATCAATTGAACAGTGGGAGTGTCGTACGAGGTTCCAGACAACAACTTGGGCCGGCCCAAAATTGTGAATTATCATGTTCAAACGTGGTCCAGACCAAAATTTAAGGTTATTGGGGCCTGAAACTGGTGGAATGGAATGGAAAAAGAAAGAAAAGTGATTGTATGATTGTTTCATTAAAAATGACTTGTTTTAACACAATGTTTTGTGTGTTTAGAAGATAGGGATTAGTGAGTGAATTTGCATGTTTATTTCATCATTTGTTACTTATTTGGAATGAGAAAAGTCGTGAATGAAGTGATACATGATTGTTTTGGTATAAGATAAACGATCATTTCTAGAGATTCCATACCTAATTGTTCATATACGACGTACGAGCATGAGACCCACTTATCTTTTCATTCTTTGTGTTAGTAAACATAATATATACAAACAATAAGAATAATACCAGGCCTACCAATATACAAACGAGAAGGGTAAACGGAAGATTTCAACATATGATATTGAGCACGAGAAAGAATAAATGCTTCTGACTATTTAAATTTGAAACCCTTGATGCAATCCCACTGTCCGAGTCAATAAGTATTAGTAAATGGTAGTATATTTGATGGAGCATGTATGCAATGACGCAAGCATTACTGGGAATATATATATATCGTTATATCTTAACATATCCTCCTTTAGTCCTCTTGATTGTACAGAGCCCATCCTAATTAAGGAAAACCTAATCGATGAACAAATAATACCATGAGTTGGAGAACTTGGATTCTCAAAAAGTTAAGAAGTCAAGATGTGGACACGACTTATGATGAGCATCAAAAAAGATCGGGAAAGTGGACATGGATGCTCCATTATGCTCTGATGGTTGGTCTGATCAAAAAGGCAAGTGTTTAATAAACTTTCTAGTAAACAAAGCCCTCGACTTGGTTTATAAACTACTGATGCTTCCGCCACAAAAGACGTGGGATTTGATGTTCAAGTTGCTTGATGATGTCATGGAACAAGTCGTGGGAGGAAAATGTCATTCAAATAATCACCGACAATGCTAGTAATTACAAGTCAAGTGTTAGTTTTTGCTTTGAGAAGAAGAGTTAGCTTGGTGGACCTTATGTATGCCCATTGCATCAATTTAATGCTTGAAAGTATAAGTAAGCAGTGGTTTGAAGAAACTATTCAAAAGCAAAGTTAGTGGTGAAGTTCTTATACGCCTGCTATACGTGGTGCTTTGACGAGGAAGTTTACCGGACAAGCGAGCTTCTTCGGGTCCCGCTATGGACACGCGTTTGCTACATCTTTTTAACTCTTCAGCATCTACAAGCAAAAACAATGCTCTTATGTCACGTTTTCCAAGGAATGGAGTGAGAGTTCTTATTCCAAGTTGCCTTTAGGTGTATGCTCGTGAAACGCATCTATGATAGCACTTTGGGCTCCTCACATTGCTTTGCGGTCAAGAAGCTGCACGCCACTTGCCTCCGCTCCCTAAGAGAGTGTGGATTCCGGCTAAAAGACCCTTCCACGGATACCTTTTGGCAGCTTATGGATGTTGTAAAAGAGAAGATTGCCTTAATTGTATGGAGTTGAAAAATATAAACCAATATGGAAGCAGATTGATGATAAATGGGCTTCACAACTCCATCAACCTTTACATGCGGCAAGTTATTATTTGAATCCCCAATTGCGTTACGAAGACACTTTTCTAATGTTGAAGAAGTTATCGCCTTTTGTATTCATGCATGGATAGGATGATGGATAGTGAAGATGAGAGCTTCTTAAAGCATTGTCGGGCTTGATCTTTATGATCGTGGAGAAGGAGAATTTAAGTGAAAAAGCAATGAAGAGTGTAACAATGCGAACACCAAATGTTTTTTAATCTCTTTATTTTTCTAATATAACAATTTATAGTTTTATACCTTGAAATATTTGTGATGTCTTTATATTGTTGTAACTTGTACTCAAATCTTTCACTTTTTTAAAGAATTGGTGGTTGCGTTTTGGTTCGAAACACCCGAAGCCGACAAAGTTTCATTGCTCGTGGTTCCACTCTTTGCTTGTAGTTCATCGGCCAGGAGAGGAACCTGGAGACTCTTGACTTGGTAAAATTCTCTTCTCAATTTGTTGTTCCCATAATTTTTTGTTACTTTTAAAATACTTGAATTCTAATATTATATTTATTTACAAATTACAACTTGTGATTCCTCCATAATGGGTTATAATAATAAGCTTGGAACACAAGTAGGCTTAATGCACTTGTCTTTGTGAAGTATAATTTGCTCGAGCGAAGCACAAGGCAAAAATATGGTTGATCCGATACTTATGGGATGACATTGAATCGGGATGATGAATGGATAACCGAGGTGTAAGAACCAACTCTTCCGTAAGATCCTTCTTGGCTTGGAAGATGGCATATTTGATGACGCATAAGAAAATGTGCCCATTTCGACATATGATAGTATCTTACCACAATCCGAAAAGCCTCGTGATCCCCTATTGCTCCTAGTCCTTCTATCCTTCCATTGCTCCTACCTTCCTATCCCTTCGGGTTCCAACTTCCTAGCCTTCCTAGAGCTTCTACTGTCCTACTCCTATTACGAAACTAAAATTTGGTGAAAGTCAAGTAAGTATGGAGTAGCTCTCTACTTTTAGTTTTAGTTGTTTAAGTTTAAAAATTAAATATTTTTTTTAACTTCATATCCTATATTTATGCATAGGTCGTGGTGGAAGGGAAAAGGAAGTTTAAAGTTGTTGAAGAAGCTTATGAAGAAAGTGCGAATTTGTTTGATGTTCCTTTAGCCAACGATGACTATCCATTGAATGAAAATGATTATACTGCTAATGATATTTTGCAACAAATTGAAGAAGAGGAAAATGAAAGACGTGGTTGTGAGTCTAGTGACAATGATGATAGTTTGCTTGGTGATGATATTCTTATGAGGATGATGATTTAAATGAGTAAAGTTGAGTTTTTCTCTTGTAATGGGTTTTATGAATATTTTGTAACTTTGTGAATGATCTTTAACATAAGATCATCATTATGTTTGGAATATTTGGATTTTTTATTCAAGTGTTTTGTGTTGTTGAACTGAGTAACATGTATTTGATAACTTATTATGCATTAATGTGATATTGGTATAGTTTTATGTGTATATATATATATGTTTATTCAATGCTCATTACAATTTTACGCTAGCGTAAGCCTTCAAATGTTTTTACGCGAAACCGGCTACAATGGCGACATCGTGATAATGAATCGCCCCCACGCGACGCCTTACGCGACGCGATTTCAAACCTCCTAGCCTCTACAAGCAACCTACTCAACATCAATTCAAATCAACACAGCTTCAGAAATTCACAAAAATTAGAATGAACAGATAAGCAAAGCCGGTGAAACTTGGTCATTTTTAATCTTTTTTGAGGTCAGGCACCTGAAATTTAAATTTTAGATTCTTTCTTTTCTCCTGCATTTTCCTTGTTAAACTGAATGAAGAAAGAAATAAAAAAAGTTCATTTCTTTTCTTAAAACCAAAAAGGCTCATAGGCAAAATGAGTTTGATTCCAAAATCACTTTCACCTGAATTTTCTCAGCAACTAAATATCACAAAGAAAGAAAATTGATTAAAATTTCCTTTCTTTTGCAAAACCCTAGAAGGGTCATGGTGCAAATGGGGTTATGATTTCAAACTAATTCTTCACCTGCATTTTCCCTTCAACCAAACACAACAACAAAGAAAAAAATTGTCTCTAAAAGCTCTTTTCTTTCTAAAACCTAGAAGACCATAAGCAAAATGGGATTACGATTCCAAATTCAATTCTTCAACTGCATTTTCCAGCAACCAAACAGAAGAAAGAAAATTGACACAAAAATCAGAGAAACCATCACTCGGGTCACGGTAAAACTCAAACCTGTCCTTTCTCAGCAAAACAACAACGACATCGGGAACCATCGTGACCACCACCGCCATTATCCGACACGGACAACTGGACAACTGTACCCAGCTCAAAGGGGTCGAAATCCAAGCATAAAGCAGTCCTCGACGTCCTCGAAGTGTTTAACATCGACCTTGTTCTTGACACAGAGAATGTGCCTGATTAATTACCGTCGTCATCCTCCACGGAAGAAGACGACGGACCTTTCTGGGTTGTCACTCTCTTCTCTTATTCTCTCGGGTGACGGCGTTAACGACGAAAGATTAATCGCTTTGACGTCGATTCTGATTTCGCCCATCTTCTCTCTGGGTCGCTTTTCGTTACCCAGGATTTTTGAATTTTTTTGGAATCTCTTTTCGTCTAGTGATTGGATGAACAGTCGAGGTTTCGGCTCTCTTAAAATGATAATATTAAATGGGAAGGAGGACCGGCATCAATTGAACAGTGGCAGTGTCGTACGAGGTTCCAGACAACAACTTGGGCCGGCCCGTAAATTGTGAATTATCATGTTCAAACGTGGTCCAGACCAAAATTTAAGGTTATTTGGGCCTGAAACTGGTGGAATGGAATGGAAAAAGAAAGAAAAGTGATTGTATGATTGTTTCATTAAAATGACTTGTTTTAACACAATGTTTTTGTGTGTTTAGAAGATGGGGATTAGTGAGTGAATTTGCATGTTTATTTCATCATTTGTTACTTATTTGAATGAGAAAAGTCGAGAATGAAGTGATACATGATTGTTTTGGCATATGATAAACGATCCTTTCTGTAGATTCCATACCTAATCGTCATATACGACATACGTGCATTTAATTCCACTTATCTTTTCATTCTTCAGGTTAAGAACATAATATATACAAACACAAAGTTAATAATACCAGGTCTACCAATATACAAACGAGAAGGGTAAACGGAAGATTTCAACATATGATATTGAGCACGAGAAAGAATAAATGCTTCTGACTATTTAAATTTGAAACCCTTGATGCAATCCCACTGTCCGAGTCAATAAGTATTAGTAAATGGTAGTATATTTGATGGAGCATGTATGCATGACGCAAGCATTACTGGAATATATATATATATCGTTATATCTTAACATATCCTCCTTTTAGTCCTCTTGATTGTACAGAGCCCATCCTAATTAAGGAAACCAATCGATGAACAAATTTAATTTAATATATAACTAAACGTGTATAAGAAAACACTGTTCATAAGCCGCCGGCTAAGTTTATCGGCTCGGCTTGGCTCGGCCTTTCCTCACAAACTCCCGTTCTCTCCCCATTTGCATTAAAACTCTCTCCGATTGTCTCTCTCGCGCTAAAAACACAATGAAGAGCTCCAATTCTCTCCGTTTTGGCAAACTCGCAGCCAAAGCCCTAGAACGACCGGGAGCCCGACTTTCCGGCGAATTTTTGGACGATCCAGTGGCGATCCACCTCGGGTTGTTACCAATCGACTCCTGTCAACTGAGGTAAATTTCTGCAATCTTTGATTCAGCTTCTCCTTTCCACTGAATCCAAAACAAAAACCTACTGAGTCAAATCAATTTCACGACCGATTTTCTGTGTAGCTTTTGGATTAATTTAGGTTTTGCATCTTCAATTTTGATTTCAATTTTCTTTTTGCTTCTTTCATTTTCAGATAATCGTTGTCTTGAAGTGAGGAGGCACTTTGCCGTCTTCGCCGTCTCCGAATCTGTCACCGAGAAGAAGGTCTAGGCTTCTTCCAATCTGGTAATTCTTTGGCCCTGAAATTTGATTGCTTGATTGCGTTTTCTGGGCTTGTTTTGTTTTTCTTATGGATGGTAATCCAATTGAAGGAGGAGAAATTGGATTTTCCTGGGATTTTCAGTGTATTGGGTAGCTGAAATTTCCGATCAATTCTACAATCAATCGTAATTTAAGTTGTTTGATCCGAAAATTGATAACCTAAAACAGATAAATCCAAAGCTTCCAACTTTTTAATTTTGTTTCTCTGTGGATTTCATGCAATTTGATCTCAAAGTTGAGAAGTAGCTTAAGAGGGTTTATAAATTTGTATTAATTTTTAGTGCTTATTTTAAGAGTTTGATTACATTAATTTTTTTAGCTATTTTTGCCCGAGTTTTTTTAAATATATTTCAAGATCTTCAGCTTTATTAACTTCGCTTTTTTCCCTTTTGTCTGTGTAGCTTTTGCATGCATTGGATCTGCAATTTATTTCCAAGATTTGCTTTTTTAGGAATTTTGATCTGCGTGTAACATATATTTTATTTCTCTTTGTTTCTCGTTTGTCTCGCAACTGCTCCTTTTGGATATATTTGGTTTTGGGATTTGGTCTCGCTTTCAATTAGTTTACAGTTTGTTTAGGGTTTGTGTGATTGTGTTTATTTGTCCATACCGTAGTCGAGAGTACACTTTATTTCGATTTGCAGTTTATTCCAGCCTTCCGTTATGAAATATAATGTGAGTTGTGGAATACTTGATCCTTTACAACCTAATTGGTGTCTCGCTAAGATATTAAAATAATTTTAAAATGGCAATGCCATGAATTAAGCAATATTTTGGGAGTCCAATGTGTAAAGTGAACAATTTGATAGAAGCAAGGTTATGTAAGGTTCGATATGATATTTTCCGTAAAGAGAAGGCTAAAAATTGCAAAGATTGGAGTCTGAAAGTATGCACTCACATTATATAGAATGTGTTTACGAGTGCATTGTAAATTACAAGGTTAGACATGTTAAAGCATTTTCTTTCTTTATTTATTCCTTTTTTATTCTTTTTCAAAGGTTGTTTCTCGCTCCTTTTAAAAGAGAATAATAGTGGGATGGGAGAAGGAAATCGATTTGTGTGTAATTGACAGCTTGAAAAATAACATCAAATTCCGTAAAATTGTGTTCTATTAAATGGCTTATGGATTTTATTAACTTAATTTTTTAGACACGCCTTTATTTTTATATACCTAATTACTTTAAATATTTCGCGGCACATTTCTCGCCACATAAGATAATTGGAAAGTGGTTTATGAAACAAAACTACTTTTCATCTTTCTCTCGCAAGAAACTAGAGTTTATATAGTTTTTAGCAAGTTACCGATCATTTATGGTTGATATATGATTTCAACTCATTAGTTGTTTCTTATGCCACATGTTGACAAGTGGGAGCCTTGGCACGCTTAGTGAGATTGCATTCCTTGGTGTTATCTTTTTTACATAATGGAAGTTTTATTATGTAATAGAATATATCATTTATATTATAAATGCGATTTGAATTGAAATAATGCTTTTTATAATGGTTACATGTCAAAGTTTTCCTCGCTTATGAAGCCGGGCAAGTAAATCCGACATGAGTTTGATGTATTTCCTTCCGGTATTGTGTTTTTCGTCTTTCTTTTTTTTTCAAAATTAGTTGCTTCGATTAAATAGTTTTATATACGCATGCTTATCTTGCCATTACAATCAACTTTTGCACTTTCTATAATACCCTTCATTGTTTAGGTCGCTGGCGATCTTTAAATCCGAACATATTATTCTATCTCGAAATTTTATTACTCTGCGCCTCTAAATTTTAATGTCTTTCTCCCCGAGGTTGTTCATATTTGTTAGTACCTTTATATTGTTCAATTGCTTCAAGTTACCATGTGATCAAAACATGAAAAGAAATCAAAATTAGTGTTTTATATCTATGTTTTAATAACTTGCTTCTAAAATGTTTCCTACATTTTTCAACGCTTTACCGATCTTTTGTTTGGCATATGATATTTTTCAACATAGCCTAGTTACAAGTAAAAGGCTTTTTGTACCAAAATTGATAAGGATAACGATGTTGCACACTATTGTATCAAATAGTCAAAGGTTTCTCTCGCTCGCTACTTTTTACAATTTCCTTAGTATGGTTAAATTCCTTATTTGTGTGTAGGTATTATCTACATTATGTATACTTTTTTTTGTTTTGCCTTATACTAATCTTAATATATTCTAATAAATTGACTCGATTCCTCATACTAAGTTGTAATTCCTTTTATTCTCGTATGTATGTAAATGTGAATTGAAATGTGGTTTCACTACATCATTATAAGTTTGAACGATTTTTTTTTCTCCGTCATTACGCTCTTAATGGAATTTGTACTTTCACCGTATTTTGGCTCCATCTCTTCCAAGTTTCTGTACTACATCTCATGATGTTGTTAAGATTAGTTACAAGTTTATCTTTCATATTTTTTGCATTTATTGTCGGGGAAAATGGCCCTCATTCAGAAAATTACGCATCTTAACCCAAGCGCCCCAACTCCCTCCAGTCATCTGCCATGCTATCAGCCTCCTTCATCTACTCGACGTCCTTTTTCTCTCATTCAATTTTATTTATTTAATAAAAAAATTATGGAATTGCTCTCTCTCGCAGAAAATATGGAATTAACTGCTAGGTTTGTAGGTTTTGGAGCAGACGAAGTTCCCATTGCAAAGTACATATTTAGATATCTGGGACTCCACAGACCCGATGGTAAAAGACTCGAAGCTTTAATCTTCCCAAGTGCTTTTAACACTTTAATTTTCCGATTTTACGAATTGGGTTATTGTTTTTTTTTCAAAAAGCTGTTTGGCCAAATCCATTGCCCAAAGTTCCTCCTCATCCTTTTCAATTATTTGTTGTTTTTATTTTCTTCATTTTTTCGTATAATTCTGGAGTTTTTATAGTTCCCTCTCGTTTGAGTGGTTAGTGCTTGAAATTTTTATACTCTAAATGAATGGGTGATTAGCAATTGGGATTTCTTTGATTTTCTCGCATTTTTAGGTGAACTTGGTTAGCGTGGGTTCGGATATTTGTTAGTAAATTAGTGAATCTTATTTTTGTATCTTCATGCTTTCATCACACACACATGAATACATGATCACATGAACTTCGAGGTGGGTAAAAGGGTAAATAGGTATAAGGTTTTGCTTTTACTTTGGTTTCGATGAGAATCGGGCCGTGGGTAAGGAGGGGAGGAGGATGGAGCAGTGGAAGGTTTGAAAAGGTAACAATTATTTTGGGGGAGTAACCTGTCCGCACAGCTCAAGTAGTTTGGTTTGGTTGCTTTACTTTTTACCACTTATTGAGGTTTGAAATACATGAGAGATGAGGTTAGGGAGTACAAAAGATTATATATACCAGACCATTTGAGAATTCTAAACATAAAAAATGTATTCCACATGATTTTAAGGAGTACAAGCCATACCATTTGGGAATTCTAAACATAAAATATGTATTTCTCATGATTTTGCATTCCATCTCAGAATTATCTAATTGTTCATAAAAATTTAATATTTGCATTCTTATCAATTTTTTCCATAGCTTTTCATTTCTCGTTTTCCCTACTATTTCAACAATTTGATTGTCCCGTGATTCTCGTTAATTTTTTCACCGCAACAAGGTAATGGAATTTGGGTATCCGGTAAATTTTCAATTTTTAGTGACGAACATTGCTTGAAAGCTCGAATGGATTCATGGGTTGCTTTCGTGGAGGCTTTTTCAATTTGGAAGTTACCTGCTGAGGGAATTTTAGTAATTTAATATAATTTTAAAACTCATGGTAACACTTTTCAAGTTTACCGAAACAATCGAATCAGCTTTGTGAAAGCAACATGATAAAGCTTCAAAAGGAGAAGAAACCAAGAACAAAATTTCTATACGTTTTCTTTTCGCAACAATTTACTTCAGACTGCCATTCTCGTACTTAAAACATCTCCATTTAATTCTTCTAAGCGATGCAATTTCTTTTTTGTAAGGCTTTAATTTAAATTGTTTTCCGATTATTGGTCTACAATGTACCAACACCTTGTACAAGAGATTAATTATATAGTCTTTTGACATTTGGAAACATGGCTAAGAATACATATAATTTGGTTTTCCATGTGCGTTGAATGATTTCAAGAGGATAAGGCTAACGATGTTATTACTTAAATACAACCGTAAAATAATGAAGTATGATTTTCCAATCCCTTCCCGTTTTGTACCATGCCAATTAGCCATACCGCTCTTTCTATGTAATTCTTTCAGCTTTCATACACATAGATGCATATGCCTCCATCTCGTTTTCTCTTTGATCAAATAATTACCTAAGGCATTTACATTTTCTTTGTTATCACGTATTTTTTTGGGAGCTTCAAAGTGTGGAAAGCAAGGCAAACTTTATTTTATATGGCTGTAAGTTCCTTTTTTTTTTACCCTTTCGAACTTGAATGAATAATTTGTATGCCCGCATGGATGTTGAATATTTTGGTTTTGCTTTTATAGTCTTCATTGGATGCAGATAATATATACGTTTGTGCTTGGGGGTACAAAGTTTTTGGCCGGGATCAAAAAAATTGAACTATTAGTGGGTGGTGGAGATCTCGTTTGGTGGAAAATCAGCTGGCTCTCAAAGGGCAATTTGACTAATGGCAAAAACTTATGTTTTGCATTAGTAAAATACCATGCTTGATTATATATTAATTTTGGAATTGTGACGAGAATTAAAATGAGGAATCGTAGTTAGCATAAATTAGTTTGTTGGGATTTCTTTTCCTTTCGTTTAAGGAATTTTATTCGTTATTGTTCAATTTATTGGAAGTCGAAAAATTCATATTGCTTTTGCATGATACGATGAGTTTGATTAGTAAAGGATTAAGTTAGAATTGCATGCTTAATTCTATGCTATCACCTGGATCCTATGTTATTAATAATATATGCATATGTTAATAAGGTTTCATGAAACTAAGCTATCCAATTGCTCATCGATTCTGGTGGATTGACGATCTAGGTGGCGAACAAGTTTCTAGGACAATCCAAAGCATGACAAGTTTCCCGTAACCCAACAAACTTACTCGCTCTAAATCATCAATCCTTGGTACAAAGATCCGCACCAACACGCGCAAGCTCTTCAATTTTTTAATATGCTTTTTTATATGCATTCATGATCATATATATCGTCTACTGTGTATTCAAAATAGAAACAAAATATGAGATGAGGATATAAATTATTCAAATCACTAAGTCAATAATGCTTTTTTATCCTACGCCATATTTATGTATTATTTGTTGTTTTGCTTATGGTGCCATGATCAGGTGTAATCCGTTTTAGCGAAGGAAGATATATGTTATGACTCACTTATAAAGTTGCAACTTCTAATGGAAAAACAATTTTTATAAGTAATGGCAGGAGAAGAATTGTTATTTTGTCTTTTGTTTTAAATCTAATGAGTGATTTGGGATTTTAAAACTCACCAACCCCTTTCATCTCCCTCTTCAAAATCCCAAATTAATCACAAAAACAACAAAATTCAAGAGAAAAAAATGGTCAAATTCAAAACCCAATTGAACCTCTTTCGATCTTCTCGCTCAAAGGTCCAATCTTTGGATCATTAAATAGTAAAAATTAGAATTTCAAACTAACTGCAATAAATAATAGTCAAAAATCAATCTCCATAGATAAAACCTTTGGGAGATTAAGGAAAGGAAACAAAAACTCAAATAAACATGGAGATAAGGTTTTTGATTCCTGAAAGACAGCGGAAGAGAGAGGGAGGAGGAACAATAATAACAAAATGAATCAATAAATAAATAATAAAGGCAAATTATTGGAAGAGATGTTTGTGGGTGTACAAAATATACATGATATTGTTTAGCTTGGATTACCCTTTTAGGATTAGCCAAAATCCCCGATTTGATTTACTCCATTTTTTGTGGTTTGTGTGTTTCTCCCACTCATACTTTGTTTGTAAATGTCAAATGTTTTTCTCTAAGTGTTTTTCCTGGTTTTGCAACTACTCATGAAAGGAGGCAACCCGGTGTAATGCCAAGATGTGCCGTGCAAGAGGAACCTCCGTAAGCAAAAAGCCGCCTAGGTAATTCAAGAATTCTATTACTATCTCATTTTGATGCACAAATCTTCAGAATTTCTTAGATTTGTATGTGAATATTTCAATTTTGAAGTTCCTAATCAATTCGGGATTTCTTTTTTGTCAAGGATTTGTTTATGGCCAAACTGAGCTAAAGAAAGCCATGAACATCTGTAGTCTCTTATACAATCCTTGGCTTAATCTGTTTTAATTTAGATGGTTTTTTCTCATATTATTTCAACTATATTAATTTGATGCTTAAATTTCATTTGGAACAAGGATGTCACCGAAATTGTGTTTTTATTTTACTCCATTTGGTTAATCATGAAAATCATAGATAGGTTAAGTATTTAATCATTTGAGATCTGTTGAAGCCGAATCAAATTTACTGGGGTTTGGAGATTTTGGCCTTGATTGGTTATTGTTGTAAAGACCGCAATTAGTGCTTCCAAGTTCTAGAATTGTTGGTGATCTCGTAAACTTCTATGCGTTTTTTTTTTCAAAAAGAAGCTATTTTGTTCATATTATATTCATCCAATAATCATTAGTTGCGAAAATTGAAGGGATTGGCTTTTATTTCAGGCGCTTTTAGATGAACTTGGTTGTGGGTTCTTATGTTTGTCTATAAATTTAAATTTAAATACCCTAATTTTATCCTAACTTCACAAAAGCACTTTATGATTTTGTTTTTCTATTTTTTTTTCAACTTTTTGGTTAGTATCTCGTGTGTTAATTTGCTAAATGAGTTAACTTTTGGTTGGTAGTTAACTTAAGTTTAGATTTTTTGTAAAGATCTCGTGATCGCTTCAATTTTGGTACTTTCGCCTCAGCCTTCTTCGCTCCAGGCGTCCCTTGACGCAAGTCTAAAGCAGGTAATCTTTTCTCGAATGTCACTAATTAAAATCGTGGTTTTTGTTTGTTTATTAATTATTGGAAACTAAATTTTATTCAACTACTACCGTATTAATACTTTTTTTTTCCAATTTGTAATTAAAAGTTTGATTAGGTTGCAATTGATATTGAGTTGGCCAATTTGTATATGTAATTAATAGAACCGGGTTTTGATAATTGGATAAAATTTGATGAAAAAGAATAATTTTTTGGAGAGATTACAATGGCTTAACAGATCATAATTTTAATTTTAGTTGAAAAATTTTTTTGTATTTGGGGAATGATGTGGGGAGAATTTCCAATTCCTCTCATTTTCTCACCAACCAAAACAAAAGAGACTTGTGAAAGATTATTGTTTAAGTTGATTTATTGAAGTGGAGAGGGAAACTTTGATGATTTATTGTTTAAGTTGATTTTTGAGTTCGTGTTAATAAATGCAATCAAGAGCTTCTACCCGTGAAATCAAAGATGGTTCCTTTCTTTATATGTATACCTTAGTTTTTCTTAACGAGAAAGAGCGAAACCGTTGTGATCTTATTACGATTTTTCTTGAATTTGTAAAACCTCCGAAAATTAGTGGCTTCCTGCATTTTCTTTGACATACCTCTAGATTCTCGCTTTGTTTAAGATATGTGGATGATGGTTGGTTATCAAATATAACATGAAAGTGAGACGCAGTGTACCTTCGCATAAATAAATATGGAAAAATTAGTATTAAACCCTTAAAAATTAAGATCTTTGGTAAAAAAGCAAGAAGAAAAATACCATGTTTTTTAGTGATTGCTCAAACAAAGTGAAACCAAATCGTAAAATTTGAATCCAATTTATTTGAATCATGGTAGTTGTTCAAGTGTGTTACCTTCTTTACTATCATTCTTTATCAATTTAACAAATAGTTAATTTTACCATCTCCATTCATTAACAATTGATAAAGTTTGTGTTACCTTTCTAAGAATTGCCTTCCATTTCTTATGAAATGCATTTTATAAATTTACAATATAATTAATACTTTCTGCAAGTACCATCAATTATGAAACATATTAAAGCCGTAATTTGATATGGAATTTGGTTAAGAATTGCTTCCCAAGTGAAAGTTTTTAATACAATTTCAATACAAAATCGAGTGTCTCATAGAACATCCGATCATCAGAGTTTTTGCTATCATGCCATGGTTGTATTAATGTTGTAACATATGTTATCTTTATGTGCTTGAAATGTATAATCTTTTTGTGGTCATAAATAACAAGCTTAAGTATAATAAGATTCTATCTAAATATCTAAGTTAAAAGAACAAAGTCTTTGAGTGTAAGTCATCACTCTTATTCACATCAATGGTCTCCACTTAAAAATGCTAGCACCCACCATTGAAATCACATTTTTCCAATTGTTTCTTTTTTGAAGCAACTACCATGGTGTTTCTCTTTAGGGCGAATTGGCTTTTGTTTCAAAATTTCTATCTAATTATGTACATTTGTTTTGCTTTCTATAAATATAGGAAGGTTTTTCCTCGTATAGATTGGTAACTCCCTATTCCCTTGAAGAATGGAATGAATATTAGGTTACCAAGATTTTGAAGTTAAACTATTCATGTGAAGTAGACTCGATAATCCTTGTTGAAAGTCCAATGTTAAACGATGACGTAAAGCTTTTCAAGAGGATGTTAGTATAGAGTTTTAACCAAGGGATTATCATTCTCATTCACACATAAATGTACCATTTCAAAATCTTGGTAACTTGGTCTAAATGAAGTATTAACTACTTATTCTTTAAAAATTTCTATAAATTTTCTTTAGATGTTGTCTTGCTGTTGTTAATAAATTCATCATTTTAATATATTTCAAAGTATATGGCTATAGTGGAAAAAAACCATCATATTACTTTCTTTGTGTATATATTGGTAGCTTTCAATTCCCTCCTAAGGATGAATGGAATAAATGTTGTGCTTACTAGGATTTTTGAAGTGGAAACCATTGATATGAATGAGAGTCATCATCCTTGCTTAAAACTCCAAAGTGTTGAGTGAAAGATGTAAAGGTTTTGTATAGAAGGTTTGTGTTTACCACTTAATACACACATTTTGTACAAAATCTTTGCATGATTGGTGAACATTGGATCACATTTTTTCAATTGTTTCATTTTGGAAGCAAATTGTGAGATTTAATCCAATTCCATTTCAATGTTGGTAGTTGTTTACAAGTGTCTTACCTTCTTGTTATCATTTTTTTATCGCTTAACAAATACTTAATTCTACCATTGCTCTTATCAAATGCATTTTATAAATCTAGATTATAAGTAGTACTTTCGTATGGGTACCATGAATTATGAAACACATAGACTATAATTTGGTATGAAATTGGTTACACCATTTTTTGGTGAAAATTTTCAATACAATTTCAATACAAATGAGACTATCTGATAGGAAAACATGATCATTGTTTTTTTGCTAATGATCATGCTAGGTTGTGTTAATTGTTTTTTCGCTTTTATAGTACCAAAAAATTCTATTAGATGTCTAATTGCAAAGATCAAAGACTTTATAGTACTTTTTAAATTAAATTGCTCTCAAGTTAAGCTATTATATAATTATGAGAATTGATTAATGGATAGCCTATTTTTTGTTTAATATCTATGACCTTTTAATTCTTATTATACAAGTTCTTTTAATGATAGCATTATAGGATACAAAAACATTAGAATAATATCTATTTGGATGCTCATTAATAGATTGCTACTACTATGTGATTATCATTTATGTCCTAAGCATCGAAATGATTTTATTTTTTTCAAGTTTGAACTACTTTGAGGTTTTATTTTTGATTCAAATGATTCTATTGCTATCATTCATCCTTTTATTCTTCAAAATTGATATACATTAATTTGCAATATTGAGAATGATATGCCTTTTTACTCTTATGGTTAATACATGAGTCTATTAGTGTAATTACTTTGTACGACACATTTATTCAAATCTCATGCAATAGTCAGCATGGATAAGATGAGATGAAACAATATATCGCTTGTATAAATGGATATAATCCCCTTCTCAAAAGTGGAATTAGTCAAAGCTATGTTGTTTACAATGCTTTCAATCAAAGACTAACTTTATCTATTTGTTTTGTTTGGTGTGTGAAATCGTCTTCTTGGAGTTGAAATTATTGTACAAATATGTCAATGACAAGTTTGCTAACTGAATAGTGTAAACGAAAAAACCTTTGAAATAAATCATTCCGAAAGCTTTAGTGACGTAAAAACTCGATAGCGCATTTCACACGCATATTTATAAGCATTTTGGTCTCCTCGACCTTCATACAAAAGACTTAAAAGCATAAAAATTGCCGAATGTAGTAATGTTCATGTAAATAATAACATTGTAACTCGAATGAAATTCATTATTCTCAATAGAAACACCGTTGGTCAAATCACATATTTATGCTTTTGTTAATTGATACAAGATTTATATTTCACATTGTTTTGTTCAATTTATGGTGGTTTGAATTCAATTTGGCTGTTAATGTTTTGTAAACATCAATTTAGAGGTGTTTAATCAATTTGGTGCATTTAAGAAATTTGCACCGGGTTGCTCACTACATTTCTCACGCCCCGCCTAATAATTAATTTTCATGATTTCGTTCTTTCCGTAATAATGCATAAGCTCTTTTGTTTTCGATTTCGGGTTCATCAGGTTTTCACTAAAGCATTGTGTTACCAATTGCTTTATTGAATTATTGTGTACCTAAAAGTTTAACCTTCGATATTAATTCTACAAGATACTCTATGAGGTTAATTTTGGCTTAATTTAAACTCTTTATTTCGTATTATCTAGTAGTGAAGTAACAGGGACAAATTCCGAGCTTTTTGTGTGAGTTCCTTGTTTCATTTGTTTTATGTGTGTGAATTGTCAGGCTGTGGATTTATAAATTAGACATATGGTTCCGATTATGTTTGGTTATTTGTCAGGCTTCAGAGTTTGATTTTTCCACTCAATTAAATTTCAATTTCTATTGCATGCTCAGATACTTCCATTTGTATTTCACGTGTGTAATCGCTTTACTTTTACCTTTTCCCGATTGAGTTCTGCTTGTTAAACGCTTCGAATTCCAGACATTTCGCTTCATGTTTTTATCCCTATATTTACTTGATAGCTCCTATGCGCTTTCTTTAAAGTTTTTCGTATCATTTTCCGTTTGATTTCTCGTCTTCATTGTTTTTGCAAGATTTTCCCTCCTTTTTTAGATCCGTAGTTTTTCCATCAACCGTTCAACTTTCAACTTAATGAAATTGTTATACTAGCAGTACACCGCTTAATCTTAAAAGTTGTATAAAGCTCACATGTTTAATTGATGTACATTTTTAAAATGTCTTTACAAGCTCATGCTATTTTCGTCCTTTTTCCTTCTTCTACTTTTAAAATGTCTTTTGCAGCTCAAACTACAAATATACTATTTCACCTATATAACTCACTCATATTATAATAATAATGTAAATCCAAACACTTCTAAAGTACAATTAAATCAAAACGTCACAAAAATCCTAAACACATAGAATGATTAAGACATTGAGAATTTATTTGCTTCACCATTTAGATATATATACAAGTATCTCAATTCCTTTTTACGTCTTCTATTTTTATAATATCTTTACAATTTTAACTCCATTCACCGCTCATATTCAAATTTTATCAACAAGAACTACCACTCAAAACAAGCAAGATTGAAAATAAAGGTATACAACGAAGCAAGTCGAAAGAAAGGCATCCTTCCATCTTTTTTATTGTAAATATAATTACTATTTAACACCACCCTTTTTGGCTGCAAATATGGTACTACTACTTAACACCACCCTTCCATCTTTTTTGTTGTAAATATGATGCACTAGAAGACCACCATTTTTTTGTCGTAAATAAAAACTACTTTTAACAATATGTTCGCTATCGCTTGCAAGTGTTCAATAACCGCTATTAAATAAAATCGTAACATTTTTACGTACATATCATTTCTTTACAACATAATACCCCCACAAATAAAAACACACAATAAACACACTTTCCCCCAACTGTTCCCGCATCACAAAATGTTTCTAGTTATTATAATCAAACGCGTAGAACAAATGAACTCTCTTAAATTCTTAAATGCCTTTGCAGGGTTGGTGAGGAAGTTTTTTAAAGAGGTGAGACCTTTGGACCTCGTTTCCTTCTAAATTTGATCCACCTTATGTTTTTTATATCTCTGGCTCTGGTGGCCCTGGAAAAAGATGGCATTCTAAAAAGAGTGGGATCCAGTTAAGATTTGGAAACTGCACTTTATTTTTAATCACCAACTGCTGCAAATATTATATTAGGTGAGATGCGATCCCCTTTGATTTGTCATCATCCAATGTCTACATGTCCAAAATATTATATTAGGTGAGATGTGATCCCCCTTTGATTTGTCACCCCCACCCAATTAAACAATACCATTTGTCCATATTAGGGGAGATGTGATCCCCCTTTGATTTGTCACCCCCACCCAATTAAACAATACCATTTGTCCACCTAGTTAATAGTACTTAATGGAGTTTGCATTTTAATTAGAGTAAACTGTCGTTTGACCCCTTGAACTATTACTCCAGTTGAAATTGACCCCCTGAACTATTTTTTTGGTAAATTAACCCCCTGAACTATTTGAAATCAGCCAATTAACCCCTCACCATCAAATTCAACAAAATTTCATCAACTTTGTTGTCAAATACTAGCACGTGTCGTATTTTAATTGGTACCTCTGACACATCCCGATCCCGGACGAGCCAGGTGTCGGAAGTGCTGGCCGACACGCATTAGCGTGACGAAAGCCAAAAAGAAAATTTAAGAATAAAAGGTAGAATATTGATAGAAAAGAATAGAGTGCGGAAGAATTGTTAGAATACACAATAAGAGTAGAGTGAGGGATACAAAGATATACAAACGTATAAAAACCCCTACATTGTCATACCACCGCGCCATCGACGTCGCAAGCTCCCAGCCAACTAACCTGGAGGGGCGCAAAACATAAAACGGTGAGTGGGTCAAAAAGCAAAGTTTGATAAAACCGTTGTTTTCAAAAGTTTAGTAACCCCTCGTTTGAAAACAAGTATAATTGAGAAAATACGTCATGCCCGTAGGCATGAACCTCAAAATACTGTCGTGAAAACATGCGGGTACTCCCCGCTAATACTTTACTGACATTTGCTCACCCATATGTAAACACACATGCCCAAGTGGCTAAACCACGAGGAACAAGCTAGGTATAAAAGTAATACGCTGAGTACTACAATGACGCGAGTCTAGCGCTAAGCGCTGGTGCACAAAGTGCAGTCACACAAGCTCGAGTTGCCTAATGCAACCTAGAACAGGCTAGTACCTACAATGGATCCAAAGCTGCGTAGCGGTACTGATAGTGATTACTCCTAACGTCAAGGCTAGTCCTGGCCACAAGACTGAGTACTAATACCTGGGGTGTATACATCTACTGATGAGCAACAGTATAAAACATGCATGGCAGTATAATACGAATGTTCTACCTCCAACATTCGTAATGATATGCAACTACGCTAACAATTAAAGACAGCGTTGAAAAACCATACGTATATCTATACATTTATCAAACAAAGACCCACTCACTCACCTGTAGGTAGCCGGGTCGAAGTACCCCGTCCTGGGTAGCCCCAGTAGTCCTCTGGATAGGCCCCACCTATATGAGAAATCACCGGTACAATGATTAACTCAAAAAGGTAACGAATTAACGAATTAATTACACCTATCCCTTGCTTTCTCAATTTGGAGGTCCAAAACACCTCAAAAATTAACATGCATACTACCCCGAGGTAGTACACGTCGTCACGAGTCGACACGTGAAAACAGATTCGAAAAAGGACCTCCCAAGTGCCCTCACGCGCGGCTTGAAGGTCGGAGCCTGTGGCTCCACTCGCGGCTCCACGCGCGGCTCACGCGCAAGCCGGTCAACTGAGCCGGTCAGCCGGTCAACTCGGCTCGGCTTGAGCCGGTCAACACGGCTCGGCTCAAGCCGTCAACGCGGCTCGGCTCAAGCCGGTTCGGTCAATGCTGACGTCAGCAAGTCCGGTCTGAACCGGTCTGCTGACGTCAGCAAGGCCGGTCCAACCCGGTCCGATGACGTCAGCGCCGGTCATCCCTGCTAGGATTCCGGTCGCCGGCGCCGGAATCTGGGAAATTTGGCCGGATTTATGGGTAATTTTCAAAGCTTCATAACTTCTTCGTTTTAAGTCCAAATTGGACGATTCAAGTACCAAAATGAAGCTAGAGATGAGGAGAACAAGATTGTACCATTTTGGGGGCCAAAAACTGGCCGGAGTTGGTCGGAATTTGAAGGAGAAGTCACGGCTGAAAAAGACCGATCTCGAGTTCATTGATTCTCGGCCAACCACTGCCATCCAATGCTTGAACAAGGCACTAGGGACTTCCAGGAACTCAAAGGTGGTGGTTTGGGAGAAGAGAACCGAGAGGAAACCCCAAACTCAAGCCACGGGGTGGCTTGAGCAATTTCACCCATTTTTGGGTTTGTCCAGATTCTGGACACCCACGAAGCTGCGGGGTTCCAGGGTGAGGATAAACAAGCTTTGGGTTTGATTTGGTGCAGGTTGGTGATGACAAAATGGCCAAGATTGGCCACGGTTTGGTGAAGAAATTTGCAGAAAAAAAAAAAAAAGAGGAAGAAGAAGAAGAGAAGGGTTCAGCCACAAAGGACAAACCCAACAAATATCCCAGAAAATCAGGGATTGGTCACTGTCTGTAAACAAATGGGCCCCAGCCCAAACCAGACAAAACAGACCCAAATGAAATACGAAAAATGCCGAAAATCGACGTCCGTAAAATATTCGTTCGGAGTCCGAACGACGTACGGCTCGCGTCTACGAATTCGTATCGACGAGCACGTCAAGAAAATACAAGTGGATGTGTCGTACGAGTTACGACACAAAAGTCAACCGAAAAGTCAACCCAGGGGCAAAAACGTCATTTCCCACTTTCGGGAATAAAATAAATTAAATTTTGAACGGGATGTTACAACCTCTAGTTGACATTCTAACGAATTAACAGCAAATTGGATGGAATCTAGCGGTAGGGGGTAAATCTACTAATTTAGAAAAGTTTCAGGGGTTACTTTTTTTAATTAGAGTAAACTGCCGTTTGACCCCCTGAACTATTACTCCACTTGAAATTGACCCCCTGAACTATTTTTTTTGGTAAATTAACCCCCTGAACTATTTGAAATCGGCCAATTAACCCCTCACCGTCAGATTCAACGAAATTTCATCAACTTTGTTGTCAAATACTAGCACGTGTCGTATTTTAATTGGTAGCTCTAGTTGACATTCTAACGAATTAACAGCAAATTGGATGGAATCTAACGGTAGGGGGTAAATATACTAATTTAGTAAAGTTTAAGGGGTTACTTTACCAAAAAAATAGTTCAGGGGGTCAATTTCAACTAGAGTGATAGTTCAGGAGATCAAACAACAGTTTACCCTTTTAATTCTGAGTGGTGTGTACACCTAAATTTATCTCTGAACATCTTTATTTTTTTGTACACCTAAATTATTCTCACACATTTCTTTGGACACTCAAAATAATTTATTAAAAGAATAATTTACTAAACTTCCAATAATACTCTTCTTTTACTTTTTATAAATTTATTTTTCTGTGAACACTCATTTGTCATTTTCTTTAGACACTCATTTTCCTTGTATTAATTATAAAAGTTTTCTCTTTAATTTGGCAATTTCCGTTGATGGCGTAATTCTTTGTTCTACATGTGACTGCATGGTTCTTTTATTTCATGAAGCTTGAGTAGAGTTTCAGAGAAGCATGACAGAGTGAAGTTTAGATAAGCACGATAAAGTGAAATTCAACAGTCGCGAAGTTCATCAGTCACTTGGTTACCATGTTGTTTGTTTCAAAACTCTATGAGTGTCCAAATAAATATTTGTTTTCCTTAAGAAATCACTAAGTCATTTGTGGTAATTTTATATATGGGTATAAAAGTCCTTTTCTTTTAAATAAAATTGACAAGTGTCTGGAGACGAAACTTGAGTATATAAATTACCACTCTTCAATTATAGATGACATTCGGTGGCTGGCAAATTCTTTTAAGGAAATCGTGTGGAAACATGCTTATAGAGAGACCAATTTTCTTGTTGATGCAATTACTCATATTTAGGAGCATTCTTTACTCACTGTAGCTAGGAATGCTTTCCTCTTTTTTTTTTTATAGAGAGGCCAATTTTCTTGTTGATACTTTCCTTTACTGGCCGTAGATTCTCTATCTAATTAATGTTACATCCCGTCCTTAAAAATACTGTATTTTATTCCTCGACCTTGTAAAATGACAAAAATTCCCTTGGTGGCTACGTACGTCCTACGTGGACAATTATTTCTTATTGACTTAATTTCGTACTTTTAACGTACTTTTTGGCTTGTGCACTGCACCACGAACTTGTAGGCGCGAACATGATAATTTTCGGACTTGTAACGGACAAGTTACGAATCGGGGCAATTTGGTAATTTTCCAAATTGCGGTATTTTTCTTTTCTGTGGGTTGTCTGCCCACGATTTTAAACTAAACCAGGGTGCTCTGCACGTCTGCTACTTTTGCATACCACGTTACTGCACGCCTTGACTGCCTGTTGCATTGTTGAATTTTTCACTCGTTAAATAGACAACTTCTGTGTGGAAATTCATCACACCTCAGCTATCTACTCTGTCTCTGTCTTGTCTCCCTGCTTTTCCCCCAATTGGTGCCGTGATTTCTACAAGCAGAAATCACTACAAACCCACACACACACAACCTGCTCTAGACACCCGTGGCTCACCATCACCCCCAATTCTAGGTCCTTCTTCGATCAAACTCAACCTCAGTCACCATCCTCACCATCCTGTGATCAAAACCCAAGCCACTGTGAGCCCAGAAAGCTCAGCCAAAACTGAGCCCAGTGAACCCAGAAAATTGCCGACGGTTTTCAAACTTTTTCTGACGAAGAACACGTTGATTTGGACCTCGATTCAACTCAAATTCATCATAAAGCATCTTTTGGAAGCCTTGGGAACCCAACCCAGGCTCTGCGTACCAGTTTTTGGTCGAGAACGGCAACCTTGACTTTTGGCCGGTTCTTTCGAGCTATTTTCCGGCCACCTCCGACCACCTTTTGAGGTGTTGGTAAGCAAATTCAAACTCTACTCGTTCATAGCTTCATTTTGATATATGGATCGTAGAATTTGGCCAAGAAATGAAAAATATATGAAGTTTTAAAAATTTCTTAGTTTCTGGCGTATTTTTCTAGATTCCAGCGACGGCGGCCGGAAAACTCGCAGAGGTGATCGACGCTGACGTCAGCAAATCGGTCCAGACCGAGAGCTAACTGGTGCGCGTGAGCCTCGCGTGGGGCCACGGCTTAGCCGCGTTTGAGCCACGCGTGAGGGAGCGTGGAGCATCATTTTCAATTTCCGTCTTCGCAAGGCGACTCGTGACGACGCGTACTACCTAGGGGTGGTACATATGGTAATTTTTGAGGTGTTTTGGACCTCCGTTTCGAACAAACAAAGGAGAATTTGAGTCTTTTCCTTATTTAATTTGGAATAGACTTGTATAATGATTAGTATAGTGACTTCCCATATAGGTGAGGCCTATCCCGAAGAGCTCCGAGGTCAGGCTAGGTACGGCGGCTACGACCCGACGATATACCAGTGAGTGGGCCCTTTCTTTATTAAAATATTATTATTTTAGTATGTGTTTAAATGTGATTTTGTGACTTGTATAGCATGCTATGTTTTATTAAATTTGATAAATGATTTACGTAGCATATTATGATGTATTAATCATCCTTATTTGGCTTATTTGAATAAATGTTGGCATGTCTATATGTTTTAGAAAATTATTACTTATCACGCATATTGCACGGTGTTAGCACTGTCCGGGCCAGGATCAGCTTCATGTGTATGTTCACACGCACCGACACGCTCACTTTGGATCCATCGTAGGTGCCAGCTTGTTCTAGGTTGCCTTGGCGACTAGAACTCGTTGTGATGCGCTTAGCGCCAGCTTCACGTGCATATAGTGCTAGAGCGTAAATTGTAAACACCCAGCCTGTCATGTAGCTACTTTCTGCATGACTTTTGTGCTATGATTATGCGATAAGTAATGTGATGTTTTATATTGTTGTTGACATCTTTTATACCCGTATCCTTGTGGGCGCCGTCCCAATTATTGAAATTTGAGCATTTTTATTAGTAAACTTATACTTTTGGTAAATTACGGGTTTTACAGCGAGGGGTTATATCCCAAACTTTTGAAAAGGTTTTACAAAACTGTACTTGGCCCACTCACCTTTGTTTTTCGCCCCTCCAGGACCTAGACTTTAGTTGGCAGACGAGATCGGGTGGCTGTTGCTGATATTATTACTATTCTACCCCTCTGTGAAAGTATGTTTAGTTCCCTTGTGTTACATTTCCATCCTATGGGATGGGAATATTCTTTTAATTTTACTGCATCCTAGCTCTGATATTATGTGTAATAATGAGTCTTATCCCACTCTACGCACTTCCGCTCTGTTTTTATTCGAATTATCTCAAAACTCATTTTAATTCCTTTATAATTTCTCTATTATCTCATCATGACTTCGTCATTCCTCCGGGGTGACAGTTAGCACGCCTCGATATCCGGTGTCCACCTAGATATTCGGGTCGGGGTGTGTCAATTAAAGTTTATTTTTTCGAGAAAAAAATAATATATTGTTCATATTGTAATTTTAAAAAACTATTAATATTTGAAATAATTACATTTCACACTCTTCAGGTTTGAGGTAAATTTTAAACTAGGTCATGAGATTGTAATTTTCTCACATTACTTCCTGAAATTTTGAAATTGTATCATTTTACACATTTTATCTCTTTGAACATCTAATTCACTATTAGATTGATGAGTTGTCTTTGTCAATACAATGTAAATATGACTTACACGTTAGTTCATAAAAGGATTTCAAACTCACCGTATCATCAACTTATTGATGGATCAAACAGTCAATCCGACCAAATGTATAAATTGATACAATTTCAATATCTTAGAGTGCAAAATGAGAAAATTGAAACTTCATGTCCCATTTTGAAAATTATTCTAAACCTGAAGGTTGTAAAATATAGTTAACTCTTAATATTAATATATAGCAATATTTAATATCAAGAAATGTTGAAATGTGAATTTCATAGAAATATTTAACTTGGTGCGACGTTGTTGTTGATTGGAACATAATTTTAACCTAATCACCGATACGATATTGATTTTAAAATTAAATTCTAGAAGACCCAAGGGATCGCTCACTAAACTAATACCTACTTTAATGTTAGATCTAAAGAAAATATATTAAGAATATTATACCATGTTATTCTTTTTTAGTAAATCAAATTGTGCAATGTCAGTCGAAAAATGTTAGAGATACCATATTTTGTAGACCACATCTGAATCATTTTTCTAGTAGATGTGGAACCTACTTCTTACTTGTGTAGTTGTATTATGGACCCTAGCTCTATTAAAGAAATATTTTAGATGTGGTTTACAAAATGTAGTCTCGAGTCTTCAAGTCTTCAATAAACAATAAATCTTAAGCACATAACCAATCCTTCCTTGAATAATGCAAATTAGACTCAGATTTGACTCAAACTATTCTAGGACCATGTTTAGAGATGTACGACCAGTCGCACGGATAGGGTTTGATTATGAAGATAATTATATGACTGTTCATCATGCATGTGATCGAGAATAATCAACTCACTAAACAAGACCGAGAATAATCAACTCACTGCTCAAGTGTGCAAATGATCGTCCAAACAGTTTCCAGAAGAATACGATCCTAATGAGCCAAAATAACCAAACTTCTTACACCTTTCAGCTTAAGTGGACTTCAAGAAATCAATAATCATATATCTGGAGAAGGCATAATTGTTGTCTAAGGTCTAAGTAATACCACCACATCAATATTAATTAGGTCAAATATTTTAACATTTGGATATGGATGGTTTCCCCTCACCAACTGATTTGATTTATCAGCGCAACTTAGGTAAAATGCATATTATATATAAGATACCAGTTCCTTATTAAATTGCCACACTTGTTTTTCCTCTCTGTTCATTTTTGTAATTGTCAAAAAAAATTACCGATCAAAGAACAGTCAGGATGACAAAAACCATGACAAGGACATCATCCTAACCTGTATATGCATTATGCATTACTCAACGAAATTATAACAATTGTTTTATATTTAAAATTGCTTATATTACACAAAGTTTTTCGATTAAGAGAAAGTAGAAAACTCGAACTTGAATTCTCTTTAAACTTTAGAAAAGAACATACTACTACAAGGAATACCATGTTTGTGCTCCAAGTTGCGAGTACTGGTATAGAGATCCAAACTACCACCCGAAGAAACAATATACTAGTCGAATAAACTGAAAAACATTCACATTAAATATAACGCATTAAGTACAACACTATACTGAAGAAACCCCGGACTTTTTGATACAATGGTATTAAAATCTGAAAATATGACTTTAGCCCCTCAAACTCAATTTTCTTCACAAAACCCAACTTAATTTTTTTACTCGAAGAAAACCCAGTGACTAGGATCCACATAAGCAAATTCATTAATTATGCTTTACTTTACAAATTTTACATTTTTCAGATGCCTAAACTACCCCTATTGCATGTTTGATGTACATACAATTAATTATATGCGGATTGTAAGGGGGATTAATGATTTTGCAAAAAAGGAAAGGAGAAGAAAAAAGGCATTAATGTTATAAATTCATTGCATATTTATATCAAATATGGAAATTTTTAATTTTAATATTTGAAATTGAACGATATCATTAATTTGATCAACGATTACAATAAATCTTGATTACTCTTTTCAAAAACTTCTTATTTGTTTTTCAAATCTGCATAAAATTATGCATTTTTATTTACTTTTTTTATTTTCTTACCAAATTGAAAATATGAAAAGGCACTAATTTTGGGTTTTTTGCGTTTAGTGCATGTGTTTTTTTCAAAATTATTAGTATACTCTACAAAATATAGGAATGTTATTGTATTCAAAATTAATTTACCTATATTTTACATAAAAATATAGGTAAATTCATCTAAAAAAATATAGGTAAATTAATTTACACAAAATATATATAATATCAATAACAGTTCCTAATAAATATAATAATACATGCAAAATAATCTACCTACAATGACACATCCCGACCCGGATGTACAGGTGGACACCCAAAAGTCGAGTGTGCTGGCCGACACCACGTGGGGTGATGAAAGCCATTTAGAAGAATTTATGAAATAACTTAAGCAATTTGAATTAAATGAAGGTCAGAGTGCACAAAAGTGTACGGGCGGAAAGAATAATAAAATAATAACTGGTTGTACAAGGTACGGTATACTGAATAATTACAAGTACCAAGAAATTCCTACATTTGTCATACCACCGCATCTCGACGTCGACAGCTCCAAGCCACTTATCCTGGAGGGGCGCAAAAACAGAAGGGTGAGTGGGCCATAAGTAATTATTTATAAAACATTTTCTTTCTGAAAGTAATAACCCCTCGCCGTCAAAACAAGTAATAGTTTCAGAAAACCTTTCTGGAAAACATACTACAGTAGTAGGTGGAAAATCAGTGTAAGTACGGAAATGTACTTACCATCCAAAACGGGCAGAAAGCCACAACTTAGTAAAAATAATTTACTAGAAAATCCGTATAAAATAAGATAGTACGGGAAACCCGTAAATCAAAAGAAGCCTCTGTGGCATCAGTGAAATCCGGTAGTAGAATCACAATATAAAACAGTAAGGTATACGCTCGATAGGTATGACAGACACACGAGTTCATACAGAGGTATTCTGTCATGAACAGGCTGGGTGTATGAATAATGCTACGCTCATGTACTACAATCACGTGAAGCTGGGGCTAAGCGCATCACAACGAGTTCGAGTCGCCAAGGCGACCTAGAACAGGCTGGCACCTACGATGGATCCAAAGTGAGCGTGTCGGTGCGTGTGAACATCCACGTGAAGCTGGTCCTGGCCCCGGACAGTACTACTGACACCGTGTAAGCATTCCTAATTGAGCATGTAAAAACATACCACATAATAGTTCTAAATAAAATAAGGTGGGGTAATTTCCTTTCCAAAATAAACCCAAAGTAAACATATAATTAGGTATTCACGGATGCCGTACCCGGAATACCAAGTATATACTAAAATACTTAAAATACTAAGCCAAGTATAAACCACAAAAGTACCAAGGTATAGAAATACCAATTTAATAATAACATATTAAGTGAACCAAGATACGATATAAATAATAAACCCAAGGTTCACCGAATATGTAAATATAGCCCAAGTTTCACCAAGTATAAATAAATCACCGATTAAAGGCATAGGCAATATAATAATTTCCAAAACCCATAAAATATAGCCGGGTCCATACTAGTAAACCGAGTATAAAATATAATACTAAAGTTCACTAACATAGCAAGATAAATAACGTTTAGAAGCATAGGCATAGCCTAAATATAATTTCCCAAGCACAAAAATAATCAATTTAATAAGGAAGGGGCCCACTCACATATACCGATGCTGAAGTAGCCCAATTGCACGCTCTCCGTACTCCACGGGTCGCCAAAACCTATTTTAGAACACCCACAATTAATAAAGTATTCGAAAATACGAAAAAAACGGCGTTCGGAAACCCGAAAACGGAGTTACGGGGTCGAAAAACCCAAAACCGACGACGTGGGCCGCCGTGCGCCACCGCACGCGCCGGTCAACGGTCAACACTGACGTCAGCGCCGGTCTAGACCGGTTGCTGACGTCATCACCGGTCTGAACCGGTTTGCTGACGTCAGCAGGACCGGTCTGAACCGATTTGTTGGCGTCAGCGCCGGTCATCCCTGTCCTTTTTCAGGTCGCCGCCGCTGCCGCCAGCCGCCGTCGCCGGAAACTGGAAATTTTGGGCGAAATTTCTGGGAGATTTTCAAAGCTTCATAACTTCTTCATTTCAAAGCCAAATTGCACGATTCAAGTACCAAGATGAAGCTAGAAGTGAGGAGAATAATATTTTACCATTTTGGAGGCCAAAAACTGGCCAGAAGTGGCCTGAAAATGGGGAAGAGTCCATGGTGCAAAACAGTGGTTTCTTCAATTCTTGGCCAAACACAATCATCCAAGGCTCGAGCAAGATACTAGGGACTTCCAGGAACTCAATGATGGTGATTTCGAGAGGGTTTGAGCTCGATTTCACCGAGGAAAGATTTCGGGGTTCGTCGGAAAATTCTGGGATTTTGTTCCGAGGCTCGAACTCGAGTTTTCTGGGCTTGGTCTGAGTGGCTGAGCTTCATAGAGATGGTGGTTTGATCTAGAGGGAAGGTTGGCCAAGAAATTGGCTCGGTGAGGAGGAAGAAAGCCACGGGGTGGCTTGAGAGATTTGTGTGAGGTTGTGTGTTTGCAGAGAAAGGAGAGAACACAGGATAGAGATGAGGGACAGAGAGTCAATAGACAGGGGACAAGGCCACATGGGCCAACAGAACATTTGGGCCCCAACCCAACTACCCAAACTATCTAGAAATAAAAATACAGGAAACGTCAGTAATCCAACGCCCGTAAAATATTCGTTCGGACTCCGAACGACGTCCTGTTCGCGTCCACGCGTTCGTAACGACGAGTACGACAAGAAATTACAAAGGGAAGGGTCGTACGAGTTACGACACAAAAGTCAACCGCAAGGTCAACCAAGGGCATTTTCGTCATTTTCCACTTCCGGAAATAAAATACTATTATTTTCCGGAACGGGATGTAACATACAAAAACAAAATAAAGGAATGTAGTTTGATTCTATATTTTACATAAAAATATAGGTAAATTATTTGCACACGTATATATAAGAATAAAAAAAATGTGTTTAATATATGTAATAATACATGCAAAATAATTTACCTACAAAATAAATAAAAAATGTTGTTTGATTCAAAATTAATTTACCTATATTTTACATAAAGTATAGGTAAATTATTGTAGGTATTAAAGTTAGGATTTCATCATTATTGTAGGTATTAAAGCTAGATGAAATTTAGGATTTCATCATTATTGTAGGTATTAAAGTTTGTTGACATAATTAGGGTGTTGTGGCATATGTTGTAAATAGTTTGCAATAATAGGTTATTTTTTTGTCTACATGTCAACGAATGTGAATTTTGGGTTTTAATTGGATGTTTAAATATAAATAGATTTTTGTCTAAGAAATAAAAATTGTAAGAGTCTATCTCTAAATAATCCTATTGGGTATGATTCCTAATTTCGTATGAAACTCTTACTGCTCACAGTGATAAAAATAAACAAAACCAGATAAAGAACTGAAATGATTTTTAATGTCAAACTATCAAGCTAAACTTAAAAAACAAAAAAAAAAGGTTAAGACTTGTAGGAGTCATGTGGGGTCCTGCTGGTTTGGTGATGGACACCATCAATGGTGGTGGGTGAGCTAAGAAATCCATATATATTGCCGCTGGGCACACCCTTCTCCTCCACCCTCACTCTCTCTCTCTCTCTCTAAACCCACCAAACCAACACCAAATCTAAAAAATGGGTTCGACAGGAGAGACTCAGATGACTCCAACCCAAGTCTCCGACGAAGAAGCCAACCTCTTTGCCATGCAGCTAGCCAGCGCCTCCGTTCTCCCCATGGTGCTCAAGGCAGCCCTCGAGCTCGACCTCCTCGAGATCATGGTGAAAGCCGGGCCTGGCGCGTTCGTTTCTCCGGCGGACTTAGCTTCGCAGCTGCCGACCAAGAACCCTGACGCCCCCGTCATGCTGGACCGCATGCTGCGCCTCCTGGCCAGCTACTCCATCCTCACTTACTCCCTCCGCATGCTTCCCGACGGCAAAGTCGAGCGGCTGTACGGCCTCGGCCCTGTCTGCAAGTTCCTGACAAAAAACGAGGATGGTGTTTCTATTGCTCCTTTGTGTCTCATGAACCAGGACAAGGTCCTTGTTGAGAGCTGGTAATCATTCTTCGTCTTAATTTATCTTCTTAATTTGGGATCCAACTTCCATACTACGTAATATTTTCGCTTAATTTGATCATTAACAAACAGGGTTTAAAAAGGTCAATCATAATACAATCATAAAATGGAAAAAATTATGGGTGGTACACCGGTCCGTCCATTGAATGATCTCAAATTAATTTGTAATGAGCTTCAAATAAATTTTAAACCATTCAACAGTAAGTACTATTGAAGTTTGACCTCATAAAATGTTACTAATTGTGAGTTGTGGCTTGAATTTGTGATTGTTGTTCTCTATTTTTTTTTTTTTGGATAATGCTAGATGGTGTGGTCTTTAAATTAAATTTGTAAACTAAATGGTGTGGTCTTTAAGGTCATTAAGGTCCCGGTTGGTATTGATTTTTTTATTAAAAATTATTTTATTTTAAAGTTAAACAGATAAAAAGTGTTTGATAAAAATAAAATATACTATTTATTTTAAAAATTATGGTATTTAAATAACAACTTTTAAAGAAGTTGGTTTTACAAGTAATTTTTATAAAAGCACAATCCCAAATTAGCTCTAAATTATGAAGTCTTTTTTTATTACCACATCATTTAATTTATAAATTTAATTTAAAAAATTTAGTCTCTTATTCAATTTTTTCTAGTCCTGTTCTTCTTTGTTCTTATTACCTTTGGCTGGTTTGGTGGTTGCGATCAGAATTTTAGAGTCCCGAATGATTTTTAGGTGAAGAATCTTCATTTTTCTTTCTTTTTGTTTCTATAAGTCACTTGATTAACTTTTTTTATTACTTTTTTTTTTATTTGTTTCTATATCTTCGTGGTGTGACATGCTAAACAGTTGTTCAATTAGATTAGTATTATTAAGTAGTGTTTTAATTTTTAATTTTATATATTTCGTCACGTAGCATGCTAAACAGTTGTTCAATTTGATTACTTGAGTCTCAACATTAATTTATAAGTAACATCAAATTAAAGTTGGAATATTGATCCGATTTTTCTATACTTTAGGACTTGCGTAGCATAAAACTCAGAAGGCGTTGGAAAGGAGTGTGCCAAACTTGACTACTTAGTCTGATTTGGGATAGGATATAAATGGAAAGAACAAATTAGACGACATATGCGTCATACTCGAACAAGATACGAATATTACGAACGAAGGACTAGTGACGAGTTTTATGGTTACCAACTGTCCATTTTAGGAGTGGAAAGTGGGCACCACCACTTCACCCACTACTCCACAGCATTTCAATGGGGAACGTTTTTTTTTTGGGTGAAATGGGAAACTTTTTTCTAATTAATATATTTCCTTTTGCATAAATGATATTTTTAAACTATTCTAAATTACTAATGTACCAGAAATGTTTAATATGAGTTAAGTTAATTGGCTAAAGACGTGTGTTTCTTTTATTGACACATCATATTTCTTTGTAAGTTATAGTAGTTTACCATATTATAAAAAAATAATATGAGAAATGAAAATTTGAACTCAAATACAAGAGGATACTGTTTTACTAACTAACATAATCCACATTAATCTATATATATATAAAGGGAGAAGACAAATTTGGTAAAACATTCATAATACCTAAAATGTCCCTCTCTTTTACAATTTAAAAAAAAGCAATTTAAATCATTTTTTAAACTTTTTTAAAATCATAAATTGTATATTAATTTTTTTTGAAATAAAATTAAAATATCAAATAAAATAAAAAGAACCAACTGACACACGTGTATGCGTGTGGCAAGAGGCTAGTCTATATATAAAGGGAGCACTAAAAAATGGTAAAACATTCAAAATACCATAAATTATCCTTATAGACTCCAAAAATTATAATTGAATTAATTTAACATACAAAGGCACATATGGCAAGAGGCTAGTAAGAGAATTATTTTAACAACCCACATTATTTGATGCTTGTGAGTTATTCAAAACTTCAAACAAAGAACAACTTACATAAAATGGATTCACCACCACATCGCATTCCGATCCAATATTATATTGTTATGTAGAGAAAAATTTGCACATGACAATACGTTATTGGACGAGAGATGCCACGTGACGGTGAACCCGTTCTATATAAATCATTATCCTTGAAACGTGTAGTAGGTGGCTTGGCCCAGTCCAATATCCCTTGTGCCTTTGGTATTGTGGTTTAAAAATTAAAACCCATATGACCGACCAATTGACGTGTCGTTTTATTTTACACATGATACATGCTTTTGGTTGTGAGTGTGACATGTATGTTTGGGTTTGTGCAGGTACCACTTGAAAGATGCAGTTCTTGAAGGAGGGATTCCATTCAACAAGGCCTATGGAATGACTGCTTTTGAGTACCATGGCACTGACCCAAGATTCAACAAGGTCTTCAACAGGGGAATGGCCGACCACTCCACCATTACCATGAAGAAACTTCTTGAGACCTACAAGGGCTTTGAGGGCCTCACATCCGTCGTTGATGTTGGCGGTGGCACTGGTGCTGTCGTTAATATGATCGTTTCTAAGTACCCTTCGATTAAGGGCATTAACTTCGACTTGCCTCATGTCATCGAAGATGCTCCCCAGTATCCTGGTAGGTTCTTCATTTCTAATTATGTTTGTAGTTCAATTGGTTAAGAGCATTCACATTTGCTATTGAAGTCTTAAGTTTGATTCCTCTCCTCCAATATTTGCTTGTATCAGAAAAAATAATGTTTATACTATTTATCATTTTTCCTAATGGATTTGAGGTCTGTGGATTTTGGATACAGGTGTGGAGCATGTTGGAGGAGACATGTTTGTAAGTGTTCCAAAAGGAGATGCAATTTTCATGAAGGTGAGTTATGATTTATCAAAAAGAAAGTCAATAACTATTTTGTAGTGCTAATAACAATTTCTTATTAGAACACTCTCGTACTTAATATATTTGGAACTAATATCAAATTGTGTATGCAATCTTACAGTGGATATGTCACGATTGGAGTGACGAGCATTGCTTGAAATTTTTGAAGAACTGCTATGCCGCGCTTCCCGACAATGGGAAGGTGATTCTTGCGGAGTGCATTCTTCCGGTAGCCCCAGACAGCAGCCTTGCCACCAAGGGAGTTGTCCATATCGACGTGGTCATGTTAGCTCACAACCCTGGAGGAAAAGAGAGGACGGAGAAGGAGTTCGAGGCATTGGCTAAGGGATCTGGATTCCGAGGCTTCCGCGTCATGTGCTCCGCGTTCAACACCTATGTCATTGAATTTCTTAAGAAGAATTGAGTGTTAACTTTGGCTTTGGTATGCTGCCATCTGCATTCATATTGCTTTGGTTTTAGATATGGTGATCGTATGTGGATTTTTCACCATAAGTAGGTTTGCATATGTTACAAAAAAAGTAATAAGAACGTGATCTTATGTTGCTTGTATAGTATAAATTTGGATTCATACCCAGGGTCTAAAACATGAGAAAATTTTGTGTACGACGAACAGATCACGTGTCTGTGCTGTCACAAACACAAAATCCAGGACCTCATATATTTTCTCATCACCCAAACCTACCCGTTAATAGACTTCGGCATACGGACGCTCGTACACACAAGAACTCTCCTAAAACAGAGAAAATGGCAAGAAGGGAATAATAAAATGACATTCAAATTATTTGTATGACGTACCTGTGAAATTATTATCATGATGTTCATTCAAACTGGTATTATGATCAAGAAATTAAATCAACCAAATTACAGAAGCATTCCCACTTGCCATAAGGAGCCATAATCAGATAGGCAATAAATAAATAACGAGTAATTCTATTTAGACGCACAAAATTAATCGCATTGTTATGAATTCTCTAACATATGTACGTGTCACGTACAACTGTAGAGTCCGCCTCTATATTAGAGTGCGTCAGTAATGCGGTTAGTTTTGTACGTCTAAATAGCGAAAAAAATTTGGGTGGTAAGTACCATTCAATGGTACAGCTATTGAATGATCCAGATTAATTTGCGGTAAGTCCAAATAAATCTTAAACCATTCAACAGTACGTACCATTACTATTAAAGTTTGACCCCTAAATAGCATTATTGAATAAACAAACACACATATATATATTGGTGAGGCTAGGGCTGCTACTGCTGGGTCTTGAAAAGGTCCAAACAATGGTCTTTCTCCAAGTCCCGAGTCCAAAACTTCTTGTAATACTCAGTGTAGGTGTAGCCCCTGTATATGGCTGCAGATCCATCCTCTGTGAGAGCTTTTGCTGGGCTTATCAGAGCATCGTCTTGTGGGCAGAGGAACGAAGCCACTGATAGCCTTGCTCTATCAGTATTGGTAACGGCTCGGTGCCACACACTCTTGTAAATCCCGTTACTTAGGGCCTGCACCAATCAATAATTTCATTTTACAACTATATGTACAAATTTACAATTAGAGAGCATGACGTCCGCTCTTTCCAAAAAAAAAAACTTACGTTTTGAGCAAAATCTCATTTAAGATCAATTTTATTTAACTTTGATCTCATTTTTGGGAATGGTTGATATTCATGTAAAGAGTCACCTTTTATGATTTCAATTTTAAGGTATAATATGATAATCATTATGTGGATATGGTTAAAGAATCGACTCGATGAGAAAACCTCATTTCTTCAATTTTCTTCAGCTTTGATTGAACTTCTCACAATGGTTGATTGTTTTAGGGTGTAAATCAATGATTGGAGATTAAATTTTAGAATTCGAGTTTGAATACATAATCTGATGCTTATAACTTAAAATCGAAGCCCCAACACCTAAGTAATCAACTCTATCAATGGAAAGGATCAAAGTTAATAAAATTGATTGCAAGTGAGATTTCTTCAAAAGATTCCACCTTTATGAAAGAACATACCTCATACATAGAAATGTTTTGTATTATATGTTACCTGTAATTGGTCACCAAGGTTAATGACAAAGGCATTAGGGTGGGGATTGACAGCAACCCATTTGCCATCTTTGAGAACTTGAAGGCCAGCAACTCCAAGGTCTTGGAGCAGAATTGTTAGGGCATTTGGGTCGGTGTGCCCCGGCAATCCATAAGTCAGCTCGGGCTGAGGACACGGAGGGTAAAAGTTCACCGCCATGTGTTGTCCTTGCTCACCCAATGTGCTCTTTATATAATCTTTCTCCAGCCCTAAACTCTCTGATATTAATTCCTCTAATCTGTATCCAAGTTCTCGAACCTCTGTACAGTAATTACTCACAGTGTCCCTGCAGCTCAAAAACATTAACGTAAGAAATTGAAAAAGCAAACCAAACCCAATTTCGGCCTGAACCGGCCCAAATTTAATTTTGGTTTTGGGAATCATGCAAAAAATGGAAATTAATTTTTGAGGAAATTACATTTCCCCACTTCTTTTTCACAGGTTTTAGATTATACATCTGTTTCTTTTCAAGATTTGATCAAAGTACTTTGATCAATAGACAGGTCAACATTTTTTAATCTATTTAAACTACATGTCATTTTTGTGTTTTTTTAAATAAAGAATAAATTTATCTTTTTAGTTATTGAATAATTGTGTATTTCCTTATCTAGTAGTTATTTATTAATTTATTGGCAGCAATTGATTTAATTAATCACCAAAATAATATCGGTTTTAATATATATTTTTTTATACTTTCAATGATCATGGACGTCTTGATTTTTTTTTTTGTCATATTATTTTTTTGTTTTAATCTATATCTTGGTCTGGTATGTATGATTTAAAACTTATTATTGATTGGTACGTTTAATTTTAGTTTTTGATATGTATGATTTAGTAAATATCGTGGATTGATACATTTCTTTTAGGTTGTGGTACATTTAATTTTATACATATTCTTTAAACCGATTTTATACATATTGTTGATGGATACGTTTAATTTCATATCCATTTTAATAAGTTAAATTTGTGTTAGTAGGCATGTACTTTAAAGTACTACTTGAAGTGACATGTGTAGCACCGGTAAATAAATTGGATCAGTACGTTTTAATTTCGCACTATTCCGTTTTCATTTGGCATCAATATGTTTTCATTTAGTGTTGATATGTTTTAGTTTGGTTTCGGTACGTTTTCATTTGGTTATGGTACGTATTCATTTGGTGATCGATATTTTTTATAAATACAAAATAAATAAAATAAAATTCTATTTCTATGAACTATTTCTGTAATTAAATCTCCTAGTTTTTAGGCAATTAATTGTTAGTTAGGATACTTCACTAAATGACTTAATTAATTTTGTACATAAAAAATGACTTAATTAATTAGAGCAAGTATTTTAATAAAAAATTGATGTTTAATCAATAAGACGAGCCATCTAAATTTAAAAGCCTCTTTGGTAACACGTGGACCATGCCCTTGAATTTTGATAGCATTTAGCTCACAAGAAAAACACGTGGACCATGCCCACACATTTTTTTTTTTAACAAGTGGACCACACCCACGCATTGAAGACCAGCTTTAATGATCCAACGATAGGAAAGTCAATTTGTTTTATGCAAGTTGTGTTCCCATCGGTGACTCAGTCTGAAAGTCTGAACTGCAGAAAGGCTACGGATGACAAGACGAGGATGTCTTAAACAATATTTTTATGTAAAAAAAATTAAAATATGTAAAACACGTAATAAGATTTACATTTTTATTTAGATGTTTCTGTTTTATATGAGTCTTTTTCCGTCAGAGTCTCCACTCGACTCTTCAATCAATGCACTGCCACTGTATCACTCTATAAAATTGAATCATATTAGATTATTATTATTATTTTTTAGTGGTATATTAGATTATTTTTTTGAAACATTAGATGATTAAGAAAATTAAATTAAATTGGTTTCGTGGGTGGGCAACGGTGTTTACACGTAGCCAATCATTCATCAACCACACGATCCATAGTGCCTACGTCAACACGGACTAACCCTAACTACGTCACCACTCCACTATATCAAAAACCGATCCAAAATGGATCACGGCTGGGATCTCCCCTTTCTTAACCTAAAATGCCGTCATTACCGTCAATTAATTAGAAAAACAACATGTGACGATAAATCTGTTGCATGTAAATTATTTTCGGTAGATAACACGAATCTCATAAATTTTTAAATCTGTAACATGTACGCCTGTTTGTCACAAATTAAAATATCATCCGACAATAACCCACCGCCGTTTATCAAGTCAGATTACTAAGGGTGCACCTAAAAATTTTTGACAAAATAATGCCTACTCTGTCGTAGATTCTGACAAAGTCTTCGTGCATCCATTTTCCTCCTTTTTTTTTTCTGTCAATTCATCCATTTTCCTCCTACAATAATCAGAAGGGGCTGCAAATGCGGCCGACTGAACTACTCTAATTATTTCTTCTTCTTTTTTCTTAATAAACTACTCAGAAGATGTGGCGGCATATGTTAAGAATCTACTAATTAGTACAATGTTTAACTTTCTTTGTGCTATTTCATTAAAAAAATAATTCATAAATAATTAAGCTATATCAAACAAAATCAGCAGGATGTGGCTGCATACGTTAACTAGAAACTACTAATTAGCAAAGCAACATAAAAATATTTGTGTATTTTAGCTGTTTATAAAGTTGCTGGAGAATCTATGTGCTAGAATTTCTGCATGAAGTCGATTTTTCTACAGTTTATATGAACATCGTACTTTGAGGAGCGCCATGTGGGCACATGCCAAGTCAATTATGAGAACCATAGCATTTGAAAGGAGTAAAAAAAACAAAAGCTAAAAGCTTTTGAGGTTATTGTCGTTGATGAGTATTAGATCCAATCAAGGCCAACTAGTTCTCTTAGTTGTGATATGGTACATTTATGTGTAAAGAAAAACGACTTTTAATAATTAAACATTGTTTAGAAAACCCTAGAGACCAAGTACCCACCTAGCTAAACCCTATAAACTAAAAATTATACATCCTACACCAGACTGAATCTATTTGGATCCTTTTATAATATTTCACTTTTCAATGTACACAAGAAGATCTTAAGATTTAAGAATGTCTTCCTGTAAATATTAGAATATAAAAAGAATATATCAAGACTTTTCTGATTATAAAATTTCTTGTGTCACACGTAACCAACGGAGTCTCATTCTCCAGAGTTCAGATATTAGATAAACATGTTATATGTCACGGAAAAAAAAAACGTAAATTTCCTGGACACTAATTATTTTCTTATGACAGACTCATTTTATTAAAGACCTATATAATATATTGTGTACCCTATGAAATAAATATGATAGAAAACAACTTGGCAAACAGTCAGCATAGCTTTTGCCTAAAGAATAATACACCAATGGTGTCTGATACATATCTCAGAAAGAAAGAGACAAATAATTGAGAGACAGATCTAGAGCGAGAGAGAGAGAGAGAGAGAGAGAAACGTACTTGAAGGAAGAAGGATTGGAGGGCCACTCAGGAACGTACTTGTCTAAGGGATAGCAATGGAGGCGAAGATAATCTCTCCAGTTATGAACCTTTTCTTTCTTCACATTAAAACTTGTAGAAAGTCTCATGGTTTTTGAGGGGTCATCTGAGTACAGCTTCAACTTTTCCTCCACAGGAAGTTTAAAAAACTCATTGGCCACGCCTACCATTTTTTCAACTCCTTCCGTTGACACCCCATGGTTTATAACCTAGCACCAAAATCACCCAAATATCAACAAATATGTACACACGCACACATGTGTACATGTACGTGTACTGAGTTTGTGAAAAATGCGATTGTAGAGTTTTCGCAGTATCTTAACTAGTGAGATAGGGATCCATATATAAGATGTTAATGATATAGGGAGGAGGGTACCTGAAAAAAACCATAATTTTTGCAGGCATCACCAATTTGCTGCACAGTTTGGGCTCTGTTGGGAGAAGACAGGTCAATAACTGGAATGTTTTCACATTCGGAGACTTCGGACAAGCGAGGCCGGTCAGATTCTGGTCTGACATAGCCCTCCGGCAAGTTGGAGTATATGACTCCGGAGGAGAGGACTTTTGTATCCATGTTACTGTATAGGTTTGAAGGGGGTGACAAAGACAGCAATAAAAGATGTGCAGCCCTCTCAGCTGCTAAGCTTAATTTAGAGCGAGTAAAGTTCTAGGAAGTTGCACAAGCACAGCTAAGTGACATTGCACATGGTATTTATATATGAGAAAAGGGATTGGCTACAATGCTCGCAAGCATTGAATACTCACACCGATCTCACCCTCTTTTCCCCCCTCTCTCCTCTCTCCTCTCTCATTTTAATGATGAGATCGGTGTAAGCATTCAATGCTTGCGAGCATTGTAGCCTACTCCATGAGAAAAAGGGGTTGAGGCCCTTGAGCCTTGAGGGCAATAAGTCAACGATTCAGCATTGACTTGTAGGCTTCGGTCTTGCAGCCAATCTTTATGTGACACTTGGTGTGGGATAATTGGACAGCAAAGTTGCTTATATGAAAAAACTACAGACAATCAAATTATTAAGTCTCATTTCTATTTTTTATTTGGTGAGCAAACGATCAAAATCTTGTTACAAAATACAAATGGAAGGTGGGCCTTAGTTCGTTATATATAAAGAATAGTAAAGGTACTGGAATTGCAAATGAACAAGCTACAGGACGGCTCTCTTCCTTGATCAGATTCTTTAGTTTTCAGACATGCATCAAAAACCCACCTGAAGTATTATTTTTATTTACGGGTAATTTTCATTTTACTATCCTCACGTATAGTGAAATTTGTATTGTGCTACATTTATTTTTTTTCGTCTTACTTTCATACCTAAAGTTTCATTTTTTTTACACTTTTATACATCTGTTAGTTTATCCGTCAAGTTTTTCATTAACTGATGACGTGGCAGAACTTTGGCCCACTAAAAAATATAAAATTATTAAAAAACTAAAGAAAAAAACAATAAACAATAAAATAAACTCTTATTTTCCAAACATCCAACTTCATGGGCCATCAAATCCAAATCAAACACAATAAATCCAGGAAAACTAAACAATTCAAAGTTTAAAAGGAATTTGGTGTGGAGGGGGCTTAAAGTGGAAAGGGTGGAGTGGATGTGCAGTGAAGTCAAAGAGAGAGGATAAGAGAAAAGAGAGATGTTTTTCTTTTTATTTATTTATTTATTATTAATTATTTATTTTGTAATGTTTATTGTCCACGTGGCAAAAATTTGGTGGGCCACATATTTGCTATATCATCAATTAATAGAAAACTTGACGGATAAACTAACGGATGTATAAAAGTGTCAAAAAAATTTAAATTTTAGGTATAAAAGTGAGACGAAAAAAGTAAGTATAAAAAGTGCGAATTTCATGATACTTGAAGATAGCAACGTGAGAATTACTTTTCATTTTATGCACGGTTTGCTAAGTGTTGGTTGTATTCTAGAACAGAACTTTTGTCAGAACAAATTAAAAAGGTTCACTACATTTTTTCCAGAGCATTTTCGCTGGCCATATCTCTAAGTATTGGCGAACATTACCAGTAATTTAATTATAATAATCTGGATTTAAATTTTACAATTTGTGTTGCACATTGTTTATCCCTAATTTAGGTTGAAACAAACACCCATAGATTGAGTCACACTCATTCAACTATGGTGTAATGCTCACAACTACCTAAACTCTAAAGCAAAATTGCACCTTTTTCCATGCCACCTAAAACCCTAAGGCATCTTTTGTCAGAGAATTAGTTTGGATAAGACAATTTACTATATTAAATGCATTTTAAAAATAAAATAGGTGACAACTTTTATATTTTGTCTAAGTATAAGGTTACTCAAGATGAAAATATATTCCTATTAATTTCCACCAAGATGGGAGGATTAAAAATTACACTTTTTTTCATAAGTAACTTTTAACTTTGACAAAATAAGAAAATTTTCATTCATTTTTTTTCTTAGTCATCTTGAGAAGTAATTGCATTGCGTCCAAATTATTTAATTTTTACTTTTTGTTCACTTCGTGTTTTGATAGATCCCGAAGGGAAGGGAGACGTATATATTCTATTATTTCTACATCATAACTTACGTACGGCCTACTTAATATCTAGACCTGCCACATTATCCACAGCCACAAAAGTTACCTTTGCTGCCCTATCAACGTCTCGCCATTGCAAGTGCATTTGCGTCAGCCGTGGAGTGTAGAAAACGCAGTTTTTGTGTGGTTTAGAACGACCAATATACATCATAGCTTAAAACCCTAAGCTTGGTTAAGAACTGAATAGTACTATTTTAATATGGATTTGGTGTTTGAAATATTATGTATAATTTTAGCACTTGGATTAATTAATCTGACCTCACCACTTTAGTACACTTCACATCCGCTTAAATATCTCACCTAAAACTTATGTATAATTTTAGTTGGATGAGAAACAAAAACACGCTCGCGGTCATCCTCTCTTAGCCATCGTCTGAGCGTTTCACGAAGATTCTAAACAGAGAAGATACGGGATGGACTTCTTTGGTGACGTAGACGACCCGGCTTTGCCATGGTCATGAACATTGATGACGTCAAATACTCGACATGTTCGACGATGGCGTCATGGACGAGAGCAAGCTGACCGATGCAGATTTCTTCAACTCCTTCTAGGACGATTTTGACGACACAGATCAATTGAACTCACCAACCAGATCGTATTTTTCATCTAGTTGTACCCATGTAATGTTTCTCTTTGATTTGCTCTGGTTTCTAGGGTTTAGAGAAGAGGATTTAGGGATTGGATTTGTTTGGTCAAGAGGGCATATGGAACACCGCATATGGTTATTTGACAAAATTGTTATATATGGATATGGAACATGCTTTACCAAAAAACAGATATGGAACATGATTGTTTCATAAAAAAAAAAACAATACAAAGTCCTCATATTCGGTATAGCACCAAACATAATATTAAATAGTCGTTCTTTAATCCGATACTGCACCAAACGTCTGATTATATTAGTAAGTACTATCCAATACATAAATTAGTTAGTCAGACTGAAATAGTTAATATAGTTTGACGTACCAAACGAGGCCTAAAAGATGATGATCTAGGGCATCGTGTTGTACGTGTATCATTTAATCCATGAGATTATGACATTGCTCTGTGTGTATTGGGCTAGCTAATACGAATGGATTGTGAACATGATTAATGAGTTGAATATTTTTGACGTATATATAGAAAACATCAACCATGTAATAGTACTAATAATATACCTTTTGGTATTAATCGTCGACAGAGAGTTAGCTTATCTATCATATGTCGCGTTACAAACGTTCTACTCTTATGTTTCTGAACAAAACAATCGATCGATCGATTACGTACCATTTATACATGCAATACAATCCAATATCTAAAGCGAAGCTGTGGGAAATGAATCAATGGTGTAGAAATAGGATGATAGTTTTATGGACAAGAAGATCTCTTTCCCCACCTCATGACTGCACGCTGGCCCTTAAAAAAAGGTCGGTTTGACTGTCTGTTAGTATTTGTTGTTTGTTTGATGCCCACAACACGTTTCGAAACGTGCAGGTCAGAGCGGGCGGGCAGAGCAGCCAGAGATAGATGTACATATATGCATGCCTGTGAGCTTGCGACTCGCCAATCACCAATGGTTCCTATTAATATGGCGGTAGAAAAACTGGTGCGACTCACTATTCAAATATTGAATTAACTTGCTTCGGTTAGGTGCTATCCAATCCCATCCCATGTGCCCTAGTTTATCCGGTGGGTCCCGTTTGGTATACCGATCGGTACAGGATTAAGATGTCCTAGCCTCTCACGTTCCCATCATAATCGTAAAGAAATTATCCTAACCCTAAAATTCTAGAGAGATTGGCCTTTCTCCTTAGTCCGCCGATGTTACCGACTCTGTTTTTCGGCCACCTTTATGATCATCTCATCCCCAATCGGTTTGTTCTATGATTAAATACCAACTTTCTATTACGATGATCACGTTGCGTCAAGATAATTAGGGTTTCTTATTAAGAAAAAAATATAATAGGGGTTGGTCGACATACAATAGCCAACAATATGTGGTATATATTGTTATAAAATTTGTTCACACTTCAATTTCAAACTCAATTAATCAGTTCAAAACTTCAGCTATCGACAGTACATATGACACATCTTGTCCTAATATGTTGTGCTTCTTACTTCGATAATTCATTCAATGAACCGCAAAAGATGCTTTTGTGTTATACACACTCATCAATGCTCAAAGTTCTGCATGTTTTGTCCAAACCCGTTGCACTTTACTACTTTATATATTAATTATTGGGATCGCGACAAATACTCACGTGTCATGCTCTTGTGTCATCAGAGATATACACCTATCATATTCATAGGTATGTACGTCTTGTACAAATTCTTTTTATCTTAAATGTTGAAAATATAGTTTTTAGAAGCAAAATATGCTCATGCGTCTTGTACACGTGTAACCGGAGATATAAACCCTTCATACTCATAGCTCCATAGGTTTGTGGGAAGGTGAACGTAGCTAGGAAGAGCCGGCTTTACACAACGTCCGCATCCTACAACTGTGGCTCACAAAGTTTGGCTTCCCTATCGCGGAGGACCACAAGCAGCATCTAAACCCTTTTTTTAGATCCGATTACATTATTCGACCAAAAAAAGAGAAGATTCAATTACATTATAATATTTGTATAGTTCCTGTGCATTTTTGGGATTTTGAGACCGTTAATTAATTACACACATATTATAATAATTAGCAATTGTGAACTAGACATAGCACGATTAATTAAGTCCCCCCATGCCCTCGAGAAACTGCAAAATAAAGGTTAAACTAGGGAACCCGATGCTAGGGTTTTGAATCTTGATACAAGGTTATGACATCATCTTTGGAGATGCATTGTGCGTCATCCTATGACGTGATCCTGACGTTGCGTAAGGACGAAAGGGGCCACCACCGGCCAGTCTCTGTTTGGCATTAACAAAAAATGACAACCATGATGACTTGGTCCAGTGATCTCAATGACTCCCGTGTCCTATCGACCTCGCAAGTTGCACCGAATTTGCATGCATTCTTGGCCGTTGATGATGGATTAGAGGATCTTGGCTAGGGGAGCAATGTAGGCCAAGTCAATAAAACGTTGTCACGTTACTAAAAGTTAAACTGCAAATTAACAAAAGAGAAAGAGGATCTGTGTGCGTTTGTGGGATCAAAGAAAAAGGAGGGAGCTCATTGCCTAAAAAAAAATGTTTGCTTGAAAATATTGGTGATTTTAGGATTTCAATGGCTCGTTTGATAAGTATTTTTAAATGAATGTAAGTGGTATTAGAAAATATATTTTTAGATTCCATGTGCTTCTTGTAGGAATCACTTCAAGTGTTTTTGCAAGATTAACTTACATTTTTACTAAGAATTGGTTTCAAAAATATTTTCTCTAAAAACAACTTCAGTTATTTAAAATCACTTGTCAAACAAGTTTCAATTCTCATTCACAATATTTGATCCCTTACAAGTCGTTTAAAATTTTTATCTTTATATATTAATGAAGGGTCAAATTTCAATGGTACGTACCATTGAATGATACTACTGTTGAATGGTTTAAGATTCATTTAGGGCCCACAACAAATTAATCTGAACCATTCAATGGCCGTACCATTGAATGGTACGTACCACTCAAGATTTTTTCGTTAATGAAATGAAAGTCACTAATTAGGTAGTGCCAATCGTCTTTAACGCCAATTATTGCGTTGTGTGCACTTTACAATCACTAACAATGTAACATGTGTCATGTGGACGACATTCTGACATGTTCGTAAGCAAAAAAATAAAAATAAAAAGAACCACTCTAACAAGCTATTGACCTAAGTATTTATTTACCCAACTTATGATGGAGTACCTTCAATTTTATAATTGTTTGTATATATATAGTTTTTTTTTCCTTTAAATTAAGGTATCAATTTGCTACTGAGCTAAAAATGATGTGTTGTTGCAAGAAACATGTGTGTGAGGTAATACATAAACATCACATGTCATTTTTGTGTGTAAGATAACAACAATTATCGTATGAGACGAAATGTTCACGCGGCATGAATGTCGATATAGTTTTACAAATTAACATACAATATTTTAAAGGCTTATTTATTCCTGTGTCATTTGGAATTTAACTCTAATCTCACTTTATCGGAGTAGGCTACAATGCTCGCAAGCATTGATTGCTTACACCGATCTCACCATTAAAATGAGGGAGGAGAGAGGAGAGAGGGGGGAAAGGAAGGTGAGATCGGTGTGAGCATTCAATGCTTGCGAGCACTGTAGCCAATCCCCACTTTATCTCCGTAAACTTAAATTTCGCCACGTAATCTCATAGAACTCGATTTTTGTTCCAAAATGCCTAGATTCTACCTACTCCATGAATTTTGCTGACATGGCTCACAAATTGATTATGTGGCAACAAAAAGAGAATATTTTAGTCAAATTAAACTATTATTAATTTATTAATTAATAAAACTTTAGAAAATAAAAAAAGAAAAAGCCTAAATCATCATTTCCTAACCTCCTACTTCTTCCTCTTAGATCATGTCTAACGCATGACTTTTAGTCTAGGCTAGAAGAAGATCTAGCCCCAAGTTGCAAACAAAAGTTTTCTAACGCACCCAATTAGCTTAGGCTAGTTGGAGCCCAGAGCTCGTTGGAAGGCCAAAGTAGCCTTAAGTCTTGCCCATGACTCTTTAATAGAGCAGTTTAGGACAATACTGATTGCCAACGAAAACGAGCCACCTAACAGTTTTTAGCAAAAAAAGTCTAATTACTTTAGAGAAAATTTAAATCTAACGGCTCTCTTCATCTCATACGTTCATTTTAATCTAACGACTCTAATTTACATGTGTACATGAGATGTGTAAATAGTAGTGTGCTTTAGAGGAAACTAGTAATCGGTGCCCGCGCGTTGCTGTAGGTTTTAAAACTGTATAAACTATTTAAAAATGTATAAACCATGTAGAAAGTTTTAAATATATATACAATATGCAATACTATTTACATACATGTAGAAATCTATTTACAACCCTATTTAAGGGTGGGGTTCATAACGTTTTGCAAGTTTACAACAGTGTTGAATAGCTCATTGTCTAAAATATTCTAAGTACATATATACTAATCAATTGTAGAACTTATAGTACATATATACCAAGGTAGTAACGCAATCATGTTCCTAATAGTATTCTCATAATTTTTAAAACTGAACACACAATCCTGCTAAATAAACTATTTTTAGCCAATCCTAAGCAGTATTACTCATATTACTTGAAAATGATGAAATTATTATACTATCAATGTTTAAAACAAATGTTCAGTCTAATAAGTAAAAACTATACTTCATAATGAAAACAGATTCTTCCACTTTTCACTAAAAACATTTGAATGTCAATTCCGAAAAATAGACAACTCCATGGAGAATTTTCACCTCGCTCATCGATCTCCAAAGCTATGTTAGCAAACAACTCTTGCAACAAATTTCGCCGCAGTGACAAAGAAGCCAACACTTACAACACATTAAACACACAGAAATCTCTACCAAGTTAGGCCATAATTTCCCAAGCACTTTTTTTTAATGCCGGCAATGACATTAATAAACTCCTAAATTAAAAAATTAAACGCTCTCTAAATCCAAACTTTCTATTCACACAATGCCAAATCAAACATTTCCATAATAATCACCAGAGCAAAATGCGTATGAAAGATTTTCAGTTTGCTTCCAAAGAAAAAAATATATAAAAAAAATCAGAACATTTTAATGTAATTTACGTACTTTGATACCCAACAATTTAAATTAATTTACGAATTCTGACATCGAACAATTAAACTACTGGTATCTCAACTAAATTCGAATAACTGAATCAGAGTCAATTGTGATAGTAATTTGATTCAAACAATTAGAAATTTAATTATTCATTATTTCAGTTATTTTCCTAGATATTTCGAGTAACCAAACGGGAAGCAAAGAGTTTAATACATGCTGAAGCTTCTTTTCGATCTCTTGTGTCAGTGTGTCGAGATAGGCAGAACGTGGAAGCGAAGAAGAAGCTTGCGACATTCTGATACAGACCGAATAACAATAACATTACAGAGTGCATAGTTCTTTTCATTCTATAAAAATTTCATGACACTTTAGTACAAATCCAGCATGCATAGTTCTTTTAATTCTAACATAGAAACATCAAAATTTCCGTCAAAATACCCATATCAAATCTGTCCCGTTTCTACCATTGGCCAAATACGTCCAAAGACACTTAATTGCACATGATTCACAATGAATCACGCTCTTAAATTTGAAAGAGGGCTAAATTAGGATTAGAGTTTCACGGTTCTTACCCAAATTTGGCCAAATTCAAGTTTGAACAGCTTCAAATCACCATCACCAAGATGAATCTTAAACATGTAACGTGGAAATGAATCAGGCATTGATTATGTAATTTTAAAGCCGTACTTAGGGTTTGATCATGTGATAGGAGTAAGTTTTATAATTAGGCATGGATCAAGTAATTAGGTGTGATTTCTACTTGTATAAATACCTCTATGATTTAGAGGAATGATGGATAAAAAATAAGATAATTATTCACCTATATACTAACTAATAGGCCCTATTTGCAATATCATATCAAATACAATGCTTTTGACCAAATCATTTTTTGCATTTAGTTCTCAAGAACATGCTTAGTGTGATGCTATGAGATATTTAACTTACCAAAATACATGTTGAAACTACTAAAAAGGGTTATACAAATATGCGACAGACATAACTAAAAAATTGTACACAATTTATGTCTAAATAATGCATTAAAAATATAACAAAAGTAAAACATGACAACTTACCAATAAAACTTTCAAAGTGCTTGCGTATGTTGAAGGTATTCCAATCCCAAGCTCCTCCAGTTTCTTAACCTATACAACACAACACTACATGGTTAGAAAATCAAAGTTAAAAAAGATTTACCAGTTAACTAAAGAAGCGTTTCTAGGTAAAAGAGAGAGGAAGCAATGTACTCTACATAATAAAAATAGAATATTTGGCTTGGAAGGGAAAGAGAAAGGAAGCATAGAGTAGATAGAGACATAATTTTCAATATAGATGCTTCCAGTAAAATTAGAATATGTACAATTTTCATTCTTCAAATAAAGCATATAAACATGGATTTGACACTTCTTATTTATATTGCCACTTCTTATTCATGGGGACAAATTGTTATCAACCCAAGAAATTTTCTAACTTAAGTTAACATGCCTTAATGTGGTATGTGGTTTGGCAATTGGCTTTGGCACTACTGATTGTTTAAGTTCATCACTTGGGATAGGCACATTCTTCACCCGGAACAATGCCGATGAAAATCAGGTTCTAAATCTCGAACTTAAAAACGATTATAGATAAGCATAATTTATAACATACCAAGTTCCTATATTGGAGATTGAAGAACATCTAGATGTATCTTTGTTCAATTGCCTCCAGAAAGTGTAAGTGCTCCCTATGTTCAACACCTTATTTGTGTATCTCTTCCAACAGTAGCTACAAAATTTCGATAACTTGTTTTAAATTCTATGCGAGAAGACGTTGGTTTTGTTTAACAATATGAATGATGCAAAGAAATAGGGATTTAGAGGTTAATTGACAAACAAAAGGAAACCCAATTAAACCCACATTCCAATTCAACCAAAATTCAACAACTTTACCCCAAATTAGATCAATAAAAAGATAAACAGGGGAAACACACATGCAATAGGAGAGAAAGAGAAGAGATGAGTTCCTACTTATTTATCATGTCTAATAGTAGAAAACCCAAATGCAATACCTGAATCTATCTCCTGCAAGTGAGAGACATTATTTCTTAGAGAAACAGGGCCAAATTTTGACCAACTGTTTACATGTACCAATGTTTAGTTTTTAATTTAACAACTTCCTTACCACATTTCAATTCTTCTTCCTCATAACACATTTCAATTTATACCATATGTGAATAACAATAGTGCGTGACAGAACTTGGTGGAATACAATATGTGAATAACAACAGCATGTGACAGGACTTGGTGGGTTGTGCCATCAAGCTTCAAAAGATGCATGTGATTATGGGACAAAGACAAAGAGCATTGTTTTGTTAGCAAGTCAAATCAAAATTGGTTATATTTATCATTCATTCTCAACTTATTTATGTTTCAAGTTTTTTTAATTGTATGCAACAGTTAATTACAAAGTTGAAATTATACAAATGTTTACAGAAACAAATGCACACACCTTTACTTTCTCGTCTCGTATATGCTCAGGTTTTAGGGAAATAGGTATTTTGATGCATAAAGGTCTCACCTGCAAAAGATGATTTTGAATAATATCGCGGATAATTCTACCCAAAAAAGAAAATGATTAATCAATGCATCCCATTATATTTCCATATAAAGCTAGCACCATATAATCTCAAAACACTGTAATTAATACAAATAATTCCCCAGAGACAGCAGGAAATATGGATTCTAGTAATAGTCGCGAGGGGCAGGATAAAAAAAACTACTAATATTACATAATTTAAAACAAAAAACCAATGAAATAATAAAAAAACTCAATTCTCAAATTACCTGATAGAGACGCAGAAGGCAATGATTGGCATCAAGACTATAGGTTTGCGAAGAAACCTGATACAAACAAATCACCCAGTCATTCAATCGAAACTAATTAAACCCAAGTATTGGTTTCCATCAATTAAGATACAGAAACAGAGACAAAGATACAAACCTGCTGGTTGACGTAGTTTTTTAGAACCACCAGCGACGACTTAGTTCTCCGTCTCTTCTCTTGCAAAGAAAAATCAGCATGATCAATCAAGATTGATAACAAAACACATATATCCCTCCCAATCAAAACACCTCTTAATATATATTTTTCACACCATCTCCCCACCTCCCCCGTCTCTCCACCACAAACCACCATGGCCATTGGTTGAATCAAATTTCTGCAACCCAGCTTGAAATCTGTTTGAAATTACCTCCACGAACACGAAGCTTAAACATGCATTAAGAGGGTGGTGATTAGAAGTCTTACCTTCGCCGGAAAGAAGAACCCGCGTCGGAGCTTGAGTTTCCAGAGGGTTTGGCTTCAAATTAAGGGAAATAAAAAGCATGGTCGTGCTGGGTTTGAGAATCAGATGAAAATGGTGGTAGGGCATCGGGGATGCCACCGTGGCCGTGCTCCATGTCGACAACAACAAAGTCATAGTCGGAAAGGGCGGCGATCTCGGCGAGAGTAGAGGGTCTCGCCGTTTTGGAGGAGGGATTTGATTCAGAAGGTGGTGGTGCTGCTGCTGATTGTAGTTGTGGCAGTGAGGTTTAAGGGGAGAATGAAGCTTTTTCGTTTGAATTCAAGTCGAGCAAGGAGGAGGAGGTGGAGTTTTCTGGCTTTAGATATGCGCTGTCAAAGAGTGAGGATGACAACACAATCCAAATGACTCATACGTGTATATTTGAAGCTAACAGCTGGGGAAAAGGGCATTTCAGTAAATTTACTGTGCAAAATGAAAAATAAAAGGGGAATGAAACAATGAAACAGGGGTAAAAACGTCAAAACATTGTTCTTATGAACAGTGTTTTTCAACTGGCGTTTAGTATGTATACAATTTGTCCTCCTAAATTAGATGAACTCTTGGATCCATTGGACTTGCACCAAAAACAGGTCATCTTGGATCCATTGGATGTAAAGTCCAATTACTTTCAGGCCGAAATGAAATCCAAACCTTTTCATATACTGGACCACATGTACATGTAGGCCTAAATATAATCAAAGCCCATACAGAAATCCAGTCAAAATACGTGTGCGAGGCTGCGAGCACACCCTAGCTACTTTGACTGTTTGACTTGTTGACCAACGAACTTTTCCGTTACACGCGCGCAAACTACACGTCTTTTATTCACTTGACATCTCCTGCTCTGCTTCCCAAATCTCTTCGCGCATTTCCTTCCAAAATCCAAACCCGAACACTCTCACTCTTCCGAAATCCGACCCGAAACCTTCCCCAGACTACCTCTTCTCCCTGTCGGCAACTTTTCCGTCACTTTCCCGGGAAAATTTGAGGAAGAAGAAAAATGGAGAACTCTACCCAAGAATCGCATCTCCGACCGGAGAACTCGGTGACGTACGAATCGCCGTACCCGCTGTACGCCATGGCCTTCGCCTCGTCCCAAACCCCAACCCGCCACCAGCACCACCGAGTCGCCGTTGGCAGCTTTATCGAGGAGTACTCCAACCGGGTCGACATCCTCTCCTTCGACCCGGATACCCTTTCAATAAAACCGAATCCGACCCTCTCCTTCGACCACCCTTATCCGCCCACCAAGCTCATGTTCCACCCCAACCCCAACGCGCTCCACAAAACCAACGACGTCTTAGCTTCCTCCGGCGACTACCTCCGCCTTTGGGAGGTCGGCGACTCCTCCGTCGAGCCCATCCAGGTGTTAAACAACAGCAAGACCAGCGAATTCTGCGCCCCGCTGACGTCATTCGATTGGAACGACATCGAGCCCCGGCGAATCGGGACTTCCAGCATCGACACCACCTGCACAATTTGGGACATCGAAAAGGGGGTCGTCGAAACGCAGCTGATTGCGCACGATAAAGAGGTATACGACATCGCGTGGGGGGAAGCTAGGGTTTTTGCTTCGGTTTCGGCTGATGGGTCGGTGAGAATTTTCGATTTGAGGGACAAGGAGCACTCCACGATCATCTACGAGAGCCCTCAGCCGGATACCCCTTTGCTCCGATTGGCTTGGAACAAGCAGGATTTGAGGTACATGGCCACAATTTTGATGGACAGCAATAAAGTTGTGATCTTGGATATCCGATCGCCGACGATGCCGGTGGCGGAGCTGGAGAGGCACAGAGGTAGTGTGAATGCCATTGCTTGGGCGCCCCAGAGTTACAGGCACATTTGCTCTGCTGGGGATGACACTCAGGCGCTTATTTGGGACCTGCCCACGGTCGCTGGGCCGAATGGGATCGACCCCATGTCGATGTACTCCGCGGGTGCGGAGATTAATCAGCTGCAGTGGTCTGCTGCACAGCCTGATTGGATTTCCATTGCATTTTCTAACAAGATGCAGCTTTTGAAGGTTTGAGGCGGGAAGCTTGTTTTCTCATATTTATTGTAAGTGTTCATTCAAGTGTTTTCTTCTTTGCTTGCTTTAATTGATTTTATGACTGCTCTACTGATGCAATTTAGGCTAAATTGATTAGTTTGTTTAAGACTCTTGAATTCATCACATTGCTTGCTTTAAGTTAGTTTAAGACTGATCTGTTTTCGTGAGTTTGTAAGTTTTGAATGTCTGAATTGCTAGTAAATGTCGCGGATATTTGAGTCTGGGATAGTTGTTCGTGTGCATCTGTTGCAGAGTTATTGAAAAACATTTACATTTTTGGGAGCAATCCATCTTCCTGCCATTTTTTTTATGTTTTCTTCTAGGAAGACATGTTTAGCAAAGTATAGCTCAAGTTTTTTTGGTTCTCTTCGCGGTCCTTTTTCTTTACATGTTTCCTTGTTTGAAAATACCAAACTCATTCTATTGCGTTTATCGCCATTGCATTTTGGCTCATGCTTTTACACCTGGTTTGGAATATCAAAGTCGTATTCCCTTTGAATTTCTAGTTTTCTTTCCTCTTATTTCTTTCCCCCCTCCAATTACAGCATGATGATTTGGTCTCATTGTTCACCTTCTGGCCTATTTGCGAATGTTTCCTTTGAATTTCCAATCCTACCAATCTGTGCGTGAGCTTGTTCTTTGTATACTATTATGGCACACTTTGATGTACAATTGAAACCTAGACACTGAAGTTTTCATCCGCATGGCAACTGTCCTCATGTATTAGTAATTATGCTACAGGTTTCATGTTTCGGAAAAATTGTTCAATAAACATGTGTATGCTATTTTTCTGTTTATCTAATCTTGGTGCTTTCTAGCCTAGTTGTATCTTCACTATTGATGAGCTAGCCATTATTGTTAGCTCGCCCTCAATAGAGTAATCTCATACATGGTTTTGTGTTTTTGTTTTCTTTGGCTGCTACTATGCTTCTGCACATTATTAATGTCTTAGTCTGATTTCATTCCTATCACAATGCATCGTGTATTATTTTTTTTCGTTCTCTTCGGTTCAGTCATTTTCTCCTTATTAACGGGATAAGTTGCATGTTTAACTTCTTTTGATGCAGGCATCCTGTCTTGATGGATGATGGAAGCGGTGATGATCACTAGGGGGAGTTAGCTAGAAGCCTAGAAGTAGTTCTTCAATTACCTGCGAGGCTTGTTTATAAAGGAATATGGTTAGCTTTAAACTCTTTGGAGATCTATTTATTGTTGATTATCATCTAATCTTGCCATCTTGGTCTAGACCCACAGTGTGAGTAGTGTATCTTCCCCTCGCACGCTTCGTCTCTTTTTAGATCCAATGTTAATTGTACCTGTTAGTGTTGACCTCTCCTGTATCGCATATGTTATGCCCTCGTGTTTGTCAGCACTCTCTACTCTATTGAGAAAAGAAGGAAAACGGAAGTTGTTGGACAATTTTGATTGGTGCTATATATGAAATGAGTGGGGGGGGGGAAGGTTTGCTATACACTTTGCAGAATAAGTGAGGCTAGATTGTTTCGATTCCCAGATCAAATGTGATTGCGTTGTTTTTCTGTCTTTTGAGATGTGTGAGATTGGGGAAACCATAAACCAGGTGCTGTTGAGCTGAGATGCGGTTTTTCCTTGGCTTTACTGGTTGCATATGATTTCGTCTCTCATTCGGCGAGAATTAAACCTAAGGTCTCTCACTTACAAGTGAAGAGGAATACCACTAGATTGTAGTATTGAGTGGTAAGAAGTGAAAGTTACAAGTCCAGAAAGCAAATGTTGGTTCAAACGTTAAATAAAAACTATATAACACGAAGCCTTTGGGCCCTTGTCATCACAAATCAGCCTTTCTTCCCGGTCTTAGCACTGTGTTCTCATATGATATGTGTGTGAGAAAGATACTTAAATTAGGACTTTCTTTAATCAGTTTTGCTCACAAGTGCTTTTATGAAAAGTAATTTTATCAGCAACAAGGTGAAGTTGATTAAAAGTTCAAGTTTTTATTGAAAAGCACTTGGAAGTGCTTTCTAAAAAAGCATATGTTTATTTAGAAAGCGCTTCTAAAATTTACATAAACACTTTCAAGTTAATCTATCAAACGTAACGTAAAACGTTACTTGTAAGTTAAAATTCACATGCTTTCTAATATTTTTTTATTATTAGAAAGCGCTTTATTTTCAAACGAACCCTAAATACCAACCAAATGGCAAATGACTCGTTAGCAATAAGAGTTTGTTTTGGTTTTCTTCAAGAACAAACGAACTAAAACGTTACGTTTCTTTCATTAGTGTTGGTTGAAATAATTAATCGATAAACATAGAGGAATCCGAAACACAATCGTAAGTGCATTACTAACTTTCTGATACATGGCTTTGGCTTAGCTAGGTCAAATTCGACTATGATGGTGTGCTTGTTTTATTATACTCAGGTCAAATTCTCCTTTCCGTACATTTATTCTCGTAATGAAAAATCCATCAACAATTATATGGTTAATGACGTTTATTTAGTTTTGACCTTTGTTTATTTCGTGGACGACTTCATTTGAAGTGGATAGTATCATCGGGGCCGAGTTGCGATGTGTACGCGAGGACGAAAATTTTGCATTTGTAATATTCATGTCGCTAGCAACTATTGGTAGTTGATTAGATAGAGAGTGAGTGCGTTATCTTTGGATTAGGTTTAATTAAATAAGTCAAAAATAAAAATACACTTGCGACAATGAGATTTTTAAAACAGTTTCTATATATATATATATATGATATATACATTTCAAAAGACTAGAGAGGATCAACATTGACTTCAGGATACGGATGATTGTAGTAGATATATATATTGGTTCATGGTCGAGGATGGACGTTGACTCTCTTAACCGCTTCGCCGACGTACGTTGGAGCTTAAAGTCTGCATCCTTTCTTTCAGAAAATAAATTACAAACAAATCACTGACATATATGCATATGTAGACAACAACGGAAAGTGAAGCTTGCTAGTATACTAGTATATAACTAACATATATATATATATATATATATGCATCTCGTTCGATACAAAAACAGGTTTGCTTTTTACATTTTTAGGGCATTAACAAATAACAATGGACGGTTTCCCAATTTTGCAGAATCATGGATATATTCTTACCGGCAGCCAAAAGCGATTCTTTGGATGCATTCAAAAGCCTATGATCACATCACATATATATATATATATATATATATATATATATATATCATATATGAATTGTGATATATATGGAAATAGCTGCCTGTTGTGCGTTGACATTGTTAGACATCTACACATAGATATATATTCGATTAATTTGACAAAAATGAACACACAAATATTTGAAGATTTCAATGCTCTCAATATTGCGTACAGGCTAACATATAATTTTGTTGTTCTTTTTAAGATTTCTTTTGTTTATAATTTGACTAGCATTACCAAATATTGAGTCAGTAAATTAATGTAGTCTGAATCAATTAATTTCTCCACTTTTCGTACCAATCCGTATTATACTACGATGTGGTATCTATATTTATAATGATTTTGAATGGACTGCATCATGCATGGCCTCATTAGTCAATATATAATGTGTGTGTATATATATATATATACATATGAATTCATCCAACTGTCTAGCTAGCATGTGAATTTGAATAATTTACAGTATTTAGTACATGGTAGTATGAATGGATTAAAATTAGATTAAACATTAAACGTACAAAAAACAGTAAAATACCATCAAAATCAATCCTCTTACCTATGGACTTAATTGTGAGATGTCAATTATCCCAACATCCAACCATACTACCAGCTGCTAATTAATTAAGCTGTCTGCTGTCACCATGCATGCCTCTCAACTCAGGTAACTTCATGAACCATATTAACTTCTAATTTGAGGGAGGCCAAGACACACACACACACACACAGAGTGACACAGGCATACATTTATCCCTTGCCGAAATTGCAGGCCGCTGAAAGCTTGCGTACCCTACCTATCTTTAATGCTAGCTTATTCTGTTAAATAATTCGGTGATCCTTTCACCATCTTCATTCACTGTTGAAGGTTACAATCCTCTCACAACTTAATGACTCTGCAACTACTCTCTTTTTTTTACTATATATACTTCCAGAATTTCATTCATCTGATAAAGAAATGGAGCAATCAAGGAACATGCTCATCAAAATGTTACTCTCCCTTCTCAATCTCCTCAGGATCATCAAGACACACTACTACTCGTTCATGATTGTGTTATGTGATGATCAGTATCACAAGCTTCCGGGAATAAGTTTTTCTGATCGTGTTGCGCTACAAGATCAGAATAATTTATTCCCGGAAGTAGCCTCTTTGCCTTGGTTGGTGCCATTACCGGTCCACTGCATAGCTGAATCCGTGAAGAATCAACTCTCGGTAGTGAAATATAGAGGAGGAAACCGGCCGGATTCGGATCATGATTTGCACACCGATACGTGTATTGTGTGCATGGATAGAGTGGAAGGAGGGCAAGGGGTGAGAGAGCTTTCCAATTGTTCACATGTATTTCACAAAGAGTGCCTAGATGCTTGGATTGATGAGGGTCAGTTTACCTGTCCTCTGTGTCGATCCAGTCTATTGCCAAAGAATTGTACGACTCCAGAATCAAAAGATTATGAACGGGAAGATGTGAGAGAATTTGGATATCTGGATCCGTGGAGGGCGGAGAGGATGATTTACTTGTTTGGTGACGAATACCAGCTCATGATGAGCTAGCTGGCTTTGTTAGCATGCAGTAGATATGTGTGTATTTAAAAATAGTAGATTAGTTGTTTTAATTTGATCGATCATATTGTCACGAACATAAATAAATCAGGAAGTATGTACTTATGAATCTATGTGTCCCAATTCAATTTTTAGTTTTTAGTTTCTTGAAAATTAAAAAATTGTTAGTGTTGGAGAATAAAGTCTCATTTTTGTTGTCGTCAATAGTTAGGTGGGGTTTTGAAGGGAGAAAGGGGAAAGGAGGCGAGGGAGCCTCGAATGTGACATCCCACATCGACCAATGGAGAAGGGGTGATATGCCTTATATGTACATGCCCACCTCCATTTAGCACGAGGCCTTTTGGGAGCTCACTGGCTTCGGATTCTTTTGGAACTCTGAATGGCTCGTGAGTTCCCATAAACAAAACCGTGAAGGCGTGGCCCAAAGCGAACAAAATCGTGTTACGGCAGAGTCGATTCGGAATGTGACATCGAACCTGGGTCAGGAAGGTCACATGAGTGCTTGGTTTCCACTATGACACTAGCCCTCCGAATAGTCTCACATTGGAGAGATATCAAAATAATATACTGCTTATATGTGGGAGGTTGACTATACTAATACAGGCTTATGGATCTCGGTCCACATCGCTTACGTTTCATTGGGTCTAATCCAAACTCATTTTGTTCATTGATGCGGTCCAACCATAATAACCAAGCTGCCACATAGACTATGTAAGTGGGTTCTTTGTTGTTAAATATTACCCAAATGCCACTCATAAGAAACGTCTACTCGTCTCTTTTGAAAGCCTAGTATCACGCTGCATCACATCTGTCTTTATTAGCTGGCATCAAATCCGGCTCCGACTGAGAACATTACAATTCAGAATTGATTTGAAGATTTGAACATGTTACAACCATCACTCTTCGTCAGGCTGGTTTGTTCGAGAAGCTAAACGATTTTGATGTGCGAGTCTTATGGCTGAAACTGAAGTGTATAATTCTAGTTGGAATCAACTGAGTTCATGTAATTCTGTAAAATTCCTCTACTGGGTTTGATATTATATGTTGAACTTTTAGAGTTTATTATTTTTTTGTAGATTTCTTTCCTTTACTAAACTCCAATTTCTAGTAATATGATGTGTGGGTTCGTACGAATATGTAGAATTCATTTTGGTGAACAAAAACTCTGATTCTGTTGTCTTGGTTTACCATGCTTTAGCGAAAGCACAACTTTTCTCCCAACATAAAAGCTTGATGGTTTTCTCTTTAGGCTATCTCCAACCCAAAAGTTTCAAATCCTAAAATTTAGTCCCGTATTTGAAACTATTCATCTATACGTACGAGGCTTGTTAGTTTTTTCCTCCAACCCAAAGGGACCTATAATTCCCACCCCCAACTTTACAATTTGTTAAACTTTTGTATTTCTTTGATAATTTTTTTTTTGGAAACAATTTTGAAATTAGTTTTTGTATAATCTATGTAAACTTTTATGAACGTTTCGATGTAAAAAAATTCAAAATCCGAAAAAAAAAAAATTAAAGATATTTTTGACTTCGATACTAAAACCACAAAAATACTAACGTTACATGAATAACAAAAGGATTACACAAAAATACTAAAACCACATGAGTAAAATAAAGCATTACAAGCTAGACATAATATTGACGTTACATGAATAAAATTATTAAAAACGACAATCAAATAATTGCATTAGAAGCTAGGATGGTAGGATTCGGTGTCCGAATCCGGGTCCGGATTTCGTGCAAGAATTGCATCTTGTTTAACTTGCCAATACCTTCTTTTTCTTGGAGTATAGAACTCTTGTGGATTCTTCTCCATAATTTTCTCCTCTTTTTCTTCTTTAAGCAATTGCATCCTTGCTCTCCTATCCTCCCTCATTTCTTCTCCTTGTTGAAGTAATTGACGCAAATATTCACTAGACTGTTCAATAGAAGAAGACTCATCAATTTTACCTTTCTTCTTTGATTGCTTCTGTTTATCACGTCCATCTGGGCGTGAGAGTGGCGTTACAGGTGTCTCGTTGTCTTCCCTCAAATGCTCATCATTTGTGGAACTATGAGAAGACCTTCCGCTCGGTGTTGCATATTGTTCGACCCACTTTGGAGAATTTTTAACAATCTCCTAAGTATGTTGCAACTTGAATCTTGCGTGATTGCATGTAATATTTCCAGATTCAAATATTCGGTGTGCTTTCCACTCCTACGCATATAGTAAAGGAAAATTAATTATAAGAAAAATATTAATACAACTAAAACTGTAAGATTTAAAGATGTGAACTTACCATATCTTCTACATTGGTACCACTTGGTGGATTACGATATGCGGCACATGAAGATGAACTCCATAGTTGACATTGTTGGTTGATATGCTTGAAGCGAGACTTAACTCCTCCAATTAGTCGAGTTTTTCCCTCTGTAGTGCTTTGATTGTTGGTGAGAAACTTTTTGTAAATACGCACCCACATCGTATCCAGAGATTGAAAGCGACCAACAGCACCATCTTCAGAGATTGACACCCAAGCTGAGCATAAGGCGACATATTCGCTAGGAAGCCAATTGCCATTTCTATTGCTCTCTTTGTCTCCCATTTGAGCCAAACTTGGAAGGAGAATGGAATGATTGAACAAATTTTGGTAATGAAATATGAGAATTAATTTTTTTATGTATTAGTTAACAAATGGGTGGGTATTTATAAATTTTTGGATGGTTTTTGGAGTTGGATCTAATTTGATTTATTAAATAATATTATTTTGACTGTTGGATTTAAATTTAAGTCGTTGGATCTTTTTTATTACCATTAAGATTGATTAAACATATACGGGCCATTAGATTAAAAATGTATACGTTGAAAAAATAAATTCAAAACTGACCGTTGAATTCCAACGGTCACTAAATCTGGGCCACACATTTTGTGCCCATTGGAAAAGAAAAAGTGTGGGCTCGCCACACTGGATTATAACCCACAAACGGGCGTGGGCCATTGAATCTCAACGGATAACTCATCTCTGCCGTTGAATATGGGCTTATCGTGGACCTGCCCGCACTAAATTCCTGGCCTGCCTTTTCTGCTGCCTTTCTCTGCCTTTTCTGCTGGCTGGGGCCCGCAAGTTTGTCCCCCCCACATGCAGCTTGTTGAATTTGTTTTTCCCCCTTTCTTCTCTCTCCAGTTCTATTTCAATCCCAAATACCCACCCTCAAACCCAAATTCCTATTTTTCTCACCCCCAAAATACTTTCCTTGGACAAGATTTGGACTCAAAATTTGGGATTTTTCGCGCCCCCCGCCCCTTGGAGACAACCTTAAAGTCCTCCCCTTGGAGACAGCCTTAAAGTCCTAGATTAAGGAACCTGATGTGTAGGTTTAATAGACTTATCTTTAGGTTTTGTAGTTTTCTATGGACATGATATGCAAGTTTAATGAACCTAGTATATAGGTTTAAAGAACTTGATGTGTAGGTTTAATGGACTTGATCTTCAGGTTTTGTAGGTTCTATGGACATGATATGCAGGTTTAATGAACCTAGTATCTAGGTTCAAGTGGAATTGCATAGTTAAAGCTAGTAGTGAAGCAAATAATTGTTGCTCATCTCTTATTTGGTCATTCATCCTATCCATAACACAGTGAAACCTGAATAATAAGCATTCTTGTCTTCTTTGTGCCATTGCTAGCATGTATCAAGCATACCACAAAAATACACAATGCATAAAAATTAAGTTAGTAGACCACAATGATAGGTTTGCTAACAAAGAGCAAATCAGAAAAATTTTACTAACAAAGTAGCTTCACAAACAACTTAAAATTAAGGACCTTTTGCAATAAAATCTTACACCTAGTAATATGTGGCTAAGTTAGAGACAATATTAGTGATGTTAGTCGAGAGCCTTACTAGACTTAAAAAGTTTAACAAAGATGTTAGTCGATGGCCAGCCTAAATTAATCTAAAAACTCACAAAAGTAGCACTTGATTTTTCATTTAAAAAAAAAACCCCTAAAAACAATCACCAAACAATTAAGTTTTTAACTTTAGTTAAATTAAAAATAAAAACAAAATAATTATTAAACGATACCCAACTTTACTAATGAGTGTGTGTGTATATATCAGTGACCACAGACATCACTCTGTAATATATATGTTGCTTCATGCTCTTACCCGTTCACCTGCTGAGCACCATTTTACCCGTGGGTAAAAATAATAATAATACTAAATTCAACTAGAAATTCGCAAACCGGTTGGGCTTGTGATCCCGGATAGCCTTGTTGCCCTAGCACATCTCAATGGTCCCCATGCATGATCGGTCTGTACTTTAATGTCAAGATCAAGGCCGGAAAACGGACCGACTCCTAAGACGTAGACAGAGACGACTCCTTTGTTGGAAAATAGAGATCAGTAAGATTCCTAGGAGATGGTTTGCTGCATTTTATGCATGGATTCTGTCTCTCTCTCTCTCTCTCTCATTGTCTCACGGCAAAGCACCGCATGATTGAATGGGCGGAGATGTGAATGTTTCCACACCGACCAAGACTTTCTAATCTCTTTTTACAAATTAAGACTACAAACCAATATTTAAACATGCATTAATATGTACGTAGACAGCAAATGAGAAGGAAGCCTAACTTAATTAGCATTCATAATTTCAGAAAACAAACCCTACTCATTGCTAAACACAAACGAGATCAGACACTCAGAAGATACGATCGACTTTTTAAGGCATTAATTTGACTTTTCCCAAATTGTATCCATAAGACGACTAATGAATTGATGTTCGTAACTTTCATTAGTTTGTTCTAAAGTCTCCATAATTTGACAATGTGGAACGACCGAATCTAGTATAGCAAGGAAGTCGGTAAAGCTTAACTTATGCGTTATGACCGTACGCTAGCACCAAAAGGTTGAACAGTAGCTCTGAACTTTTTTATTTATTTATTTATTAAAAATACAAGCGATAATCTACACTAAACCGACTTAAATTACGATAACAGAGATTTAAATTTGAGTGTAAAGGGAGAAACATATTGCTCTAGCCAATTTGACTAAGCCAAAGTTTGAAGCTCCTTGATTGATTAATTACACTGGACTTCATCCAATGTTCAACAAATTTAATTACTCAAATTGCTTCCTTGAATTTGCAATCAACATATATTAATCCCATACATATTAAATTAGGATCATGTGTATCGTTGATATGTTCTTGTACTTAAATATCTTGACCGTACGTCTAGCAAGGAAAATCAGTAAAGCTTGACCGTACAGGCGCCAAAAAATTGAACAGAAGCTTGTTGATTAATTAATTATACCGGACTTCATCCGATACTCAAAAAATTTAATTACTCAAATTGCTTCGGTGTGCCCTATAATATATATCAATATTAGGGAAATGCTAGCTTTCACGTGATTAAAGTAAACCAAAAAAAAGTTGCATCACTGAAAATATTTTTTCATCCCTATTTTAACCTTCTAACATATAATTGCCAACATTTTCATTTCCTCCTCTCTCTCTTTTTTTTACATGTCCTCTTCTTCTCCGTCCAACATCAATCTATCATAATTTTTTTTTCAGTTATCAATTCGAATTTTACTCATAGAATAGGTTTATTTCGATTTTTTTCTCCAGATATCAATCACGTAACAGGTTTAAATCGATTTTATTTTCCAGTTTTTTTTATAAGGTATATCTCAATAAGAACAATTTTTCTGCAACTTTTTTGTTTCCAGATCTCATGGATTAATCTCAACAATTGAACAATTTTCTGCAACTTTTTCATATCTCAAAAATAAAAATAAAAAATTGCAAATATCAATTCCTTTTTTTTTAAGGTGTCAATTCTATTGATGCAGAAAATTTTCCAGATATCAATATGTGTTACAACTTTTAGAGAAAAGATGAAAAATCCATGAGATCCGCAAACGAAAAAGAAGAGACGGACCATACGGAGGGAGAAGGAGAACACAAAAAATGAAAAGGAGAACGTAGAAATCGGACATTAGAGGGTTAAAATGGGAAACAAAAATATCTAAAATGTTGCAAATTTTCTTGGATTTCTCCAGCCACGTGGAAGCTACGGACAAAAAATCTGGGTTGGACTCGCTTATGAGCGAATCCAGCTAGCTTTCCTCTCAATATTATTCAGTAGCCTCTCTGGATGGTTGTTATTGGTTAATATAATTATATATATAATTGACTTCATCAAATTAACTTGTGCTGCTAATTAAGGTCACTCCGTACGCAACCCTAATTAACAAATAAAAAGCACCACTAGCAGAACATTCACCATGCATTATATCTACCGTCTGGTTCCACCATACCCCTCTCGAGCCCGAGTCCGAGCCCGAGCAGAAGAACATTTATCAACTTGTAATAATATTTTTAGAGTGTCAATTCCTTTATATTTTAGTTAATTAATTTCTAATTACCGAACTTGTTGGCCGGTCAAACCCTACCTCCTTGTTTTCAAAGCTTTTCATTTTTCGCCAGAAGTGCCAAAAGTGGTTAGGTTAAATGTCCTTTTTGTTATTTTGGTAAACGATCCTTTCACAATCTTCTTCGATCCTTCCACTATCTTCTTCATCCACTATATTATATATGGGTTACGTTTGCATGGTATTTGTCTCTGTGATCTCTCTCTCTCTCTCTCTCTCTCTCATAACATTCATCTGATGGGTCGAGCGAGAAACATGCTTATAAAAATGTTGCTCGATCTTCTCAATCTACTCAACATGATCAAGTTACACTACTGCTTACTCATTAAACTACGCCATCAATTTAACAAGCTACATATTTATACTGATCGTCGTCAGCCAGAGAATGATTCATTCCCACCACCACATGCAGCCAGTCCTTCATGGCTGCCTTCGCCTTGGTTGGTACCGTTACCGGTTCACTGCATAGCTGAATCCGTCAAGAACCAACTCCGGGTGCTGCAATACCAAGAGACTCTCAAGAAAACACGAAGCCAAGCAGAAGCAGAAGAGCAGGACTGCCACTTGAATATGTGTATTGTGTGCATGGATAGCATGGGAGAAGGCCAAGCGGTGAGAGAGCCATGCAATTGTTCGCATGCTTTTCATAAGGAGTGCCTGGATGTCTGGATTGATCAAGGTCAGCTAACATGTCCTCTCTGTAGATCGGAGCTATTGCCTAAAAATTGTAGTACTACTCCAAAATCAAAAGATAAGGATCCATGGAGAAGGGAGAGGATGGTTTACTTGTTTGGTGGTGATTACCTCATGAGCTAGCTAGTTACTAATCCAATTTTGTTTCAGAAATCAGAAAACTAATTGATGCATTTTTGTTATCTGAAGTTTCAACTCTCAAGCTAATTAACTCAAAGTTTTCATTAATTAATTTTTGGTTGTAGATTTTTATGTTTGCTTGATCTTTCTTAATTCCAACTAGTTGTTATTCTAATTTTATCGTACGTATATAATCATTGGTTAATTTGTCAGAATTATTTTCACATATAATCACGAGGTTGGGTACACGTGCAAGTGGTTGACCTTGTGACCGCATGATTCAAGATAAGGTTAATTTCTACGTTCCAACTTCCATCATTTTATTTCTTGGACACTACTTTTCGAAATCAATTGCCTCCTATATATCTACCGACATGGCACTTGTTCATTTCATGAACAGTTTCTCTCGTGATCTAATTTTTAATTAATTTCCCGAAATTTATATTTCACAGAGATACTAAAACTTCCATGCATGGCAAACGTCATTGCATATCGATACGTCTGAAATAGTCTGCTTCTGTAAGCTTGCACACTTTTACACCGACTTGTGATAGTGCCATGCATCTCTCCTCTCCTCTAATAGTTTCTACGTACCATCCTCGAATTATGTCTTTTGTTGCACTTGTAGTCCTTTTGATTTATGCCATCAACATTTCTGTTTAGTTGAGAGGTAAAACAGGAATTTCATAAAAATGAAAAAAAAAGAAGAGTTTTTTGTATGAAAAAAAAAACAGTTCAATTAAATAAATTTTACTTTTGGTTAACTTTTTAATTCGAAAATTGCTTCTATTTAAATTTTTTTTTCTTATTTTTTGAATTAAATACCTACTTTACCCTTTAACTTAATGAAAGAGTTGACGGAGTTAATGAAAAGGACCACAAGTGCAATACAGAATATAATTCAAAGACGAGAGCAACTATTAGTAAAGTTCAGAGACCAAAATCAAAATCATGGTATAATTCAGAGACCTTTGCTACAATTAGAGCTGGGAATTTTGTACCGAAATATAGAAATCGAACCGAAAATTACCGAACGGAATACCGAAAAGCCCGAAACCAAAATTCCCCGAATGGTTCGGTCCCCGATACCGAAAAAATACCAAAATTTTGGTACGGGGTTCGGGACGATATTACCGTGTATTCGGTAATACCGAACCGAACCGAATTGATGAAATTCGATTCTCAATCAATTCTCGAAATATCGAACCCAGCCCTAATTCGATCCCATCCAATCCCAATATCCCATCCCCATTCGAACTGAACTGAAGTTACTGAAAACAAAACATATTCCTCTCCTCCCAGCTCTCGACCTCCAATCCACTTCTCTTCTCCTCTCTGGGTCCTGCTTCTGGTAAGTTCTTCTCCTCTCTCGACCTCCTCAATTTATTGCTTGCGGGATTTAGGTTTTCAGTTAGGGATTTGTCGATTTGGGATTTGGGATTTAGGCTTTAGCCAATAAGTACAGAGTTTTTGAATTTGTTTATTGTATCTGTATAATGGCAAACCAGTCTACTGCTAGGTGAATTTTGGGTGGGTTTGTGCAAAGTTCAAACCCGTTTTGGGATTTGTGTGGAATTAGATAAGATGTTGAGATGTTCTGTCCAGCCATTTCAATGTTCTTTTTTTAGAGCTTTCAGAGAGGACAAGGAGATTATGCAGTGAGTGTGTGTATGCAGTGAGTGAGTGTGTGTGTGTGTGTATGCAGTGAATGTGTGTATATGGTTCATGACCATGGCAGCGCATTGAAGGATGTAGATGCCCGTACCACGGTTTTCAAATTTCAATTAGGCTGTTTTTCCATGATGCAAACCCCCAACCACCCGTTGTTTGGGGCAAGCCATACATTGGGTGAAATTGTTAGCTTTACATTTTTAATGCTTACCCATGACAAACCATACTTTGAATTGACTGAAATATAATTTCAAACTTGAACAAACACTGCTATTAGTTTTTTGAGTTTTGGGGGTAAGGGAATTCAGTTTACATGCATAGTTTCTTGCTCGTTCCCACTCTTTGTCAAGAAACTCCTCTACAATAGTTTCTCTCCAAAAATAGGTGTTAATGGAAAATTTGAAAATTTACTTTCGGTAACAAATGGAGGCCAACTGTTATGATGTTGTGAAGGAGATTTCAGCAGTATACGATAGGGTCTAAATGGAAGTAATCTGATAAAGTCACCTTTGAAAAGGTCACCTTTGAAAAGGGCACCTTTGAAAGTTTGGAAAGCTATACAGGCTGGTCTCACATTAGCTAGTGCAGCCATCTGTAGTACAGATCCATGACTAGGAAGCTGTTGCAATATATCAGTTATGTGAAAGTCCCACAAGCAAATTGTGGATTATGATGTGTACACTAATTATTCTCTCTGCATACTTAGACTGATGTTTGCTAATTGATTATTCTCTCTGCACCCTTTGTCCCATTTCTTGTTTTCCACTTCTTTTCCTTACTTAATATAAATATATTTGAATTCTGATTCTTAGGTCTTACATGCCCTAAGCCTATGTTAAGGAGATGACCGTGCGGAGGTTATTGTAGTGCTCAACATGTGATCTATGTTATTCATTTGAATTTGATGGAAAACAAAATTTTAAGATGTAGATTAGAAATCTTTGAAGCACGTTGTATTTTGGCTAGTCTTGGTACTTTTGCTTACAACCCTTGGTTTTGCTCCCATATCAAGTAACGCACTTATACTTATTAGACGATTTAGCTTAGATTGACTGATGTTTGCTCATGCATGTTTTTCTTAAATATTGCAGATAAGAGATAACTATCTGAAATTGTGTGAAGTTTGCTCCGATATACCATTTGGATTTGGTTCAGGTTAGTCTTTCTTGTTCTCTTTATGGACAATATTTGTTGTATGTTGTTAGCGTGTAAGAATAACAATGAAAATAGTTGGGATTTAATATTTATAGTAAAGCATGATTATAGTAAAACATGTTAGTTTGCAATTGTATGTTGTTACTCAATTGTATTTCTAGCCAATGTTAGTAAAACATTTGTGTGCCCTTGTTCAATGTAGGATGAATTCTATTTCTAGCCAATCTAGTACACACACTACCTATGACAACACAGATGAATTGGAATTGGATGAGTATATGACGAAGAAGAATATGAACCGAGTGGGGAGGGTGATACAGTTAGGGAAGTAGAAGAGAGTCAACTGACTTCTAGTCAAGTAGAACAAGTAACACATAAGAAAGGGTCAAATAGGGGGAAGGGGCCGAGTATTGTGTGGCAAGATGCCGTTAAGGTAACGAAAATCGATGCCTCGGGGGTTAAAGTGACAATAGCAATTTGCAATCTTTGCAAAGCGGAGGTACCCGCCGATTCCCGAAGAAATGGGACAAAGGGTATAAGGGATCACCTAATGAAATGTGAGGGTTCTCACCTCTATAGGCCTCTCGATTCAACCCAACCCATGTTGACTCAAGAAAGGATGGGTAGTACAATGGTACCTCACACCTTCAATCAAAAAAGGCTTGATTTGAAGTGTGTGCAATGGATTATTAAGGCGGAGATGCCTTTTAGGGTAGTGGATCAAGAAGATTTTCGAGAATGGATCCATGATCTTAATCCTAAGTACAAAATGCCCAATAGGAAGAAGATTGCGGAGGCGGTTTGAGACTTGTTTTTTATGGAGAAGGCTAAAATTATAAGTGTGCTAAGTGGTGTAAGGGTAAGTCTCACCACCGATACTTGGACCTCGATCCAAAAAATTAATTACATGGTAGTTACCGCTCATTTTTTGGACAATGATTGGCATTTGCACAAAAGGATCATAAGCTTTATAAAGATCACTTCTCACAAAAGCGATCATTGTAGCCTACAATTTAGCCTTTACATTGAACGGACATGTTACTTACCAAGAATGGGCCATCTAAATCTTTTTCCTTGGATAAATTTGTAAAATGGCTTCTTGAAGGCCCAATGTTTCTCATGGCACACAGCCACACAATATTATTGACCATCGCAGCATTCTAGCCCAGAACCAATCTAATTAATTAATTCTGTTGAACCGGTTTATCTTTGTTGATTTGCTCAAATTCCCACCTCTTATTTTCGCTTCCAAAGAGTCAAAGACCAACCTTTTCCTTGATTCGATCTTCTCCATCTTCTTATCGATTCAAAGAGAAGAGAAGACAATGGAACTGATCACCAAAATCCCATCATCCCTTCAACCAACAAGTAGCTCCAATCACCATACCATCATCAGCCGCCATTGTTATCATCATCTTCGCAATTGTTGACATGCCACCGCCGCTGCCGCCGCCGCAACAACCAATAAGCAACAACCTCCCAACCCTACCCGATCTCCTCCTGACGGCGCTCTCCATCTCCTTCCTCTTCTCCTCCTCCGCCCGAGCCACCCTCTTCTCCAAAACCCCATTTCTTCATTTCCCTTCCTACCCTCGCCGCCTTTTCAAAATCCCCACCATGTCCCTCCACCACCACCACCAACACCGCTTCGCCACCCCACAGTCCCTCTCCGAGTGGCTCAAGCCCCGATTGCTCTCCGACTCTCTCGCCTCTTGGGGGGTCAAGCCCGGGACGAAGAACGTCCACAACCTCTGGCTCGAGCTCTCCGAAGGCGAAAGCTCTTTAGCCGATTCATCCCCTCCGGTTCGAACGGTTCACGTCGTCACGGTCCGGATCATCGACGATAAATCCCGGGTTTTGGTCGAATCCCACCAAGAATTATCGGATGGCAGCGTCAGGAGCCGAGGCCGGCCCTTGTCGGAGAAAATGAAACCCGGAGAGGACCACGAATCGGCGGCAAACCGGGCGGTGATGGAAGAGCTCGGTTCAATATTGAATTCGGAAAGCAGCGGCATTGTGAAGATTGTTCCAGGTTCTTATGAGAAGAGGGTGGAGGAGCGGCATTCGATGTCGTACCCGGGGTTGCCGGCGTGTTATGTGCTGCACTCGGTGGATGCTTGGGTGGAGGGCTTGCCGGAAGGAGAGTTTTGCACCGAGGAGGAGCACGAGTATTCGAATGGCGGAGCGATGAGCATTGCTCACGAGGCTGTGTCTGTGAAGAAGCATTTTTGGAAATGGGTTAGTGTTGATACCATGAATTAACCAGTTCACAATGTAGTGCAATAATACTAGGGTTCTATAAATTGTTTGATTTGCTGGACTGTTTAGATTATGAAGATACTTGACATGAAAGCAATCCTGTAAGATAATGTTGTTTTGAGGCTTTTGGCTATTGTTTATGAGAGGACTTAATGATTCGATTTTCGATTGAATGTACATATTACATTTACTTTGAATCATTGTAATACTGGTTGCGTAATTTTTGCGTTAGATGTATCTCTCCATGCTTCACTTGCGGCATTTACGGTGCACTAATTTCTGACTCGAATGATTTATCAAACTCGTTTTTCTCTTTTGGGAGCTGTTATTTGTTCGGGAAGGACTTGAGAATGTATTGGCCTTATGATCCAATAGTGATTTGTGAATTAAATTGCTAACTGAAAAACGAAAACTGATTGACCACCTTATAGTTGATCATTTGATAATCTAGAAACGAATGCTTGACCAAGGTGCTGGGTTACTTGTGTTTAGGTGAATGAGAACGGACTTTTGGTTAAAATCACCGTATTACATTAGCGTAGGCAATGTTTAACAGTTTTTGATCGGCGTCAAATTCTGGTGCAAGTCAAGCTTAATAGAATAGTAGCAGAGCAACTAGTTGATATAGAAAGACAGTTGGAAGTAGTCTAGTAATTTCTTTTATCGTTTCACTATCTTTATATGAAATTGCACTACAAATCATTCTGTGTGCGTTCTCTTGTTGAATATAACATGTGCACTCAAGGGTCTTGATTCCTTTGTGTTTCTTGCATCAAGATTTGAAATGGATTTTTGTGTTCTTTCATTCTAGTTCATGCTCACCCTTGAATCTGGATCCGCTTATTGGAAGTTTTATGGTAGACTTTGATTCGTTGTTGCTGCTTAAGATTGATCGCCTTGTTCGTTAAGTTGTTCGCCAACTAACAACTGTAGCAGTCTTTCTCTGTAGAATGTTGACATTTTATCAACTCAATTATTTGTGTTTGGTCTTAGACCTTTAGCATTTACCTTGTGCCTGTAAACCTCAGCTCCTGTTGTCCTAATAAGCGTCGGGGAATTAAAGTCACTCCTCCCGTAGATTTCTCCTGTAAGATTGATGTAAAACTTTTTCAAATTCTTGAATTGTCCATAGAATTTACCCGATGGATGTTGAAACGCAATTTAAAAGCGTCTTTGTCGTGGAGTTTGTGTGGGTTTTTTTTATCAGGTTGGAGACGCAAGCTTTCTTTCGTATCGTTAAAAAGTGGTTTTACTTTTGATTTTTGTGGGACTAGATTTTTTGGCCAGAATTATTTGTTCTTCTTTTGCCTTTGAGGACGCACTGAAAGATTATATATGTCAGCATCTTAAATTTTGAAGTATTGAAGCGTTTTGTGTATTGCAAGATATAATTTGTTGGCGTTTTCGCGAATGTGCGCTGGACAAATCTTGCGTAATAGTTGCCGGATCTGAATGTAGACCTTCCAACTATCCCGCAAGATTTGTCCGGCATCGGAGAATTTTTGATAAATTGTCGCTTTCAGCTGCCGTTGAAGTGAAGTCCCGGGTCCTTGGATGAAGGGTTTTGCTAATTACGGAACTAAAAAGGTTAACATAAAGTTAATGAAACTGGAGGTGGTGAAAGGTGAAATGCATCTTTACCACAAAGGCTGTAAATCTGTAAAGCAAACCATATTTGGTCATATTTACTTCCATAATTAGGTTGTAGTTTCAAAGTGGTCAATTAGTTGACTAATTGCAGTTTAAAGACATTTTGTTATCTTAAAGCAGATGGTAAAGTTCATTTTTTGTAGAATTATGCAGAAAGTCTTCGATATACGACTTTCTGTTTAAGTGCAAGAACCAAGAGTTTCTCTTTTTCTTCTCTTAAAAAATCAAATTAAACGAATTAGTTTTCCGATACAAGTGTGAGAATTGTTCTAGTCAGTCTTACTGAATATTTTCTATTTGTTTGCCTGAATTTAGCACATTCTGATGTATTTTCAATTGACAAAGGCATTTCCATTGTTGGGTTGGCAGAATTATGCCCAAAGATTCTGTTGCGACTTTGCTTCCATGCATTACACAAGTCTAAATGATTATTAAAGGTGAAAAGGAAAAAGAAAATTAGAGTTTGAATGTCGATAATTTTAGTGAATGATGTACGCGGTTTGGTGGTGGTGAATACTTTGTGGACTATGGCGAGACTATACGAGTTTAGCTTGGAGACAAGGTAATCTTGAAGAGATAATACGTGAGATGACATAACAATAGCGACAGTAAATTATATTTGTATTTCGAGTAACTCTGATTACGTATCTTAATATAAAATCGATTATTAAAGGTGAAGGTTGAAGTGTGAATTTGGAGTTTCCTTAACCAAGAAAATAATGGATTTTCCCTCCTTTTTTTTCTCTTTTTCTTTCTTGTTGGCGCCTCACCTATCATTACTCTTTTATGTCTCTTTCCCGTCAATCTCTTTCCTTTTCTCCTGCCCACAAAACAACCACCAACGTAGCAAAATCAAAACCCAAACCCACTATTGAAAAAGAATCTATGAGAACATGATCCCCTTTTTCTAAGTTTTAGAGCATTCATCATTACAATCGAGATCATTACAGTCGAGATCCCGTGTTTGAATTCATTCTCACTCAGTATCGCTAATATTGTAAAGAAACTAATAAGAAGATAAGATCAACGATACAATTAAGGAAGCTTTTCATTCTCACTCATATGTGATCATTACTTCCAGTCCTATATATCAATCATATGATTGCTACAAATTTACAAAACACTTAGGCGCAGAACAAACGATCAACAAACATTACCAAGCAAATATTCAAGAACCAATCAACAAACATATATGTTAGTAGTACATACGAAGTAGTCTTGGTAGTTCAGGGAAGAACTTCTCTATGCCACTGCGTGACTGCGGCGTTCTCTCGTATTTCAGACGTTGGTAGAACATTGAGTCCCTTGCCTTGCAGTGAGAGGACCAGTTGGAACCGAAGGACCAAAAGCCATAACGGCAAGACAATCCACGTTAACCCGATATTTCCCGGAAACCCAAGTTCCGACCTTCCATCGAAGTCGTCCGATCACTTTGAGATTCAATACCAGTCTACCAGCCGTTTGATCACGTCCCACTTCATAACCAAACGAGGGAGCCACCGGCAGACCTATTCCCACCAGAGAAGCTGTCAAGAGATTGCTGTCTTCATGTCCTTGGTAAAATGGAGGAAAAGAAGTATAAACAGTGATTTGCTGGCCCTTGTATACAGCATAGACTTGAAGCTCGTCGTAGTAAATCCCGACTTTCTGATTAGGGTTTTTTGAAAGAAGGGTGAGTTGGACGGAGGAGTTGAGGAGGTGGGCGCCGGAGAGGTTGAGCTGGTAGATATCGGCTTCCTTGAGGGAGAACTCGGGTTTCGTGGGGCGGAGGATAAGCCAAACGACTAGTATTATGGAGAGAATTGTGGTGGCAAATGTAGAGAATAGTAAGAAAAGCTTCTTGTAGAGCTTGCTAATGTTAAGTCCTTGTTTGTTGCCACAGTGTTTAGGAGATTTTGTGACGGCTTGAGACATTTGCAGCTACAAATATTTAGAGAGAGAGAGAGAGAGGAGGTTTACAGGGTTAAGCAAGAGGAGGGAGGTGATGGGGTTAATAAGGGGATCAAAAAGCAACAATAATTTTGCTCTCTCTTGGACTTTTGGCAGCTTCCTCATATTGTGGTGGGAAGTGGCTGTAAGTTATATATTTACTTGTAAACTTCTAGAATGCACTTCTAATTTAAAAATGTAATTGAAAATGTTATATTGTATCAGATAGTAGCATGTGTTTAAATATACATGCGATATTAAACTGACAGTTAACAACATAACATGCTTATATATCCGACAATGAAGAAAAAATACTACATGTTTAGATAAAATCATGCACATTTATCAACCAATGGATCATTGTACACCTGTTGATCGATGTTGAATGGTTAATCATGCTTCATGATTGATGTGCCTTGCTGTGGATCGATGTAGCACATCAGATAGGGTTGTTTTGGGATGATTCATTCATGAATGGGCCAAGTCAGGGGTGGGACGAGGTTAGCCTTTTCCTAAAAGCAAATTGGATTTCTATACATATTCTTCTATTTACTAACTTGCAAATGCAAAAGTTTGCATGAAGGAATTGTAGTGCTGCGTGAAAACGACAAGATAATATAGGATGTTGTGCTGGTTCAAGTAAACCCCTTTGCGGCTTAAGAGTTCAAAACAACTTACGACTTAGGGTTAGGGTGGAAAAGTTCTTGTTAATTAGGAAAATAGAGTAATCAAATCAATTGTCCATCCATCATGTCTTGATTAGTTCATGAATATTCTAGGTTGTTCGTATTAATCTTAATATCCGCGCACATAACACAAATGTGTAAACGAGAGTTAAATCATTGGACTTACACGAGTGTCGTCTTCTTACACTTGAGTTTGATTTCTAAACTCCCTTAAATTAGAGATTTTTAAGTTATTGCCATATCAAGAAAAAGAAAGAAAAATATACGTGGGAACAGACATCATTGAGTAGGTCTCAAGATATGCATGATGATTCGTGAATATACATGTGTGCCATGCAACAAAGTTTGAAAAGTTGAATTTATGGACGCTTCTCATATCTGATTATGCTTTACCAAGAAATATAATGTAAAATATATATAGGTGTACCATGATGATGATCAAAGTTCGAAAGCAGACAGATGATACTGGGATATCTCCTTCTATCTATCTTATAGCAAAATCAGAGATTGCGAAGCACTTTTGGAATAATTGAGAGGAAAGTGAAGGCTTTTAAAAGAGCAATAAGAGATAGCATAGCCAATAGCAGATATTGCCTTTGACAGAAAAAAAAAAAAAAATAGCAGATATAGCCTGTCTTATTGATTGAATGTCAGCGAGAAGAAAATGGTGCAATATAGCCTAGTGGCAGCCCCTTCTCTTAGCTTTGTCCTCCCTTGTTCCAGTAAGTGGAAGATTAGTCATTAAACCTTTGAGATTAGGGATTAAGATATGATTAATTGACGGTGAAACTCTTGCTTAATTAGGGTCTCTAGTCTAAACACAATGAGAGAGTTTTCAAATTTACTCATCAGAAAGAGTTCAAAAGGAGAGGACATGGAGAATCTATAAACAGGCTTTTTGGAAACCACTGGGAGACATCACCAATCATTCATTTTCTTGGGTTTATTATGTCTTTTTATGCGGCTGTTGCTTTTAAGTTAAGGAAATGCTACAAGACTATTAGTTGACGAGCCTGAATATCGTTTTTTATTCGAGAGATATTCTAATATATTATAAACAACAAAATTTGAATGCAGAAAAAGAAATACTACATTAACCAACTTAGTTACGCCCAAGTTTGCAATATAAATACTTTAAAACTGTATTTTGGCAGAAAATACCATTGATTTACTTTGTTTTTTGTTTGATTTATTATTAGGAGGGACCCTCCTGTTAAAAATCTTGAAGAGAATATTATACATGACTTACAGTTGCTGCTCAATCGTTTGAAAGCTGAGAGGTGTTTTGTTTTTTGCTTTTTTGAAACTTTTCATTTGAGTGATTTCTCATCTACTCGTTTAATTAGTCTTCTTTTTCTATAAAATTTGCTTCTTTCTCCATCTGGGTCCAAAAAAGAAAGTTCCTTTATGACTTTGATTATAACAGGGGCCAAAAAAAGATTTAGGGTTTTTTCGTTTCACTGATTGTTTAGAGATAAAAATGTTCTCTTGGGGGCATATGATAGTAGCCCTCTTATTCCACCACCCTCATGTTCAGCCAATCCGGGCTAATGGAGTGTGTTGAGTCATTGATCAACTGGAGGAGGAAGAGAAACTTCATTAGGTGCATGCAGGGTCGGGCATATAGGGCAAGCCACTAATTAAGAAGTTGCCATGTTAATACAAGTAGGGCCGGATGCGGAGGTTTTGCAAGAGAAAGTGAAAGACCCTATTTTCCTTAAAGTTTACTTACGCCTGAGATGCCATCGTAGAGAAATTACAAACTCTTAAGACACTACTATATAGAGAATAATTAAACACGCAACAATGTGTGATTGACTTGAAATACCGTCACAATGACATGCCGAGTGTTTCGCTGGTTCAATTGGGCCTAGAATGATTGCATTGGGAAGATAGCCATATGATATACCTGCAAACTGGTGGTGGTGAAGACTGGATGTTGTTGTTCGTATGCATTTGTATCTTTCTGTCCCAACATCTGCAAATATATCCCATGCACTATTTCAACTAACTCGCTGCACAATTTAAGCACGGCATGCATTACTTAGTGATGGTATGAATTATTAATAAAGCCATTTTTCGTACTAGAGAAAGGATGGAACGTGCCTTTGTGTTGAGTTGCCTATAAACCAAGACTTGTTTCAAACTTCACAAGTTGGGAAATTACCAACCACAATTAGTGGGGAAAGAAAGAAGAAGGCAATGACCAATTTGTGGACACTGACGACTTTGACAAGTCTTTTGTTTTTGGACAGCATGCATGTAACTGTTGGCTGTGTCCAAGACGACGACGTATCTGTCTATATCTATAGGCTGTTTTGGTGGTAGAAAATGATATTTATGAATTCAAGTTGCAGAGTGGAGCACTCACTTTTTGTTCACCACAATCAGAGATTCAGAATTTAAATGTACAAAAACAACTAATGCTTCTTTGTTGAAGGGAATGAGCCAACGCTACGTAATTTGGCACTCCAAAGGTGTCACTGTTTGAAAACGCCACCCCCATTGAAGATGTTAAAATTTTGCGAAGAAAGTTGAGGTTCGATCCCAAAATCAATTGGCTATAAGTTATTGCAATATTTCATAACTTTCTGAAGTGAGATTATTATTCACATCCTCACACATGTTCATATGTGGCAACATTTCAAGCCTGACGCATGAGTGAATATGCAACTTATACTTTGTTGGTTTAGTGTCCCCAAGTTGTATTTTTGGTTAAAAGTTTATAACCAGTTTGCTTGTGAAGTGTAAACACGTCTCTTTCTTGCTATCTCAAATTACAATCTCCTTGTACCAAAAAATAAAAAAATAAAATTGCAAACTCGTAGAATAGTTAGTGATAATAACACAAGCATAAATGATTCAATGAAGTTTGTATACCAACCGAGATTTGAAATCTTGAGTGAGCAAACCTATGTGATAACAAACAAGAATAGAATGACTAAAGTATCCCTGGCAGCCAAAATATACAACCCCATTCTACGAAGGATACAATGGTAAAATGAGTTGGTACATATATATACTAAAGGGAAGAATGTGGAAGTGATGTCAGAAGCTTCTTCAGGCCTGTACCATTCTCCTCATGTGTGTTTCTTGGCATCAAAAACTGAAAAATTGGTGTAACAAAGCTATGTACTCTACTCATCCTGCCATCTTAACTTGAAGTACAAGAAACTCTACAAGCAGTTAACCCTCATATGTATTGCCATCAGTTTCTGCAGGTGAAGGATCAGTACTCGCTTGACGAACAAACTGCCCTTTTATTCTGGGACGCTGCTCTGCGAGTTTTTTTCTGCTCTCGTAGCGAACCTGCAAAATGAAACATCTCGTGTTAAAATGCGAGTTTCTTCGGGGGCAGGGTGGGAGAGGCAGAAATACTAGTAAAAATGAGAGCAATGATAGAAAGGATGGCAAAGATACTGATGTACCTTCTTGTCGTAGCATCTATCTTTGCGCTTCAAGCGAAACTTGTTTAGAGCTGCTTCTCGTTGGATGGATCGATGAGAATTTCCGTTTTGATTAAAGAAACTGTCCTCATTCTTCTCTGGAGCAGCCCTAAACATAGCCACCTGATCAACATTGTTGCTTCCACAACCACTTCCATACCCCATGCTACTGAGATGACCTGTATTGCCATTACAGAAACTACTGCTCGCACTCTGATCAGTTGCTGAGGACATACGCCCTCGATCCTCATCGAATCTTTGATCATGATTCTGCATTGTTTGGTCCATGCTAACTTTGGCATTTTGATTAAGTGTGCCATATACTTGCTCAGATTTATCTTTTTGAAGATTTGCGGGATAAAATGTATTCATTAGGAACGAGGGTTCCTGCTGGGCAGCTGAACTAGGCATTGGCGATGGACTTGATTGTGTACAAAACATTGGAGGTGGTACGGTACCGTACCCATTGGTAAGATTGTTAAACCTTATGCCTTTCACGGGAACTGGAAGAGGAAATAGTCTCGGCTCAGGGCATGACATTCCAATTTCGGATTGGTTAGATTGACCGGTAGCTAGAGTGATAACACTCCTGGGAGTACTAAAAGTTGTAGCAGGAGTATCACAATCAGCATTGGTATTAGATGTTTGCTTCTCGCATGTAGCTTCATATGCCTTTTGCTGATCACACAATGATATTTTCTGGGGCTGCATTGGCTTGTTGATGTATCTGCAAGACAGATCGTTGATTGAATTAGAAAATAAGTCCGGCGAAAGAGCAAAATTGATGTGCACAAGTCACAAAATTCCAAGTGTACAAAATGGAAACTCACCTTGAAAAGGCGGAAGCATTAGAATGGCCAAGGGTGTGCCTTTTCTCAGTAACTCGATTCTCAAAGCCACTTATATCAGGTCTTCTCAAGGACAGATCCAATCGTGGAGCAGAATCAAACATGCTAGGTGCATTACTAGAAAAAGAATTTCTCTGATTGCTACTTGGATATTTACTGAATGCTCCAATGAAGTCAGTGATATCTCCAGAAGAGTTGACAAGTAGATCGTTATTGTCACAAGCTTCACTAGTCATATTATCATCCCTCCTCTGACTTTCTGCCTTGGCACCCTCGCCTGGTGAAACTGCTGTGTCAGTGTTTTCATCGGCAGCCTCAGTTGTTCCTAATTGGATTGACACAATCATAAATGTTAGCAGGCCTTCCTACAAAACTGATCAGACAAGAAGCTACTAAATTGGAAAGGTATAGATGTTATACCTTTAGCTGCATTTTCATGCGTCAGCAATTTCTCACGAAAATAGGCGTGCGCTTCATCTTTCTGCATTCTCAAGTCACCATGAGAAGTTTTTCCCTGTATTTGCATATCCACAGGAGCACTCTCAGTTTCAAAGTCTGGCTTTGTACAAGAGCTCTGCAAGGGAATAAATTGTACAGTCAGTCTACTGAAAACTTCAAGTAACCAGCCTAAATTGAAAGGAAGTTCCTATCATCAAGCATTCGAAGCATTATGATAGGGCAGTCATAAAAAATCTACACTGTTTGAATTCAAATACAGGCTAAGAATGCTTCTGCTGTGCCGTTTAGAAATTATGAAACACGAACCTGAGAATCAGTCCCTTTTCCCATGTTTTCGTTAACACATGCCATATATCCACTTGAATGATTGCTTGCAGCATCGTTTTCAGAAGTGGCTTCGATCTTTTTTTGTCCAACACTCTCATCAAGGGGGCCATTTCGGGCTAACTGACAGAATAAAATTTAGGTTTAATCAGAAACAGTAAGACAAAATTTACAAGCTAAACCAAAGAACAAAACAGAAAGTTGAGCAGGCATACAGATTGTCTTCTCCAGACATGCTGCCATAGATTTGTCAGCTCATTCTTCCTAATAGGCTTGACTAGATAGTCAGATACGCCTCTAGTCATGCATTTGTAAACCGTGCTAATTGAATCCTGAGAGGACATCACTGCAAGATCACAAAAGAAGACCAAATTTGTTAAGCACCACCATTGTGGAAAATCAAATCAGTTATTAATCAAATCCACTTTTATTCGTTCTTCGTATCGTACTTATAACAGGAATGTTTTTGCAGATCTCATGCTCCATGATTAGCGTAAGCAAAGCAAATCCAGATATTGATGGCAGATCGACTTCTGTCAGTATGAGGTCTATGTTATGAGGTCGTGCCTTCAGTATCTCCCAAGCCTTTAAGCCATCAGGTACAGCAGCAACTGCTCAAACAAAAACAGAAACCTTCATAAGAACAGTCTCAAAACATTCATGCTTAAGCAGACACTATAATCCTTTTTGTCAATAACGAATGAAGGCCAAAGCGAAGTGACTTTAACCATTAATTCCGTTGTTCATTGAACTCAGAACAAATGACAGTAAAACATAAGTCATTCTGTTTATGTAACTAGAGCTAAACGCCTTCACCGCTATCGCTAATTTTTCAAAATTTACAGTCTTTTAATAGCTTAACAATTTGGTAAGATTGGAAATTTATAAGATTAACAACCAAACAATATATATATATATATATATATTTTATTTTTTTTGTCAAAACAATATATTGTTGATCTTACAGACTTTACATCCATTTCTAAAATTGGCCTATGTTTCTTTCCATTAAGATAAGCCAATTTAAAAGCTTCGACTTCATGCTAATTCAACAATAATCTTCAATTCCTCCATCCAAAATCTTTCCCTTTTTTTTTCTTATCAAACAAGGTAAGAAAGTAAAAAGAGAAAAGAAGCAAAGCATCCTACTCACTGGATCACAAAAATTCAAACACCTACAAATCCACACCCAAAAATCACAAAAAAAAACAAAAACCCAGTTCATCATTCACCAAAATCCCTCACAAAATCCATCAAAACCAAAACTTTAAGCAAATTAAACAAAAACCCAGATCATCATTCAGCAAAATCCGCTATAAAATCCATCAAACCCAAAACTTTAAGCAAATTAAAGCAGAACCCACTAACCTCTGTAGCTGCATTTCCTGAGAAGCGCGGCTATAATATGCCTGGTGGAGTCATCAGCTTCCACCAGCAACACCCGCATGTTCATCGTCGGCAGCAGCTTCTCCCACCGCATCGTCCCGACGGAAGAATCGCACTCGCCGCCGTCCTTCTTCTCCGACTCTGCTCGGAGCTTCGCTTCCACCTCCTCACTATTCATACCCACCTCGCCCATTTCTCTCTAAATTTCTCTTTGCTCCCACCGGAGGAAACAGAGGGTCGCAAGGTTTCAGTGAAGCTGGAGAGTTCGGAAAAATTTCTCAATATCTTCTCATCCTTTCTGCTCTCAAAGTTCAGACCTTTTTGTCTGTAAAAATATCTGAAACTCCTAGTCCTAAATCAATCGGACGGCGATGATGCCGATTCCCAATCAATCTAACGGTGAAAAATATCTCAGCCTACTAGTGGGAAGGAAAATATCTTCGGCTCTGTTGCGGGTGGGGCCCGTTCTGCCACGCCATCAACCCAATCTAAGACGAGGGCCATTGATCGATCAAAATGCGCGGCGTCATTGGCTTTGGCATCGGGTGGTCCAAATTTAAAAGAAATCATTTTTTTTCCAAGAGATTTTTTGGGTGACGACAGGTGGCGTGGAGGTGGGTCCCGCTGTGGGATATATAGTATTGAGGATATTTGGGAGATATTTTTTAGTGCTTTGGGGGTGGCGATAGATCTCATGGGTAGGATCGAGCCACGTGGAGTGCTAGTGGAAGGACGCTTGATTTGTGGCTTTGCAAGTGCAAAAGTGGGTCTTGGACCAATTGGGGCAACTTACTTTTTAATTGCTTTTCTGCGATTTTGGTACTCTCTGTGTGTACTCGCTTTCCTATTGGGTAAGACAAACGTGTGGCTGTTAGCATTTGATTGGGTTCGCTTCACGCGTTTAACAGTATTCAGTGACTTTGTTTTTCGTCGATCATTATTCAGTCACTTAATAATATGTTTATACATAACACAGATTATTTTAATCCAACATCCTACATTGGTCACTCTCTTAGAGCAGCTCCAGCCCAGCATATAGCATTTGATTGGGTTCGCTTCACGAGTTTAACAGTATTCAGTGACTTTGTTTTTCGTCGATCAGTATTCAGTCACTTAATAATATGTTTATACATAACACAGATTATTTTAATCCAACATCCTACGTCGGTCCCTCTCTTAGAGCAGCTCCAGCCCATCATATAACATTTGATTGGGTTCTCTTCACGCGTTTAACACTATTCAGTGACTTTGTTTTTCGTCGATCAGTATTCAGTCACTTAATAATATGTTTATACAGAACACAGATTATTTTAATCCAACATCCTACGTCGGTCACTCTCTTAGAGCAGCTCCAGCCCAGCATATTGATGTGGGGGGGGGGGGGGAACTTGAGGGAAAATTGACAGCCCAAGCCACCGAGGTGGCTGGCGTCAGCCACGTGGTTTAAAAAATTTTGCGTTGGCGCATGAGCGCGTGCGTCGTCGACAGGTCTGCAGCGGTGGGGCCCGCTGTCGGCCACTCCGAATCCGACCGTTGGGGGAAGCCACGTGGCTTCCCCTGGACCGTGAAATCTCAACGGCTCTTTAATTTGAGCCGTTGGATCTTCAACGGTAATTAAAAAAAAAGATTTAATCTCAACCATTGGATCTCAAATCAACGGTTGACATTAATTCCTTTAAAAAAAAAAATTGTTTTAAAATTCAGAAAAGTTATCGTTGTGACACGTGGCACAATCAGGAGCGTTGAAATTCAAATTTTGTTAAATCCAAGGGCAGAGATTAATTAAGGGAATAAAAAATTGTAAAAAATCAGGAAAAAAAATTTAAAAAATTTGTAAATTTTTGTTTTTACTTTTCTATAAATACCTTGGCAATTTCATCTACCTTACACCACAATTCCATATTTTCTCAACATCTTTCAAGCTTTCTCCTATCTTTTTCTCAAAGTTTCAATCCATTTTTTTCAAAAAAAATGACAATTGGTGCAGGTACGAACTAGACGCTTCTTGAAGATGTTGTATTGTGTGCTAGCTGGGTTCAAATCACTCATGATTCGATTTCGGGGAATGAGATGCAGTTGCGAGAAATGTGAAGTCTTATTTATTCCGCATATATTGAGAAAATGGGTGGCCAAAGAACCAAAGATTCATTGTCCAGTCGTTGGAAACTACTTAGCCAATCGTTTAGTACAGGGAGAGACGCCTTGACACAAGCTAGTGTTAATCTTCGAAGTGGAGAAAATTTAGCAGATCAGGTAATAATATATTTATTTCTTTATTTGTATTATTTAATTGTTACCTATTTTCATTATAATTATTTATTTGTTACCTATTTTTAATATATTTATTTAATCTCCCACATTGTATAGGAACTTCAAGCACAAGCTTGGTATGGTGCTCAAACCAAAAGTAAAAATAAAACATTCACCCCCCATGAATGTTGGAATGTTGGAATGCTTGGTATGGTGGATTATATGGAGGATTCAGAAAGGATTAGGTTGTTGATAATGCCACGTGGCATGCTGTCATTCGTTAAAAAGCCGGTGGAAATCTTTACTCGAAATGTGTAATCGGGTTGTGACACGTGGCATGCCGTCATTCGTTAAAAAGCCGGTGGAAATCTTTACTCGAAATGTGTAATCAGGTTGTGACACGTGGCACATTGAGAACGATTAAAAATTTTATCCGATATAACAAATAAAATTATTTTGAATTATTTTATAAATAAATAAAAAATACAATATATTTTATTGTTATTGATTTTTCGGATAATGACACGTGGCGCAACGAGAACGATTAAAAATCTAATCCGAAATTACAAATAAAAATTATTATGTATTATTTAATGAGTATAAATAATACTAATATTTAATTGCCAATTGCCAAGGCAATTTAATTGTAGGGGTGGAGATGAAAAAAACAATTGTTAGGGGAATACACTGTTCATTATGGCAGTTACTGTTCATTGAGGTGGATTGAATAGTGATTGCTTGGTGGAAAGTGGACAGGGGTGGAGTTGCTCTTAGGAGACTTCGAAGAAGCTTAGGGCCGGTTACGTGGTGAAACTAAGCTCTTAAGTCTCATTTGGTACGCCGTATAGCACACCGGATAGTATTAATAATCCGATTTCGGGTGTTTGATGCGCTTCGTACTAAAATAGTCACACCGACTATTTAAACCGGGCCCACCATTTAGTACCCCTCACACCCGACTAATTATACGCCCAAAAACCTCTGTATAATTAATCGGGTATGTTCCTCTCACTCTCTTGGTCTAGCTTAAAGGAAAATATTTGAATTACAAGTTCATTTGAGCAACACTTAAGCATGCTTAGACTCTTAGTTAGCATATTAGTACTCAAAAACAAAACTTTGCTCATGACTTTTGAAGCCTAAATGTTGTGAACCAAGACACAACTCAAAATCACATTAGTAAGTTGTAGCATCTTATACCTTTGTAGAATCTTCTTTGCATGAGCAAAGACTAAATACCCAAGAGGGTATTCAATTTCATCTTGGATGAACACCTTTGCTTGGAGGAGTTGTGGTTGCACCTTGAATCAAATTGAAGGTTACCTACGTACTTTGTCTCCTATGAAGATCAAACATTTCGTAGTTCTTGCATTTAATAAGGATTTTAGTGAGTTTGTATGAAGAACAAATTGTGTTCTTCACACACACCTAGAGCTGCCCAACATAATATAAATAGTCGATATTAGTCCGATACTGCACCAAATGGGCGACTAATTTAGTCAGTACTGTTTGATGACATATTATCTTATTCGACTGAAATAGTCAGTCCAGTCCGAGCTGCCAAACGAGACCTTATAATCATTGTTTACGAGTCTAAGAATTGAAATTGTCCTTGAAATTCGGATCGTATACGAAGAGTCAAAAAACTCTTAAACCATCGCATTATGTGATGATTTTTGTCGATATGGAACAATTGTGTCCTAAGAAGATCAAAACAAGTTCACCTAATATAACATCACTAGATTAGTAATATGAGGTGGAGGTGCTGTAAACTTTTTTTTTTATACAAACGGTATTTTACAATAATTTATACTAAAAACAAGAAAAAGAGTTTAAACTCGAAAAACAAAAAAAAGAGTTTAAACTCGAAACTTTGTGAGTCGATTGAAAAAATTTCAGACACCATGATACCACAAGGTAGGTAAACATGCAGTTATTGTCTCACGAGTTGGTGTGGAAATTTAGACCCGCATTAGTGGCTCTTAATTCTTCATTATAGCGACTAATATTGTTTGTTTAGTAAATAAAGATAACGGTCAAAGAAAAGTTGATACATTTTATTGGGCCATGCTAGATGGCACCCACTAATTGAATCCTCACACTCTCAAAACCATTTGTGTGATTGTGGTTTTGACACATTGCGTTATTTATCATTTCACTTTTGATGTAAACCTAGATTTTTCGTTTCATGGAACGATTGTCGTATTTGCACAAAAAGTTATCAAACTCAGTCAGGTTAGATTTGAATATGGTATTGTACGATGAACATCATAAAATAGTGGCATTATGTTATACAGTTACTGTCAAAGATTATTCTTTACGAGACTTTTTTGCATATTCTGGAGTATTCGGTATTTTAACCGTTAAATTTTTGTTTTAAAATATAAAAATCAACATCCAACGATTAAAAAATCTGAAGTACTACATACTCTGAATCATTTAAGAATTTTGTATTCTTCACTACCTCATGGTTCTCTAGCAAACCCATATTATAAACATGGCTTCCTTGTGCATGTTAGAGCATCTCCACGAGAATTCACAAAATTAAATTTAAAGTGTCACGCAAGATTTTTTGTGCTCTAAGAGAGTTGACAAATGAGTTTTCAAATTTAGAAAATGTCCTACACTCTTTATCCCACTCTTCAAATATTTTTTTATTATAATAATGTGAACTTTTTTTCAAAAATGAAATACTAAAAAGAGGTCACATGATGAAAAGTAATAAAAAAATACTCAAATTTGTGGGGTCTGTTGGAGCAAAATTGTAAATTAACAAATTTTAGTTTTCAAATTGCCATGTAGATCAACAAACTTATATTAAAAAAAATCACATTTAGAGAAACTGTTAGAAATGATCTTATTATACAAACACTTAATCAAGTTCTTTGTTATGTGCTAGCACAAGAAATGTATGTTATTTTGTAAATAAATATTACAAGATCCATTGCTTAATCTTTGCATTTGGCTCAACATGTTAAGAGCTCCTGGGGAGATATTACCCCTATAAAATAACTCGGGAAGGTGCTTGTGAACGTCTTCATTGGTCCACTCTATTGACATTGACACGATGAAAGCTCTTTCCTTCTTTTTAAACCTATATCATTTCTCACTCACATAAAGAGTGAGAAAAAAAAAAAGGTATATTCATATGACACGTAAGTTGTTGTTACATGTGGCTCCATCCACTTATTGTCATCGTGTGCTTTAGAGATTTCAAGCTTCCAAGCAAGCATTTGAGTACCCCCTTGTAAGTGTGTGAATCTCCTCAAGCAATAAAGCACTTAGATTATTCTCTATCCAAACCTTTTTTTTGTTAATCTCCTTTTTGTTGAAGAATGTATGTATCCTCATCGGATGACCACATAATTTATTTTTAATATATATATTGAATGTTTTTATTTTTAATTATATCGAGTTTTTTCGAATGATATAACTACACATTTTGATGTCCTAACAAAAGCAAAATGCAATTTTAAAACAGTGGCGATGTGACTAGTAATGAATCGCGGATGCATCTCAATAAACTCTTGACATATATATATTTTTTTAAGAAAGCAAATTCGCACATTATTTTAGAGATTAGCTACAATACTCATCTTTATGCAATACTTACACTATTTAACGGTCAGATGTCATCTTGTAGTCAAACGATCTTCACATATGATTGTTAAATAATATAAGTATAATATAAGAATGAATACCGTAAAATTTTCCCATCATTCTCATAGTACACAAAAATCTAATCTGGTGTTCCATAGATATAACACGTCGGACTGGAAGTATCTAAAGGCATGCCTATCCAAAACGGAAGAAATGGACAAACGCAATTGGGCCCTGACCCAAATTGGTAGGGCTATAAGATCCAAACCAAGCGGTGAGGCCCATGCATTTGAATAAACACGTGTAAGTCAATCAGTGGGCCAAGCAAAATGCAGAGACTGAATCCAATCTGCACCGTCGCTCCCATCAATCGTAGTGAATTAACGGTTGAGATCTACTGTGTCTTATACCTCACTGCAGAGGATGAAGTGGATAACGTAAGGGATTGCCACGTGTGCGCCAAATTATATCCATTTCTGTCACCCTCTCCACTTGCTAAAACCCATAGCTGCTAAAACCCAGAATTTTCTCTCACTTTCCTTCCAATTTTCCATCGATCCAAACACTCCTTATCGCTTATCAGAAACCCTAAAATCTGCGATAATCAAATCCAATGGCGACTCTGTTTACTTCTCCGCAGTCAATGGCAACAATCTCATCGCCGATTTTCCAAAAGCCCCAAATCCTCACATTATCGTCTAACTCTTCCAATTTCTTGAATCCATCGAAGAATCTGAAACCCATTTCGATTGCAATTCGACCCCGAAATTGCCGCGGCAAGTCTCTCTCTGTGCGGATGTCCTGGGACGGCCCCCTCTCCTCGGTCAAGCTGATCATACAAGGAAAGAATTTGGAGGTATTTTAGCAGTTTTTGAGGTCAAAGTTTGGTTCTTTTTGGCATATTTTGAGGTTTTGCATTGATGTGTTTAATGAATTGTGTGTTTTTGGACAAAACGTTGTAGAAAATACGATGAGTTGGGAATCTAAGTTGTATTTTTCATTGATTTGTTGAATGTATTGTTATTCGTGGGATGCGCATTATGTGTGGAAAATTAGAAATCTAAGTTATATTTTGTAAATGTAGTTATCGGAAGCGGTGAAGAAGCATGTGGAGGACAAGGTTGGCAAGGCAGTTCAAAAGCATAGTCACCTAGCGAGGGAAGCCGATGTTCGGTTATCTGTTCGAGGTGGAGAGTTAGGGAAAGGCCCGAGGATTCGGAGATGTGAGGTATTGCCGTAATGCAAATTTCATGAACAGTTTAGGTTATCTGCAATTGCAACATGCAGTTCGTTCCTATAAGGTACATTTGTGTATGTTTAGGTGACTTTGTTCACAAAGAAGCATGGAGTGTTCCGGGCTGAGGAAGAAGCGGAGACGCTTTACGCAAGCATAGATCTGGCATCTTCGATCATCCAGAGGAAGTTGAGGAAAATCAAAGAGAAGGAATCAGACCACGGCCGGCACATGAAAGGTTTTAACAGATCGAAAGTTAGGGAGGGTGCACTGCAAGTAGTTGCGGAACATGAAGAGGAAGAAGCCCAAGAGCAGGAAGAAGAAGACTTCATTGACGAGGTTGTCACTTGAACTTTCACTTATTGCATTTTATTTTCGTTTAAGCATTTGCTGATTATCAATAGAAATGCCATTCCCACCATCGTATTCTCATTCTTCGTTCTTTTTTCTAGGTTGTCCGAACGAAATACTTTGACATGCCGCCTTTGACAGTTGCTGAAGCAGTTGATCAACTGGAAAATGTCGATCACGACTTCTATGCTTTCCGAAATGAAGAAACTGGTAAGAACTACAAAGCACCCCTACTGCCTTCAATTTCTCCAACATCAGTTTTCGGTTTCTGTCATCCAGTGGTTAAAAAAATTTCCTTGTTCTTGCGCAGGTGAGATTAATGTAATATACAAAAGAGAAGAAGGAGGTTATGGACTTATTAAACCCAAAGGAAATGGTAACGCTGAGAAGTCGGAGCATGCGGTGGTAGAGCGAGCTAGAGAACCGTCCTTGGCGGAATAAAGAGGCCTAGCCATCCAGCCTTGTACAGTGATGTTTTTAAAGTTTTAAGAGGCATAGTTTTTGTAACGCATGACTGAGTTTCTGAGCAGATTAAAATTACAAATATCAATTCCTCAGCTGCCTCTTCCTTTCTTTTTCTCGACCTACTCAACTGATTTGTTAACTGTTGAGATTTAACATAACATCAACGAGAAAAATGTGGAAAAGCCGATATGCAAACCGCTCGAAAGGTATAGTTTCATAACAAGGAAGCTGAGAAGATTTAACACGAGTAAACCGCTCAAACGGTGTATCATGAGTCATTTGTATTACAAACGTTTTCGGTTAGACGATCCGACAAAACTTTCATTTCTTCATTTAGATTATCAAAACGTTTCCGTTTTTTCGAAAATCTCTCGGATGAAACAGTTAAGAGCTTGTTCAGTGACATTCCTTCCCCCAAAACCTTCTTCCTCAGTTCATACCTGGCCTTGATTCTGTCATCAAGTTTGTACCCAAGGAATGCCGGAAAGTTCAACAACTCTCCGACTTCACGACCCATCCCATTTATCAAGTACTCCATCTTCTTCTCCAATGCAGCGTGACTGTATTGCAGTATCTGAGGATGCTTGGTGCTCATGACAACAATGTCCGAACACGAAAGCCCGTAACTCAAGAACAACCCGACAACCTTCTGCAGATTATCGCAGCTTGTTCGGGTCGCAGATCCCATTGCCGCCGCCAAGTCTTTTGTTCTATGTTTATACCCAATCTTCACCAAAAATGCAAGTTTATATGCAATGTTGTCTTCAAAAGACAACCCTAGAAACAATGGAGCTTTGATCAAGAACTTGAAGATGTCATTCGAACTCAACCAGCATTGCTTGAGAAAGTGAATTCTCGGACGCAGTTTCCTCTCCCGGCTGGCACTCACCACATTGGGAAATACAAGCAGAAACCTGAAGATTTGATCGTCAGTTAGGCCGGCATTCGACCTCAACAGATCGACATGGCCTTTCGTGTGATCCATGGTGTAGCTCAAGATTGCAGGGAGCTTACCCAACAGAGACCCCGTGGCCTCATCATCTCCGCCACTGAGCTCTGCCAGGAACCCTACTCTCGGAACCAGCTGAGTCTCCAGATCAAAATTGAGAAGCGTAGGACGCCTTACTATCAAATCAATGCCGCCAAAGCGGTCGAAGAATGCGATTGTTCTTTCGATTTCTTCAACTGACTTGAGGCACAATGCCTTGTACAGATTAACCTTGTTGAGAACATCGAAAATCTTGTCAACGGGAACTCCACGCTGAAGCAGCAATCTGACTTTCTGATCAAAACCCACCAAGAATCTTGCTTCTGTTGTTCCGAAAAGTCGCTTCAGCTGCGACGCCTCGATCTTCCCTTCCAAATCGTCGAGCACAAATTGCAGAAACGGATCAATTTCCTGAGCTGTCAACAGACTTGGGGATTTGGTAATCAACTGAGAGAGCACAAGGCCGTCGATTCCAACAGAACGGAAGGAATGAATCCGAGCTCGCAGTGAATCCAAAGGTGTCGATGCGAGAGCTGGGTACTTGTCCAGAATCACCTGGCTTTCTTCCTCGTCGATCCCAATTTCTTGAAAGAACGAGAAGAGCATCCCTGGCACAAGATATAACGATTAAAATCATGTAGGCAACGTGTTTGATAAAAGGCCTCTGAGAGTTGCTTACCTACTTCGGCGAGAGCAGTGACGGGCGAGCTGATGCAGCGGCATTGGATGAGAAACTTCTCATTGGGACGGAGACCCAGTTGGGTTAATGACGGTTTTGGTTCAGTTCTCTGGGTTCTGGTGAACTTTAACAGAGAAAGCCATTGATGGGCACGGAAGGTTGAAGGTGAAGGCGGCGAGAAATGAGCGGTGGCCGGAGGAGGAGGAGCTAGTGAGAATAAAAAGAGGGAATCAGAGGAAGAAGAAGCGGGAAAGGGGTGAGTGAACAACGCGTATACAGCGACCATTTTCCCGATTTAAAATGGTTTCTTTCTCGGCGTTTAGATGGACGGAGCTTTTATTTACAGTCGTTTGTGGCTGAGGTGAAGACGATGTCCGGGCTTTACCAAATGGGCCTTTCTGATGTAACTTATAGGCCCAATGGGCCTTCTTGCAAGACATACCTTTCATTCCCATTCTTCTAATGTTGAAGAACAGATTGTTGACTGTAGTTAAAAAGCTTCCCTAGATTGAATTGGAAATTCGTTTGGAAAGTGATTTCCGCACTCTTTCTCTCCGTGCACACTTCTGGCAATTTTTGGCGTACGAATAAATAAACAGGTGAATAGAAGGAGAAAAGGGCCGTCCGAAATCATTTCCCATTTTGTAATAACAGGTTTGCAAGAATTGCAACGAGAAAAACAGAAAAATCATTTTGGGTCAAATAGCTTCTATCAAGACATTTGTAAAGACAGATACCAAATTCACTACTTCACAACTTTTTGACTCCCAAGGCAGCTTGATCACCGGCACCGGCACCGCCATATTGAAGCCCTTTGGTGATCGAACCTCCTACATTCTTTCGCAGAGGGAGATGATATGGTCAACTGAATCGGCACAGTGAAAGAAAGACCGCTGGTGCCATCATATTAGGTCGTCGCATTGCCGACAACTAGCACTTTCCAGTGCAAAACTCTTTTTCCGGTTTCTTGTCAATCAAGCTTTGGATTGTTTTTGGCTGTCCTTGAGAGACTTTTTATGAAGCTTTCCTCCATTTTTATTGTCTGTTGGAAGGCCTTTTATAAATATAACAGAGGAGCCGCCCTTTTTCAAATTTTTAGGTGATCGGTTCAAAGGAAACCTGCATGACATTCATCAAGAGCAGAATAAATACTTAGGTGCATACAGGCAGCAACACAGAATATTAAAATCGGATAGTACTTTGAAGTGCACTTGCCCTTTTCTTGTATCTTTGCTTTTATTATCTGGCAGGTCTTTGCCGAATTCTTTCCCACTGTCGTTAACAGTATCCGGTGTGTGATTCAGTGGATTCTGTCCCTGGACAATGAAGCAAGGCAACAAACACATTTCTTAGTTTCATATGAACATGCAAAGCAACTCTACGATTATGACATCAAATGACATGCAATATTTCAGAAAGAAACGCGGATTAGTTTCTGTCCTGCCATGATTCATACTTCTTTACGCTAAGCAAAAGCTGCATACCAAATTCAGAATTGGAACATAAAATCTAATCAATCATTCAGCATAACACCTGTAATCCAAGATCAGAAGGTGGAGCCGGCTACATCTAAGGCATTTAAAGGCTGAGAAAACAGAAAGAATAAGAGGCCACGCATACTCTCAGAAGAACTAGCAGAATTCTACTTTACATGGCCTTAAATCAGATAAAAAAAGTTATTCACCAGTACAGATAGTTGTTATCAATATAATAACAAAGAGTGTGGCGATGAACTGATTAAACTGCCAATCATAAATGGTAACAAAGGAAGGAGTGCTCCAAATTTCACCCCCAAAGAATACAAAACCGGGAGAGGTTATTCGGTCACAATTCAATCCCTAGATTTTTCAATGTTAACCTTATCCAGCTCAGTAGCCAAATTACTAGAAAAATTCCTAGAAGACTTATATAACTCTGTGAATTATGAACCAAGACACATGCAATCACAGTGCATGCATATGAAGAGAAGGCAATGATAACACTAAATCCTTAAATCGAAACAGAAAAACACATGCAATCACAAGCTACAGATAGGAACTATCACACTAGCTAGAGAATAGACATGACATCGCATGTAGCATATGGAAAGAACCAACGAAGATCTTGCCGCAAAAAGTGCATCAGTTTAGTAACAAAATCAGCATTAAGCATTCTGAGAATCGCAGCGAAAATGCTAGCGCCATCCACAACCACTTCATTTCCATACCAAACAAATCAAAACATGCAATAATTGGTAATCCGATAATCGCATTCGTAAAAAACAAAACTCACAATAATTAAGCACAATCAAGAAATAAATGAAACCAAAATTAGCAAATTAATCAAGAAGAATCTTTGTATCTTACTTCATGAATGGAGTTGAGAGCTGTACATTCATCCCCACCAGCTTCAACATTCAAAGCCGAAACCAAAACCTTAGCTTTCTTCTTGTCAATGTCATCACCAACATGTTTCTCATCACCCACTTTTCTCTTATGTCTCCCAAAGCTCCTCCCTTTGACCTTCTTCTCCCTAACTTTCCACACATTCTTCCTCCTAAACACCAACTTCTCCGTCTTCCAAACCCCGCAGCTCGTATCGATCACCGTCACTTCGCTCCTCGAATACCCTTTCATCTCCCCCTTCTCTTCCTCCTCCTCCTCCCCCTCACATTCCCCACCACCCACATTCCCTCCTACTTCCTTCTTCTTCTTCTTCTTCCCCACCAAGCTGCTGTTATCCGACGCCGCCTTGTCAAGGGCATTTTCGACATTCCGTTCGCAGCCGGAGCTCTTCTCTTCCGCTGCATTTGCAGTGGCAGTGGCGTCGCCGTCAGAGTTTGTCGTGGAAGCGACACAGACTCTGGGGTTTGCTTGCTTTCTAGGAATCTTTTTCCCGGAAAGTCTGGAACTTTCGTCGGCTCCGCCCATGAAAAAGAGCTCCGATAGAACGTTGCTCATCATGCCGATGATTTCCCCTCCCTGGTCGTCTCGGTTCGCGTACGAGGTTTCGGAGCGATTCTCAACTCGGTCCGAATCCGGCCGAGTCGAATCTGTGGATGACGAGACGACATTGAGAGTCGGGAATTCCGAGGAAGAGCTTGGGTTTTGGGTAAGGAAGTGGTCGAGGTCGGAATTGTCGGCGGTCGGGAAGCCCTTGTTGGACCGGAGCCGGTTCAGCCAGTTCGAACCGGATTTGGTGGCCGGCACCGAACAGAGCATTGCTGAGGTGGGACGGATCTGATTGGCCAGGTGGATGGAGCTCGATGGGATTCAATCGTCGACAAGTGCAGCCGGAGACGGAGAGAAATTAGGTTTTCTGTGTTCGAATTCGAAAGCTTGAACTTGAAACGACCGTGGGAAGCTGCGCGGTCTGTTCCGTGTTTACGTGGCGGTCGGTGAAGTTGCATTTACTTTTACTAATCAAAGCATGAAACACGTTGCGTGTTGTAAGTAGTAAGGTTTCAAATTTTAGTAAGATTGTCACTTGATTTGGGGTTTAACTTCAGTGGTACGTACTATTCAATGGTACGTGCTGTTAAATGGTTTAAGATTTATTTGAGACTCGCTGCAAATTAATCTGGACCATTCAATGGCCGTACCATTAAATAGTACGTACCACTAAAGAATTTTCCCTTGATTTGGCCTCTTCGTTAGATTTGTAATAGACATTGTCTGATGAAATTTTTGAACTTCAAATTACGTGAAATGACGAGAGATAAAAAAAGTAAATTCAGTTTAAATTTATATATACGAGCTTCACACACAAGGAGTTAAAACAAAGAGTGGCGAGACTAAACTATTAAATGGATGAGGTTCTTTGTACATGCAGTCGAACAACTAAGTGATTCGGTCATCCGCACTTAAGAAATTCTCCAGCCCTAGCTTTCTTCTTTCCAACTTAGACATTGATCAAATATATTTTTGGACTCTATCTACCAATAATCCCTCAAAGTTCAAGTAAGCCCAAAGAAAAGACCAAAATGTTTAGGATATCTCATTCCAAAATCCAAACTCAAGAAAAGGGAATCAAACTTCAATGGTACGTATTTTGAATGGTTTAAGATTCATTCGGGACTCACCGCAAATTAATCTGAGACTATTGAATAGTCGCACCATTGAATAATACGTATCACCCAGGATTTTTCTCAAAAAAAAAAAGGCTTTCTTCCTTTTCATCTCTCGTAGTAATAAATTTATGGTGGATCCAAAGCATAATGGTTTACAATCAAAGAGCAATTTACATGAAATAAATTCGTCGTCATGTGATACTCTAATCTAATAGTACACATCATTTTTAATGAAATGGGACACCAATATGACGGTAAACTTAAGTCATTATCCTAGAACCGACCTAATTCACATCTTATATAACAAAAAGTACGAAATATAACAGTGGCACAAAGTGAAAGCAAAAGTGATGGCAGTGGGTCGTCTCTTGTTCACACATTTAAATTTGAGGTTCGTGTTAACTCATATGTTGATCAACACGCAAAATTACATAAAAAGCAAAAATATAAAAGCAATTGAACGGAATTGAATATTATTAGTCGGGTTATTCATACGAATGTTGGATCGTATAATGCGTTGCGTTCGTAATTGCCACCCGCTATTCGATCATTTATACCAACTATGATCTATGATTTGCCTAACAAGCAGTGCCGGCCTTGGCTATAGGCGGGATAGGCTGTCGCCTAGAGCCCCCAAATTGAAGAGCCCCAAAATTTTATACTTGTTTACATATAATAATATAATATGTATGTTAAAAAAAATTAAGTTATATATTATATCAGTATAATAGTATATGTGTGTAGGAACAAACGTGAGAATATCAATTTCCAAGTTTCAAGTTCCAAGACTAATGAACCAGGGGCCCCATTTTTTTTGTTCGCCTATAGCCCCCAAAAAGTCAGGGCCGGCCCTGCTAACAAGTAGTTGATCATGATCACATGGCATATAATAAGTAGCCTAAATACTAGATATATACAAACCCTGAATTTTTGGCATCAAAAAATCAATCTTTCATTTCACAGTTAACAAACTGCGCAGCATATTTCTATTTGGGACAAGAATACTAGAAGACGAGTGGTGGAGCGTGAATTTTAACACTGCCCATTCCTTTTGCCCCCCAAAATCCAAAATTAGTCAAACAAGATGATGCTGTCGCCGCAACTTGAAAAACAAGAACAACAACAACAAAGTTTTGAAAGGGTTTAAGCCAACGTTCAAAACAAGAAAATTTGAAGAGCCTCTTGCAGGAAGGCAAAGGCATGTACTCGGAAATTCGAATGTAGATAGAACGACAAAAGTACGATTTTTGGAGTTTTTTTGTCGTGTTGTTTTTCCTTCTGATAAATTCTTCTATTTTTGCTGCTTCTATTTTTGTTTTTCCTCATTTTTCTCCTGCAATTCTCAGTGTAAGCCACTGAAACGACGCCGTGACATGAACCCCCAACTCCTCCTGCCCGCCTCTCAATCACTCCCCCTGATTTTCCACCCATTATTTTCTGATATTTCCTTCTGGGTTTGATCTTTTTCTTCCAAAGTTTCAAGCTTTAAGCATTTTTTGAAGTTTACATCGATCGTCGGCAAAAACCCAATTGCCTAAATCTTTCAAAAAAGTATGCAGCTTTCTGTTTAATTTCTTTTTCTCTGGTCTTTTTTCTTGGTGGGGCTTCCTAGGTTTCGTAGGTTGTTGTTGGTATGTACGGATTCGATGGAGGCTTTGTCTAGATTGTCCGAGGTATTGGAGAAAGTGGAAACACCAACAGATACTACAATGGAGGTCGCAGGTTTGGATTTGATGGTGTTTCTGGGTCCTATTTCGATGGCATTTCTTGTTGGAGTTTTGATCGGATGGTCGTGGAAACCAAAGTGGGCATTCTTTGGCAACGACAAGGACAAACTAGGCTGCTCTGTGTCTAAAAGCTCCGATTTTTCGTTACCTTCTTCGCCGCCCAAGTCTCCGTTAAAAGGTTCCTCGTCGGCTCCATGCTTGAATTATTTTGAGTCATTGGTTTCACAAGGTTGTGAAGCTTGCTGCATGAATAAGGGAATTGAGAAAACTACTTCTGCTTCGCTTCCGGCTACCGAATTCGATGAGGGCAGCAGGTACTTGGTATTTGTCAGAACATACTTTTGTTACCATGCTTGTTACCATACTATTACAATTGTTTGTTATTTGTTTCTGAATTTTTATCTTTTCTATTGATTGAAAAATGGTTACTTGTACTATGCTATTATAATTTGGGTTTCTTGTATGATGTTGTCTGTTGTTTTTACTTTTACTGTTGGTGTCCTTGATGTCCTCTAGACGTCTTTAATGTAAGGTTGAAGTTTATCTCATATATATCGTTTTACTATCAAAATCGAAAAACGGTGTTGAAGTTTCTAGTCTTTATTGGATAGATTTTTGATGAAGTTGAAATTACTCACTAGTTTATTGTACTTGTCTAGCACATCGCAACTGAATGAGGAGAAACCGAATGTAGTGACTGAGGAGGATTTAGAGGTTTTGTGCCACCTTGTAGATATGAAAGATGGAGGTCCTACTTGGATACAGTTGATGGATCGTTCCACCCCAACTATGGCCTACCAAGGCTGGCGTAGGGATCCCAAGGTAAAGGTTTTCACTTATTACTGTTGCTTTCTTGGCCAACAATTTTTGCATGGGTAGTGATTTCAACACACCCTTTTTTATCTTGTACACACCCCCTGTTGATCTTGACCGTTGATTTTACTTCTAGAGGGGTGTGTATGGGGTGAGAAATGGTGTGTTAAAAGCACTACCCTTTTCTCATTCTTGACCGTTTTGTTGAGGTCTTTGAATTTACCATTCAGTTGTTTCAATGTTTTGCTTAATTCGTCTTGTTGGGGGGTTTTGTTAGATTGGTCCTCCTCAATATCGCTGCAGAACTGTCTATGAGGATGCAACGCCGGAGATAGTGAGGGACTTCTTCTGGGATGACGAGTTTCGACTAAGGTGGGATGACATGCTTAGGCATGCGACAACCATAGAAGAATGCCCGACCACGGGAACCATGGTGGTGCAGTGGATTAAGAAGGTAAGACTTCCCTTTTGTGTTCTAACTGATCAAATGTTTGTTACTTTTACTTGTAGATTCTCCATTGCTCATTCTTTATCTCTATCATGCCTTTCGTTCTGCAGTTCCCATTGTTATGTAAAGATAGAGAATACATCATAGGTCGTCGAATTTGGGAATCTGGGAGGTTGTATTATTGCGTGACAAAGGTACGAAGAGTAGAATTTTTATTTGACATTCATGGATGCACTCTTGTCGCACTTCCTTTGATGACACATTGTTTGTAAACGGAAATAAAAGTTAGCATCACTTTCAGTTTTTGTTTGATGAAACATAAGAGCTTTCTGTCTTTCATGTTTCAGGGAGTGCCCTATGCTTCTATTGCAAGGCATGACAAGCCAAGACGTGTTGATCTGTACTTCTCAAGTTGGTGCATTCAAGCAGGTAAGTTCTTCCCGTCTTCAATCTGTTTTCATTGAAAGAATATGTTTATATTCGGCTTGTGGTTATGTTAGAGTCGCTAGAGTTGTTAAAGCTGTAATGAAGTGGCATTATTTGTACATAACCAGTGGAATCAAGAAGGGCAGATGGCCAGCTGACGGCGTGTGAGGTTATACTCGTACATTACGAAGATATGGGAATCCCATGGAAAATTGCAAAACTTGGACTCCGAAAAGGGATGTGGGATACAGTCAAGAAGATCGAGACTGGCTTACGTGTCTACCAGAAAGAAAGAGCATCAGGATCGCCACTTTCCCGGCCAGCCTTTATGGCTCAGATCAACACGAAAATACATCCAGAGTACCTGAAAGGCTCGGGAGCCACCGAAGGCTCATCACAAACTGAGGTGGTGACTGCATCTAAGAAGCCTGCGGGTAGGCACATACCGAAGTTCCTAATATTTGGGGGCACGATAATCATTGCTTGCACTCTTAATAGGGGGCTCCTTATGAAGACAGTGATATTTGGGGTAGCCAGAAGGTTTGCAAAGGTAGGAAAGAAATTGCAAATGAAGTGATCGAGATTTGAGTCGATACTAACCAAGAACGCTGGTTAGTATTTGGTAACTTCACATCTTGAATAAAACCTTTATCTATTTTTCAACGGGAAAGAAACAATGAGAGATTGCTTTTTCGGTTGAATGAACGATGTGAGCGTTCAGAGTTGTATCCAGAAAATGGAGAGACGTTTTGTTGTTGTATATAAACTTAACAGATTATTTAGGTTTCCAAAAGGCTGCTGAGTTTAGGGAGTTCAGCATTTGTATCTTAGATGATGAGGAGATATAATAATACCTAGATATTGCACTTGATTTCTTTTTCGTTAATATAGCAGGAAAATAAAAAATATTGGATGATAAGTAGATCAATCATATTTTATATTGGATGAAATATGTACATACAAAAGATATGACAAGAGCTGAAGGATTCAGTCATGTGTCGCTACAATTCGTTAAGGAAGCCGGAAGGACTCATGCTTTCGCACAAAGTTCAGGTGAACTAACTACCGACCAAGGTTTCAAAGGAGTCTAACCCGTCAAATTGGGGTGCCAACTTTGGCATCTGAGTAGTGTTCACCTTGGCCTTTGCTTTTGCTACGACATCTTGGATGGTTGCTCGAATCCCACCTCCGAGTTCATGCTTCAAGAATTTTCAAATATCAGCTGTCGAACGAACGCGTCAAGAACGGAAATATTAGTAGAGAAGTGGACTAACCTTTGGTTGGTAATGGTTTTTGTCGAGGAAATATATCCCGGTTGCAGCTGCGACGAGAAAAGGCATTGACAGATGCATAGCCATTGCAGCTTGATGCAGGGGAGCTAGGTTTTGATTTTGGAGAAGAAACAACTGGCCTTTTGGTGTAGGTGATGATAGATTTGTAGGTATATAGATAGCTTTTAAGTTTGAATGGAGAGACAAAAAGTGAAAGAAATTAAGAGGGAGAGAGTAAAGCAAAGGAATGTGAGATGCCTTGGTGGTGAAGACAAAGTAAAGATTGGTGTCAAAGAATGAAAGGTGGGGAAATATAGAAGCAGTTGTGAAAGAGGGTTAAGTGAGGAAAAAGTAAAGGCGTTATGCCATGATCATTGGTGATCTAGATAATGCTGAATGTGACATTCATATGTAGTGATTCGGAATTGCAAAAGTCATAAATCGGAAAAGTACTGATTAGGAATTGAAAAAGTCATGAATAAAAAAAGTAATAATTAGGAATTTGAAAAGTCATGAATCGGAAAAGGAACAAAATAAATAGATATTGGATCAAGTGATCAACTTTACTTCTAGTTAATCAGATCAATTCATGAATTTTTAGGTACTGAATTATGGATTTTAATGTAAGACTTATATTTTTTGTATTTCATATGTGTTAGTAAATGAATAGAAAGTCGTTACTTATGTTTTAATAAAAGCATAAGACTCAAAAATTGAAATAATTCTAATTCTCGTTCCATATAAGTAAATATATATGTGATTAATTAGCTTAAGGGAATGATCAGATTCGATTAATCTAATTCTTGAGGTTAGCTTTTGGAGTGTTACAAGGGTTGAAGTAGAAGAGTCGGTGACCCCGTCACGATCGGACGTGCCGCCGACCACATCCATATATATCCACATGCATGCATCCGATTCTTTCCATTGTCTAAGCAACTTGGACTTGCAGAGCCGAGCAGACTTTAATTAATTCTTTAAATTTTAATAATATTACGTTGGCAATTTGCAGTGTACGAATTTTTTTACATACATTGATTAATCATTACGGACGATGATTACAACTTTTCTTGTACAAATCTACAACAAAAGACAGCATACGTACAACAGACAGCGACAGAGACCACTTTATTTAATTTGGATTCAGCAAGGAAGAATGGTTTCGAAACAGTGCACCCCATCAAGTTCCGGCGCAAACCTCGGCGATTTTAATTGCATCATCCTCCGCTGCCGTCCTTGCTGCTGCTGCGCTTGTTTACCACCGTGCTCTGCCGCAGCCACCGCCGCCGCTGCTGAATTATTGCAAGTATCTTCCTCGGCTTTGGGCTTCCCGTTCTTGGAGAAGCTCCATCCCAGCTTTTGAACCGCATCCAAGGACATCATCGTACGTTGTTGTTGCCTTGATAAAAAAAATCGACGGCTCTGATCTGATTTATGATTGTCTTTGCTCTTGACTTAGAAGAATTTGAAGCAAAGAAACGAGGAGAGTCGGGTATTTAAACAGAGAACAGAAAAGAAATAGGTCGGTGGGAATAAGGAGGAAGTTTGGTCGGATGTGCCACGTGCATGGCTTAAATCGCATTTGTCCGGTCTGACATGTTGCCGTTACACACAAGAGCTTGTGATATTTTTTATCGACTCTACCTCTTCGCAAAGTTGAATGAAGTTTCGAAAGAGTGCGAGGATGATGTCGTGTCCTAATTCTAGTGGCTTCTGGACGAGATTCGTACGTACCAGAAATGCTAATCACATATCATTATCATTAATAATAGTGTTATCCATGATCATGACCATTAAGAACTTCACCACATATATAACCCCACGCCACGTAATCATATCAATCGATGATGATGACAATGAATCTATTAATTAATTAATAAACTAGCTACCCTAGATTGAGGGACGAAACTAAATTATGGATAGTATCTATGACATATTAACTCCATCGTCCAACTATATATTAGGACAATGAGACCTTCAAACTCTATTTTCCATTATAAGAATGTGCAACTATCTACTTTATATATTACGGTTTATTGATATTCTTTTTTACTTGTAAGTTAGAGGTTTTAGATTCGAATCTCATTGATGGCGGGTTCAAACCAATTGACATATGGAAGTGTTTGCGTCGAATGTCACAAAAATATGCAATGTCATTACAAAATAAAAATTTGTGTTTAAGTGTTTGCGTCAGATACTAGATCATAGAGAAGTGTTTAAGTTTGTCAAAACATCGAGATACAGTCAAAAGCAATCGATTTGCAAATAATATTAGATGTAATAGTTAACTTTTATTTGTCATAATTAATAAATAACACACAAAATCATAGTCCATAGTCCAATAGATATTGATGAAAGATGATAACTTGGAGACCTCATGACACACTCAATCTTACATCCACTGCTTGTGCCAATCCGGCTTTTTGAGCATGGCAATTTTCTTGCATTCGTCAAACCAATGGCTCCTATCTCCACAATAATCACAATGCTTCAAAATAGCACGTCCTTGCCAGTCCTTGCCAAGCACACCAAAGTGGCTATCAACATCATCGCCGCATTGCTTACAAACTATGTCATAGCTAGGGCCAACGCTAGCGCCCGCCGGGATCGAAACTAAGTACGGGCATCTGTAATCCAAGTGGTCGCCCTCCTCACGACAAACTTCACAGGGATAACGTCCCTCTTGGATTAGGCGTTTATTCCTTTCAATCTTAGCTAGGAGACCTTGTATATCTTCCTCTTTGACTGTTTGTTCAAAGTTCCATTGTTTAGATTATGAAGAAAAATAAATAAATAAGAACATCATCTCAATGCCCATGTGAAATTTTATACTAAAAACAAGATTACGGTAACGTGCTACATTCAAAAAATTAGTTACGAAATTAAATTGCTTTACAGTAAACAAAAAAAACAACATTATTTTACCCCCAAATCACATGCAGGGGACCAAAAAAATTCCAGATAATTTAGTAGCAATTGAATTGAATTGAATTGAATTTCGAAAAAAATTAGATACTAATTCATACGGGAGATGGAGAAAATTATAATACTCAATTAGATATGCGGAAAAACTCGAGATAATCTTCACCTTCAGAATGCTGGCTAGTGGCTATCCTCATCCTCCTGTCTAAGGTACGACAGTTGGTCTGGACTCTGGTTATTGTCGTCCTCCAGTCGTAGCTTTCCCAGTTCGCCTGGACTCAGCCCCTCTTCGGACACTGATTTGGACATGGCTTCGTCGGAAGCGAGAGAGAGAACGGGGGATAACGGACCTAGGCTTCGGAAATCTCGAAAACTAAACCCAAATTTGAAAGATACTTGATCAGTAACTTTCAGCCCACTTATCTGTTACCGACCTAGTGGTTACAATCCAACCAACCAAAATAATCACGACTTCTTATCTGTTACCGATCGAGCTCGCTCGCAGACATGCATGGCTAAAACATATGCAGATACTGGTATTCAAAATCAAGAGTCAGGAAGAACGGAAGATGCTACATTGTCGGAATCGAGATGAAGGCACAGGTAATTCCTTATTTTTGTTGAAGTAATTGAGGAGAAATTCCACACTGTTGTTGGATTGTACATTCGATTTTTCGATAGAGTCACAAGTTTTAATAAGGATGCAGTGTTTGTGATTCATAAACTTGACGAAATTTCTGGACTAAATGTTTTTCAACATTGCCGTAAAGAAGCGGGTACAATATCAACAAAAGAAAATCTTCCCTTAACAAAGTTGCGCGGCGGCTACTATCTTCACCGTTTGGTCTTCACGGGAAAACCCTCTGTTCCTCTCTTGCTGAGAAAAGCAAACGAGGAAGATGTAGAAATTCAACACCAATTTACTAGAGCGCCTGGGGGACTAAAGTACTTTGATTTGCAAGGAGCCAACGGCGTTGAACGTCAAGTTTATGTTGTAATAAAACTATGTAAAGCTTGCAGTTTGATGATGTTCGTATGTATGTCCAAAAACCTTGCAAGTTTATTTAATTTTCTAAAGAGAGATACATATAATGTCGTAAGAAAAATTGTGCCAACGCCATCGTGCAAATAAAACCGCAAAGGAAATCAACTCAGCAACCAACACATGAACAACACAATTAAATATCCCATGTCCAAATTTTTCTCAGTTTCAAACAAAAATTTGGAATAGAATTGTTCATGAATTACCTAAAGTAAAAAAGAACGCAACGGATACGAAAACCTCTAATCGAACAAGCTGGATTTCATGTCATCATCGCTCTCTTCCTTTCCCTCTTCCTGCAAATACAGAACCGGAAAATTTAGAAAAACAAGATCAATGTAACAAGAATAGTGATCAATAAGGTGAATCAAGACCTAGAAGAATCAACCGGAAAATTTCAAAAGAATTGTTTTTACTGTTACGTGTCATTCGTAAAAATCAAAACTAATAGATATTAGCCAACATAAGTAAATAGCAAAGGAGTAGCAAGTCCAACTGCAGGCCACTCTCACTTGCTGTCACGTGTTATTCTTTTAATTTTATAATTATTATTTTTATTCTATTAAAACAATAATTTAGAGTTTAGGTTTTTATTATTTATGCATTTTTATTTTTTGAATTTTAAAGACAAATCAATTTTTTTTAAATAGAGGGATAGCGTTAGTCCGTTAGATAGTTGGTTGTTAGGAGGGAAGGAAATTGGTAAGGATCAAACCCGCACATGGTGCATAAGCATAATTGTTTTTTGTAACTGCGATAAAGCGTCATTTGCAAGAGAAGCGAAATTTTGCTCACGAACTACAATGCATTATTTTTTTTCAAATTTTTTGCACAAAAAGGTCAAATTTCATATTAGGGAACGAGAGAGTGCAAAAAGAGAGATTATTTAGTGTACTCGGAACATAAGAGGGTAAACCATGTGTCATACTATAAGTGGATGGATATTGACAAGTATACTTTAAAAGTAGAACATATTAATCATGTTATCTACTTATATTATAATATGTGGTGCATCGTCTTGTGTTTTGGGCACACAGAATAATCTCTCATGCAGGGAAATAAATTTGAGGTAACGTGAGAAACAATTTAGGCAAACAACTTAATTTTCCTTCTTGAACTGGGTCGGGTTTTCCCAAGATTGCTAGGAAATAAAATTACAGGTAACTAAACTGCTCTTATGAAAAAAGAGGTACGTCTTTAGCGCAGAACCAAAATATTGTCCACTATCAAATCTTCTTGGTGCTTCCATACAGTTTTTGTCTTAAGATTTCGACGCTAGCAGCTTTCAATCATATTGCTTCTTCTCCATGCATTGCATGCATATATCAAACCCTAATTTTGTTTTTCTCTTGGTTTCTTACCTGGTTTGAAGAAGACAAAGCCGGCCATGTATCTCCAATGGTTGAAATTCTTGTGTTTTTTTTTGTCTACAGTTGAATTAATTCAAACGAAAGTGAGGGTTTCTTTGCTCTACGTACTACTAAATTAGGATGGATCCCCCCTTTCCGAGCAAAACCAGTTTAAGGTGCTCTCTCTCTCTCTCTCGTGCCTGTCTAGTTCTATCCCTTAATTAATTTGTCTGTATATGCATGCATACCTGTGCGTAGCCGTGCATGTGTATTTGAATTTTGTATAGCAACCTATATATAGCTATTTTTTTCCCCAAACAATTAAATATTTTGGTTAATTTCTATAGTAATTATTTCTTTGTGTGGTTCTATAAAATAATAGGATGAAGGATTATATGGAACCACAATTATTGTGGTTGTGTTGCATGGATGCGTACTATACTTGGGTACTACTCCAGGACATCTCGTCATACAGATGGTTCCTTAAGTAAGTTTACTTTCTGTCTAATCCATGAATATATATATATATATGGATAATGTTTGTGTTCATCTCATGGGGAACTTACTTTGTCCTCCCACTTACGATTTACGCATCTTCACCGTACGTACATCATAATCAGAACCGTTCATTCTCGTTCTTATTATGTAAAAACTATATATGCCAAAAATTATTCAATTTAGAGATCTTTTAGCTCATATGGATCAAATAAATGAACAGTTTATCATGAGAATGCTACTTGTTACCTAAATCGTTGATTGCTTTGACACATATGGATGACTAAACAATCTCCAAATTGAATGATTTTTTGCAGATATGATCTTTAAATGATCATAAAGAGAATGAACGGTTCCGATTATGATGTTCGTACGATAAAGATACGTAAATCGTAAGTGGGGGAACAAGTAAGTTCCCATAGGAAAACACAAGAATTATCCTATATATATACACACACACACATATATATTCTTTCTAGTTTTCTTTTCTTTCAGTGTTTAGGGTTTCCTTGTTTTGATGTTTTTTTATTTTTCAGAGTCAGACATCACAGTTAAAATGGTTAAACTGACTCCAAACGTAGTGATGACGAAGGCTGGGTTTTCGGGAGTAACCCTGCAAATCTGGAACCACCTAGCTGAGACAATCCAAAATAATCAAGACTTATCTGTTACCGAGCTCGCAGACAAGGCAAAAACATATGCAGATACTGATATTCAAAGCGAAGAGTCAGGAAGATGCTACATTGTTGGGATGGAGGCACAGGTACGTATTATAATTCCCTTCCCTATTTTTGTTCTTATCTTAATAATATTGATCGTAGTCCATTTAATAAAATATTAGAGATTGTTCTTATCTTAATAATATTGAGTAGTCCATTTAATAAAATATTAGAGATAGGGGATATAGGTCGTTATATGTAGAAGTTAGCCCTTTTTAATTGCTTTGAGCGGGAATGAAGTAGTCTACTTTATAGTTGATGGCTAAATTCCGAGTCTTAATTTTTTTATTAAAAAAAACAATAATAATAACTTAACAACGTACTTGTTAACATCGGGTGCAGGCTCCAAAAGTATTTGCTATCGAGTATCATTATAATTTGGAAGGGCGGCCTAAAGGACGTAAAAGGGCATTCGTAACTCAAGTGGCTGAAATAAAGCGTGTCTTAAGCGAAGATAGGGCAAAGGATGCACTGGCCTATGCCATATTAATAGCGGCTTTGAAAGATCCTTCTACGGGAGGAACATTAACAGCGGCTCGCCTGTCATCAGATGGACTCCAGGAGAAATTCCACACTCTTGTTGGATTGTACATTCGATTTTTCGAAATTCCTCAACTGAATGTTCATCTGCATTGCGGTAAAGTAGCGGGTACGATATCACCAACAGGAAATCATCCCTTAACAAAGTTGCGCAGCGGCTACTATCTTCACCGTTTGGTCTTCACCGGAAAACCCTCTGTTTTTCTCTTGCTGAAAAAAGCAAACGAGGAATCTGTCGAAATTCAACACCAACTTACTAGACACCAACTTACTAGAGCGCGTGGTTTAAAGTATTTTGATTTGCAAGGAGACAACAACGTACAACGGCGGGTTTATGTTGCAGGCATTTCAAAAGACTTCTTGGAAAACTTGAACGTTCTCAATTAATGTAAGTCAATGTAGCTCTTTCGCTAAAGTTATGATTGATTCTCATGTCTATGTAATAAAACTATGGAAAGCTTATAGTTTTGGAAAATTCAACGGTTCTCGTCCCTATGCCATACTTACATCATTCAACTATAAGATTTGATGATGTTGGAATGTATGTCCAAAAACCTTGCAAGTTTATTTAATTTTCTAAAGAGAGATATAATGTCGTAAGAAAACTTGTGCCAACGCCATCAAGCAAATAAAACCGCAAAGGAAATCAACTCGGAAAACCAACCAACATATAAACAACACAACTAAATCTTCCAGCTAATTGCCAAGCTAAAAGCTTTTGATGAGTAAGTGAGAGCAACATCAACGTACAACATTTCAAAAAATTTCTCAGTTTCAAACAAAAATTTGGAATAGAATTGTTCATGAATTGCCTAAAGTAAAAAAGAACGCAACGGATATGAAAACCTCTAATCGAACAAGCTGAATCCCATGTCATCATCGCTCTCTTCCTTTGCCTCTTCCTGCAAATACAGAACCACAAAATTTAGAAAAACAAGATCAATGTAACAAGAATAGTGATCAATATGGTAAATCAAGACCTAGAAGTATCATCCTTTACGGTCAAGGCAAGTTGAAGTTTGGAAGAACCATAGAATACAACATACAAACAACAAGCGTATAAACTCTACCGAGGAAGAAAGCAACCGCCCGTGAATCACAGAAACATCAAACTCGAATTTGAAAGGCAACAGTCATCAAAACTCTCACGGGTCTATAACAACAAATATAGATACACAAAACATAGAGAATGAAATATAAGCAGAGATGATATTCTCACCTTCTTCTCCTCAACTGCAGGAGCAGCGGCGCTGGTAGCACCACCTGCACCAGCAGCAGAAGCGGTCACAGCTACTGGAGCTGAACCACCGCTAGCGCAAGCATTCAAAAAAAGGTCCTCGAGGTTCCTCTTTTCTGCGAGCTTGGCAAAGAGGCTAGGCCAGTACGACTCCACTGACACGTTAGCAGATTTCACCAACGCGGCGATCTTCTCAGCCTATTTCAATTCGTTGTAAAACAAATTTCAAAACGAAAGGTTCAATTACAACAGGGAAAGTACGAAACGAATAATCTAATTACAAAAATAAACCAAAGGGCATATCCCATTGTTTTTCACATTGCGTATTCTGGCTTCGTTTGTTAGTTTTGTTTTTCATTTCCTTTCACCACTTTAACGAAAGAAACTCGAAAACTTATGTCCTAAGTTATGTATAAACTGCATAAATAGACAAATTATAAGGATTATATATTCATATAAATGGGCGAAAATAATCCTTAACAAACAATTTTGTAACAAAATTCCATAACATGAATCCAACTTTAAAAGTATATATCAAACTCAAATGATTATCTGGATTACGCTAGAGAATGTAAACAGAATGCATAGATTAAATAGGTGGTATATGGGGTGATTAGGTATTAAGAAGTAAATCATAGAGATTAATAACTACTTACAGTGATAGCGATGCCATCGTCCTGAAGGATCATGGCGGCGTAGGAGCAAGCAAGCTCGGCGGTCGACATTGTAGTATCGCTCACGAAAGACTGGGTGGCGCAACACAGAAGCAATGGAGAGGATGGAGGAATCTAGGGTTTTTGGAAAATGGGGGTTTTATATAGGAATTTATCGCAGCTAGTAAAAGAAAGCCCAGTTGGTAGTGAGACCCACCAACCCTATCTGCCGCGTTTTTTTTTAAACAATTTTGGACCACGGCAATTGTCACCAGGCCCAATTTTCTTTTTTCTTTCTTTTCTTACGGGCCCAATTTTCAGGTAAATATGAAGTCAACTTATCGGATGTGACTTCAATACTACGAGTGTTTTAACTAATAGATTTAATTTTCAATCAATCATTCAATACTGCGTAGTATTCAAGAAATTTTTCTGGTAGTTAAGGCAATTAGTGAATTAGGTCATAGTTTTAAACTGCTTTCGAAGGAGCTAAAAGCGCTTTTTAACAATTAAACTCACTTTCGATTGCATTTCACAAAAAGACGTACTTCAAGTGCTTCTGGATCTTGAAAGCAATTTTGAGAAGTGTTTCTTATAAACATGTGGGTTTGGTTGTGGTGTTACGTAGCACCACATGCAGTAGAGATTTCTTCCAGTTTTATTTATATTAAGTTTTTAAAAAAATGATTCAATCTAGGCCGTTAATTGCTACATAGCATGTCATGCTACGTAACATGACAGAAATTTCCTAAACATGTGCCAAAGGCATAAAGCTCGAGAGCTTAAAAGAATTTGCACCAACACGGATCCTAGGTTCAATTTCCCCTTCCCCACTATTGCTCGAATAAAAATACCAAACCATAAAATGCACGTATTTTCTACTAATGGCCTGTATAATGGCCCGTATTAAAACACAAAATGCAAGTAACCATCGATAAAGAAATAGCAAATCCCCTCTTTGCGACGGATCGGTTGTTCCCACCAAAAATATGAAAAAATATCATTCGAATAAATAAAAACTAATGACCATTAGACAACATAAGTAGCATCACAACTGCCATAACCAATAGATTTTTGTTTTGTTTTGGCCGCATACAATCAAAAGTTGAAATCAACCAAGCAACAGAAAATCCGACGATATAAGCTAGGGAAGATGTCCTGAAACAGACCAAGTATTCTCGCGAACATTACGCAACCCGTAAATGTAAAATCACTAGGCATTATCAAAACCACACATACCGGCCATAATAAAGACAACTAAGGTTCTTAAAAGTGACATTTTCAACAACACGTCCACTCGGTCATCTAACACCAAGGAAGCCGTGAAGATGACTTGTCAGAGACTCAGGCACTACCCGACCGCGCCTGAAAACAGATCAAGTTTAAAGTAAGCATCAAGGATATCACATAAATGTTGTCATGTTTCAAGAATGCGGTAAGCTTTCAAATTCAAAAAGCTTGACAAATGATTTCTGTTTTTGCCACATTAACTTGTTTTATCAGAGCAGAATTCCACTTACCGGACGGGGAGATTCTGACCTTGACCTTGATCTTGATCTTGGCCTGCAATAATACACACATGCATTATATATCACAAACAAAAACAAGAATTAAAGGATTAGAACCGCCTAATGGAAAATGTATAACAAAGCAAAATACCTGGAAGATTTGACAGGAGACGGAGACCTAGATCTTGATATTGATCTTGATACCGATTTTGATACAGATCGCTCCAACGACTTGCTGCGTAATACAGAATAACTCCCAAGATGTAGCACACATGAAAGCAAGAAAAACAGAATAAATAATAAATAAAAGAATTGAGACAGGCCCAGTACCTCCGATTCCTTCTTACACTTCGGCTTCTGCTACGACTTCTACTACGGCTCCTTGAGGGACTCCTATCGTAATATTTAACCTGTTCAGTTGATGCACAAACAAACAACATGACAATGTTCTTAGAGTCCACCTAAGTCCGGCTGTCAGCATCATTAATGTAATGCATAAGTACATAAACTACTCTAGACCTCTCAAAAGGCTTTGTTCCACAATTACAAACAAATAAATTTGACACAAAAATCATGGATTCACGATGGCTAAGGATACATAAAAAACATCTAGCCCAAAGAAAGCACATCATAAGAAAATTTTCAAAAACAAAAAGGTTACCCGAATATAAGTTCTTGCCCAAGGATTTTTAAATTCAGTATCATCAAGCTTCCGGATCTGAAAAAAAAAAACACGTAAGCTAGTAAATAAGAGTGGAGCATAATGGCAGGTAAAGGTCCTGTATTTCGACAACTTACAGCATATTTCATGTCATCAGAATTGCCATAATCAACTAAGCCATAAGTCCCTGCATTACAAACAACAATTCCGCTTGGTGAGATGATACAAATTTGGAGCATATTCAAGATGATGATCAGCTGCATGGTAATAAGAGCTTAAGTAATGTCATGCTTTTCTTTTTCTGTTTCAGTGTACGATGACAAGGTCTTTGATAAAATGATATGCTCTTAGAAGTGTAGACATTTTATTCTCTGATCCTCAAACCTATACCTTCACTGTCACGAGAAACCTCAGCAAAACACACATCACCAGCTTTACGCATATGATCCTGAAATCAACAACCAGTAAGGTCACCAGTATTGCACAAACATTATTTGAATACAAACTTGTGAGAAAAAAACTTCCACACCTTCAAGTCTTGCCACGAGGCAGAAGAAGGTAGGTTACGCACAATAACTGGCCAAAATGAAATTATGTGTCAAACAATAAACAACAATTACGGAAAATATAATTGAACGCTATTTATAGCATTGCAAAACATATTGAACTCATTAAAGTAATGTACTATCCTAGAAAACACACCCCGATATTCAGAATGGCGAGAAACACCAAATCGACCCCCACCGCTGCCTCCGCCACTACTGCCTCGGTCATATCCACCACGACGATCACTTGAAGATGGGCCCCTACCACCATGGGCAAGTTCAACCTGTATTGAGGTTAAAGGAGACATCAATAAATGAAGCAACCAAAGACATGAAAGAAAAAAACAAAATATACTGTTTTAGTAAGTAATACGGATCTTTTAGTACCCTTAAACGGCAACCATCAAAGTTATACCCATCACGTCCCCTGATTGCATCTTCTGCATCCCGAGAACTCTCAAACTGAAAACCAAACACAGAGTATTGACTAGTCATCAGATAACAGGCGGTTTCCAAACACACACAGAGTAGTCCATGAGAGAACCAACAGGGTCCAAATGCAAGCATCCAGTGCATAAAACCATTATAGGTACCTCAACAAAAGAATAACACGGAGGACGCGGTGGAATCTTCAGTTCAATATCCACTATGCGGCCATACTGCAAAAGAAAATCCATTTTAGAATGCTTTACTACCTTAAGTCATTCCTCATCACAAACAAAACAAAATTAATATTATATTAGCATCTTCTTTTCTATAGGAAGCATTAGAATGACAAGTCTTTTATATGGTTCATGATGAAAATAAAGTACAAGCACTGAACTAATTTTCAACAAAAATTGACACTGCATATCATACACATAAATTGACCCATGTGCTGTTAAGTAAATTAAGCATGGAAATCACTGAATGTACTTTCATATGCATCAGAAACTGGAAAATAATTCAAAACACCATGATGAAATGGGGTGGAATGAGATAAGCTTCAAGAAAAATGCACTGGTTATTCTTTGACTGGATTTACAGAAATACAGGAAGCGTATATATAAAGAACAAGCAGAATTCTAGGGAAATTTCATGCAAACCTTGTAGAATAGATCTTCAACCTCCCATTCTTTTATATCTGAGGGAAGGTTGCCAACGTAGATTGTGCGAGAAAATCGACCACTCATATCTGACACCAGAGGACTCCAGCTGCAAACTTTTTACTGCATTCAATAACCAATTCCAATAAATATTATGTCCAACAATTTGTAAAGTAGAATAACACTACAACTTTGGCGTCCAATTATCATCTGCATACACTCTGTTGACAATATCAAAAGAAAAACAAAACCAAACTATGAAGCAAACCAAGAGAGCAATCCTCGAGGTGAGCCGTGCTCCACAAGCTCCATTGCTCATTTGCTCCAAAAGTGCTCCAAAGCATTATTTATATTGAAATAAAATTTGATCTCCTCATCCTCTCCAGAATTTTAGCAGATGTATAGATCTTCTGAGAGTGAGCAAGAATCTCCCATAATAAAAAATAATACCCATAAGTCCAAAATGATTTCTCCCACTCCCTCTCTATATCCCTATGTATGATTGCAAAGCTCATATTTGTCCAAGCGCTTGCCATCTATCATAAAGAAAGCATCTGTGTCATGAGATCAGGCAAGATTGACATATATTTATGAATTTACCTTACTCATCCCTCTTTAACATAATTGAAAAACAAAAAGTGAAAACCCTGGAAATCAAATTCATATCCCTTAGTCAACTTACTTTCACTTATTCTTACAGTGTTGCATACATATACATCATATCCAGGGCAAGGGATGGAGATATGAGTCTCTAGGCTCACATAATTGATAAACCATACAGCCACATTACTAATTTTATCACAGAAAAGCTTGTTAAACGATGCAATTTCCAGCTTCATAGATTGTGTTTCGTAACCCAACTTCTCATTAGATTACATGTAGAACAACAAAAGCGTGTTAAGTCTTCCATCCAGCGTAATTAAAAACAATTTACAAGTTGTACTACTTGAAGAAATAATCGGAGAGTCCATCATCCTGATTGATGCTCCAATCTGAAAAATTCATAACAATACATAACCCTGGGAAAGGCAAGAAGGGAATAATATTGCATTGCATGCTTGGGGATATTACGGATAAGATGAAATTCATCAATCAAACAATAATAATTTACCTAGGCATGCAAAGAACCCAGCTCGGTAGAAGTTCCCTAAATCTATCACCCATAGTGGCTGAACCTATAAGGTATTCATATAATCTATACTCCCACAATTACTGTTTGAGACCAGTATATGAGGCGGCGATATTAACAGCATCTTCTCACAACCAAATGTCCTAGCCTCCTAGGGCTAAAAACCAATCCAGCACTAAACCCCTTTGACTAGTCTATTGTTTGGTAAGCCATGAATCATGATAAAGTAGACTCGATAAGCAAAAGCTATTCAATCATTCCAAATATGTATATGAACTGACCGCTTATATTACATGTAAAAAACAAAATGAATTCGCATCAAAACAGCACAGCAACATTGATAACAGAAATCATAAATACTTTTGGTAATACTTTTTTTGTGTCTTTCAATATAAAAACAAAAGAAAGTCCGTGAGGTTTATCGAACATGCATATTCAATTAATACCAATTGAAAATCGAAATTTCTTCAGATGAAAGCCCCACTTACGGCAGCAATCAAGTTTCAAACTTTGCTATATTTTCCTCCATGACAGGTATTGAGTGCAATAGTTAGAGAAAAATATCCACAAAATAATATCAATTTCAAAAAACATACAAGAAAATAAAAAACTATTGGTCCAAGAAAACCTAAAACACAAATGCGCACAGTTTTTACAAACAAGACATGAATCGAATACTCATTGAACAATGCCAGCGCCTAACAAAACCTAGACATACAGTATAGTATAATTAATCCCACAAAACCCCCAAATCAAAAACCCTAATTGCATTAATGCGAACAGAAACAAATAATTGGGGGAAACAGGACCGAGTATCAAACCAGAAATTGATTGGTGAGCTTGAGAGCTGGAGTGCGTGCGTGCGTGCGTGCGAAGAGTAGCCGAAGAGCTGAAGATTTGAGCGCTAGGGTTCCGCTTTCGCTGCGTCGAGAAACGAGGTGGAGAAAATTGGGCTAGGGCACAGGGGAAATTGGTCTGGTATAATAAAACTGCAAGAGAGAGGGGGACCAAGTCGATCTTCCTGATTTAGTTGGTCGGTGTGGATTTGGGCCTTGAGCCTGAGATCAAAATTTAAGGATCAAATTTGGGGAAGGCCCTTGGGCCTTAAAATGAGATCCCGTTTGAAATGCTTATTTAATAAGCACTTGTTTCCCAACTCAAAATGATGAAATTCATAAATCGAAGAAGTCAAGAATATGAAAGATAATGAATTACAAAGTAGGAGTAGGCTATAGTGCTCGCAAGCATTGAATGCTCACACCGATCTCACCATTAAAAGGAGAGAGGAGGGAGGAGAGAGGGGGGGAAGGAGAGTGAGATTGGTGTGAACATCCAATGTTTGCGAGCACTGTAGCCAGTCTTTGTAACTCCAAGTTGGGATTTCGAACTTAAGACTTTAGATGCATGGTAAATAGTACATATTTTTAATCATTTGAGCTACGAACTCCTTCTCAATTTTTCAAGTTTTAAATTACTAATTACAATGTCAAACGCGCATACTTATTTATCCAGTGTGTGTAAACACGACGAAAATTGAGAATCAGAATAAGTTCAATACTCCCATGTTAGTAAACGTAAGGAAAATCATAAATTTGAATTGTTTCAATACCCATGTCAATAAGTAACACAAGAAAACTAATGTCAATTTGTATGTATCCTTGTTGACTAAACATAACTTAGCGTAACAGACTTTATTTTGCTTCCTCTTCTTTTTTTCTTGTTCTTCGGGTCACTTTGGAACGTTTGTCAAAGTTTTTGGCTTACAAAGTTTTTTTTTCCCGGTCATTACTTCTGTTAACTAAAGTTGACCATATAAATAGAAGTCTTAGTTACATTGCTTTCCTCTTGTTTTGGCTAAACCTTTGGTCAAGTTGTCTATTTTTTTCCAAGACCTCCCACATTCCACGTACCGTGTGTTTGGTCACAATTACAAATTGGGTATCAATCCATGCGTGCAAATTGGTGAGGAATACGATGTTCAATTAAACGAGAGGGACGGTATTTAAATACAATATTAATGTAAGCTTAATTAACTTCAATGCTTGATCCCATGAGGAGTATTTTTGACCTGCATACATATCACCATATGAGCAATGTTGAATAAGTCCATCACTGTACACCCAAAAATCGACCTACCAATACCATTTATGTAAGGATTTTCTAGCATGCACCGTTGTATAGTATAAACCGGAATCATTGGCTGCACGTATAACTATTCATTCATTCGAAACATGTCATACGTCAAAGTATAACAAATTTTCATTATATAAAGATATTTTCGAGTATGCACTAGTGTACGTACAGTATACGCAGAGATTCTTTGTCGTTGGATCTTTTGGTTGTTAGATTCTTAATTGCACATCTAACATTTTATTTATCCGGTACATGTCATACACTAAAAAAAAAGTAGAAGTTTCACTATGCTTTAAAATTTTCTGATATTACATTAGCGTATACTATACACACTGAAATCTTTAGTATTGGATCCTCAAACCAAACAATTCCTTTCCATGCATGGATTTCATCAACCTTTTGAATTGGCGGTCAGAGTATCAAATTTACCCCTATCTGTTACTTGCAGTGCAAGCTGAGTCTGAAAATAACTGAGAGTTGGGACTGAGTGCGAGGAAAAGTTACCCCCTTGTTTACATATTTTTGGGTAACAACAATTTACAACCCCTTTTATTTACATTTTGTTGGTTTGCCTTGATGGTGCAACACAGAAGCCAAGCCATGCGTGAAACTATCGGAATCTTTTATCCTTTTTTTTTTTATATAAGGGAATCTTTTATCCATTTTAAGCACACTTTTTAGTAATTGTCTATTAGCCCAAAACTGCATGCATTGGGAAATTGCAATATGCTGGCTAAACCCAAGAAGGATCCCTAGCAAGATGCTGAATGAACTCTCTCCGTCGGTTTTGCAGTCCACTACTAATTAGTTCCGCATTGATATTGTCTTAAAAGTAACCACTTGCTAATTCAATCGATAAAAAACTTGTTAGTCAGTAAGTGTGAGGATTTATCACCAAAAAAATATTAATGCAATTGGTGGTAAAACAACTCAGATTAAGGTGTGTATAATTTTTCAACACGAATGTGATATGGTCCGAAAATAACATCACTCTCTAAACCTCTACAATCATGTGCTTATATTGTAAGAAATAAAATTAAGAATAAAGACTTTTAATATTTTGGGTTTTTTTGCGGATTTTATTCTCTTTAGTTCTGGTTTTTTAGTCATGTTGAGATTCATGTCTTATAGTCTTATTTATATATACTATTGAAGTTTTTTCAATGAATATCTTTAATTTGATAAATAAAAAAATCAAATTTTGTTGCTAAGATCACTGCCAATTCCAACATTAGCTCACTGGTTTTGCTAAATTCAGTCCGGCTTTTCCTACTCGGGTGGATTAGTTACTTGTTAATTGATGTGTAATTGCAATTGATTAAGATTAATTGATAGTATAAGCCAAAAGATTTGGTTCGATTAGTTTTGGTTAATTTTGTTTCGTGAGTGGATAATCTAGCATGGCAATCAATTGGATGTCACAATCAGATTCCTTGTCTTAAAGAAATAAACAAGAACAATTTGGATTACGTGGCAATAACGTAGCCATTGAAAAAAATTAGGGCAATTGAAATCTTGGAAGAGCCTCGTCGTAATCTGGTCTGGTCCACTACCAAAACAAATATGGTTGATTTTGTGATTGCAAATTAGCAAGAAAATGGATGGATCATAAGATTCAACACATGTTTAAGAAGTCGCTAAGCCCATCATTTAAATCATGTTTCATAGTCGGAAAAAGAGAAATGACTAGTGATCATTATTTTTCACTTATGCGAACTTTTATGTTTTTTTTTTAACTATTAAATTGAATAAATCAAATAAAATTAAGGGTAGGTGTGCAAAATTTTCCTTTTGAAAATTAGTGTGCTTAGAACTAATAATCGTAGTTTAATATCTTACAAGTTTGACTTAAATGAATGACAATAATAATATTCATTTGTGATGAGTTAATTTAAAGGAATAAATTATCTTGAAAAGAGGCTCATATCTTGAGAAAATATTTGGACCACAACTTGGATGAAATGTGCACAAACTTGACGACATTGGGCAATATGACTATTTCTGAAAAAGAAAAAGAAAATGGTAAGCGAACACTCATTCTCCTCTCTCATTCATTCATTTTTAATTATGTTTGTTATTTTTATTTAATTTATTTTATGTAATTGTCATGAATAAAGAAAGAAACATGTGCGAAATATAAAATAATACGTGAAAATTAGCTCTAAAAGAGAAAAATAGTTTAGGAGACAAATAAAAAATGACCTCATAATTCAAGGGCCCGGGGGGAAAATTGATGGATTAGTCTCGTAACTCCTATCTTTTGCCAAAAAAAGACGAAAAATTGAAAAGACAAAATTTGTTGAAGTTTTGGGATGAGTGATGGACTGATAGTTCATCTTGTTGTTATTGAATGCTACCAAAAGGTAAGGACCACTGGTCGCAGAAACCGCCCTGTTCCGTAGAGCGTTTATTTCACTTATCGATGAAATTATATCCTTGAATTTCAATAAAATTAACAAAATTTTTTTTTTAATTATTTTTGGTGTTTTTTTTTCAATATTTTTGGTAATTGTTTAGGAAAATAAATTTGGAACACTGTGATGGTATATATTTTATTTTCTTTCTGTTTTGGCGGTTGGGCACCAACTTGTTATTCTGTATGGGAAGTGGAAACAGCATCAAATTATAGACATGTATTTTTTGTAAATCATACCATGAAGGTTGTCGATTAAATTATATAAGATTTGGAAAAAAAAATATCAAATAATATATAAGTAGAATAATTACTCGTTGGTTACAAAACCATTGTTTCACTAACAAGTAATGAACAAATAATGAAAAAATGAAACATGATTGTATGTTAAACAAGCAAATTATGGTTTTTTTTTTCTTTTATGACCTCAAATAAATTATGGAGGTTTGAGATAAAGGCTTCTATGAATTCTCTCTATAGATTTTTCTCTCTTTAATCGAAAGAAATGAAGTGTGTTTGGTGCACTTTTGTAAACTTTTTTCTATGTTTTGGCAAATAGCTAATAAACTTCCTTCCTATAGCTAACTCCTTGGTTGATGATGCCTTTTTCATGAAATCTTCACATCAAGTGTCACTTGTGACGGGGGCTGTGCAAACTTTCCGAACTAACTCGTCTAATCCGATTTTAATGTGTTTAACCTAATATGGTAAAATAAGGTTGGTGTCAACGTTATAGTAATATTTTTTTTACAGTTCGAACAATAAGTTTCACTTTTGTTAATCGCGTTAACCTAACCGGCTTACGGGTTGTATTCATTTTTGAAATCGTGTGACGCATATTTTTGGAATCGTGCGACACGCGTCGCGTTTCTATTAGGTATGCATTCTTATAGTGGTCATCTCCTTACAATATAACCTTTAATCTTCTAACCCTAAAAAACAGCCTCTATTTTCTCTCGTCTCATATCCGCCGCTATGCTCAAACACCTCCTCTATCTAGGGTTGATGTTTGCTCTCCTCCTCGCCTTCTCAATGTCTCTCTTCGAATTTTCCTTGCTTGATTTAGTTGTCCGTTTACCTAATTATCTTGTTTCTTGTGCTAAAGAAATTTTTCTAGATATTTTACCTATTCAATAGGGTTGATCTATTTGTTGCTTGATTCCAATTTGAATTTATACTTTTGTTTGGTTGTTTATGAACAGTGTAGAGATAAAATAATGAAGGAGGAACGAGCTTGCAGTGCCGAGTTGTTGTCACATGATAATCCAATTTGGTTTAATCAACTTATTGAGAGATGGAATGGATCGTGTGTTATGGTCGGCCGACTTCAAATTTGAAGCATTGGATTGGAATTTGAGTAGGTCGGGTCAGTTAGGGGATGGAGTTACAATCCTTTCTAACTTACTGACCCGACCTAGTGCTTTTTCAGGTACTATCCCTTATGTTTGGGTATGAGATTTTTCAAGTTTCAAGGAATTTAGACCAAATTATGACAAATATAACTATAAATTGTTAGATAGAGGGATTATAAATGTTCTCTATGAGCATAACAAATATATGTGAGAGAGATTTGCAAATGACATATTTCAAGTAGGAATTTGCAAATCTCACTCACATGCCTTTGTAATGCTCATAAATAGCATTCATAATCCCCTTTATCTAACATTTTACAATTCATTTTTTAATAATTTGGTCTCATTCGTGGGACTCAAAACTCCCTTACCCAAACATAACCACTATATCTTAACATCCTTTTTTTTTTTCCTGAAGATTTGTGAAATTGAATTAATCGATAATAGTTCTTGTTTATTTACTATATTATACAAATTTAGTTATTTGCATGTACAAAATTTATGATAAATAAAGTAATTAAGTAAGGATTTACAGTTCAATTAGTTCAGAATATTTATCCACACATTCGAAATCTTAGATTCAATTCTCTGTTCCTATATTAATTGTATTGCTTGTATCATTTGTAGCTCGATTGATTTCTTTATCATCTATACTTAAATTCCCATCAACATAAAAACTAATACTTAAATTGCTGGGCGACATGGTCAAATTTTCACTTGTTTTCTATTCAAATAAAACATCAAATTCAAAGTTTGCTTTGATGACCTGAAATACAACGAAAACAAAACCAAAGCAAATCGAAAGACGAGAACTCATTCATATGTCTCCATTGTCAACGTCAACTTTCAAGCATATAAAAACTTCAACATGTTTCTGTATTCGATTTCTCCATTTTTTTTCATCAATAAAACAATTACACTCTTGTGAGTTGCTTAAAACATAACAATTAAAAAACTTCTAAATAAAAAATAAAAAATAAAAAATATTATCAACTGCTCCGAATGGGAATTACGTTTCTATTTCTTTATTTCAATTTCCAAAGTCTTTTTGTTTTGTTGCAATTTTAATTTAAAGTCAACAATTTATTTTGGATTATAACGTAACAACCCCATTATGCAAAAAACGATCGGGGGATGGATGCATATCCAAAACTTTTTTTATATGGTAAGTAATATAAACCCTACTTAATTTCTTTCCATAATATGCCCTCACTAATCCCATCTCAATGCGTGTATGTAGGTCACACATGCTTGATGCATGTCATCGTCTATACAATAATATATAAAACTATAAATATAATATAATATTTATGTATGTGTAATTGTGTATAAATATATGGGGGAAGTACAGAAAAGAAAACACATGGGTTATTGTGGAAATTAAAAATTAAAAGGTAATTGGGTTGGTGGGTATATTTCTTTCCAAATCATCTAAAATTTTGATTCATCACCAAAAAATGTATCATCATCATCATCATCAACATTTTGGTACGTTGTGAGAGAAGAGAAGGTCCAAAAAGGCAGTGCGCTCTCTCTCTCCTCTGCGTAAAACGGACGATCCCAAGCACCAAAAACAAACACCTTTTTCCTCTCTCTCTCTCTCTCTCCATAGACTCTCATCGTCACTGAAATTTATAATCTTTTAATATAAATAAAAGAGAAGAAGAAAGAAAAAAAAGGTAGTGCTCTGTTTTTTTACCCATTTCCACATCAAATTTGCAGACTTTTTTTTGCCCTTTTTGTTGCTTTTGCCTTTTTAATCTCTTGTACTTAAGCGATCTTGAGGTGGGTTTGATTTCATTTCAATGGAGTTGGTCTAGAAAAATCCAGGTAAGTTTTTCCTCTGAAATTCATCATCTGGGTCTGTCTAGGAATTCAATTTTGTTCTTTGTTGGTGTGAAAAATGATCAATTTTTTTTTTTTATGATCAGTAGTTTTGGGTAACAATTTTGCAGATAAATTTTCGAGAAGAATAAAAGTTCAGTCTTTGAATCGAATAAAAGGGGTTGTTGTTCTTTGATCATGGCGGTTGCTGAGAATGCACCAAATTTCGACAACACAGCAGTGTCGTCAGACTCGAACGCACAGAACGATCTCGAAAACCCAAAACCCAGAGTCGATTCCTCTGTGGTTCTGAGTGCTGAGCCCAGTTTACAGTCCAATGGACACGATCAGAGTGCTGAGGGGAAGTTTCAGGAGCAGGAGAAAGTCACAACTTTCTCAGTCGCCACTAACAATCACAAGGCTCAATTGGGTCAGACCCCAAATGGGGTTGATTCCAATGGGGTCGATAACCATCAGACGGCGGAGGATAAGTCTGATGGGTATGTGATTGATCAGAGGTCGAATGGCGAAGGGGATGAGAATTACAAGCGTGATATGAGAGATTTGGAGGACTTGTTGTCTAAGTTGAATCCCATGGCTAAGGAGTTTGTGCCTCCTTCCCTTGTCAACAACAATGGCGGCTTCGATTTTGCTGGTGGGTTTGGATATACTAATGGTTTTGTATTGCACAGTAATTCTGGCAATGCCAATGGACTAATGGGTAGGAAGGTATGTGAGATTTTTGCATTTCCTTACCGAAGTTTAAATTTTTATGTTTGGTTGCTGAGAAAATGCAGGAAATTAATTGATCAACAAAGTGGTGTTGTTTTCCTTTTGTTTGGTTGTTTTTCCTTGTGTTTGGTTTCTGAAAAATGAAATGCAGGAAATTAATTGATCAACAAAGTGGTGTTGTTTTTCTTTTGTTTGGTTGTTTTTCCTTGTGTTTGGTTTCTGAAAAATGAATGATACACTGATAGGTCATTGGATGATGAAGATTCATATGAAAATTTTGATTCTTTTTCGACTTTTAGTATCAAGAAATTTCATTGATCAACCACCAATTTTTGTTTCATTTTGCTTTTCTTATTGTTTGTTTGTTTGCCTTTTTTTCGTCCGCAGAAGAAGAATGGTTATAGTCAAGGTCGGCGTAGGAACTATTACAAATTGAGTTTGGCTCAGAGGGAGGAAATGATTAGGAGGACTGTGTATGTATCTGACATTGATCAACAGGTAATAGTTGCATTGTAGTTTGTTAATCACATTTCAAAAAATTTGTGTAGTGAATGTTAATCTTTGTATAACTGACACTCTTTCTACTTCATATCAGGTTACTGAAGAGAACCTGGCTGCTCTCTTTCTTGGCTGTGGACAGGTAACCAAAGTTTTTACTTTTCTCGTTTGTACTGGTTCAATATAGATAATGCTAGAATGGTGGATTATAATCTGAGTTTTTCCATGTCTTCTTCCTAAAGGTTGTGGACTGTCGTGTCTGCGGTGATCCAAATTCAATTCTTCGATTTGCCTTCATTGAGTTCACAGATGAAGGTACTATCGAAAGCTAACTACTTTAAGTTTGTTGATAAGTTTATGTCTTGTTGTGATGGATTGATGAATCTTTGTTTCGATATGCTGAATCAACTATTTTATCTATCCTTGCAGAAGGTGCAAGGAATGCTTTGAGTCTGTCAGGAACCATGCTTGGCTATTACCCAGTAAGGGTGCTGCCTTCAAAAACTGCAATTGCACCTGTTAACCCAACATTTTTGCCAAGAGTGAGGATCATATTTTACCAGTTGTCATCGACATTTTTGCCAAGAGTGTTAAAAAGTGATTCATTGAATTGCTCTGATTTTACCTGTTCTTACTTGGGTTTCTTTTGTCATTATGATATTCAGTCTGATGATGAGCGTGAGATGTGCTCAAGGACTATTTACTGTACAAATATTGACAAGAAGGTATTTTCAACTTTCCAATCTCGTTTGGGTTTTAGGACCAGGACTGGTGCACATTTTCCTGTTTTTTTAAGTTATTTGTTTACTTCGTGCAGGTTACTCAAGCTGATGTCAAACTCTTTTTTGAATCACTTTGTGGAGAGGTTGGTAGTTCTGTCTGCGACAAATTTTTATTACTGGTTGTTCTAAAACTGCAACCTCATCGTATGGACTTTTTTCTGGCTCGTATAGGTTCAGCGCCTGAGGCTGCTTGGAGACTACCATCACTCCACTCGTATTGCTTTTGTTGAATTTACTGTGGTAAGTACCTAGTGGCCCTTCTATATGTAAGTTTGATTTTTGAGCACTCATAAGCCTCACTGTGTTCTGTGCTTTGTGAGCGTGTATGCATGTATTTTTCTTTTCTCTGGAGCCATTAGACAGTTCACGATGGCAGGTGTGCGTGTTCACAATCATATACTCCATTGTGTCTTTTAACTAGAGGCCAAAACTTATAGTTGATTTATTGTCTGTACTTTTCTATTATATACTTGTTAGTCTTTGATCAGCCTTAGGACAGACTTGTCTGAGTTACTGTACTGCATGTAAATAGCTTTGAAATTATTGTTTCACTACTGTTTTAGGATTTGGCTTTAGTTGTCTGATTCGAATAGAACATCATAGTAAGCTTTACCCCTTGTACCACTGGCATTGTAGTAAACAGAAACTATGGGAATAAAACACCCACGCACGCCCCTACCTTATAGACTCTTAAGTGTTTCTTAAACAAACAGACCAATTAAAATGGACGTGCGGAGGAGCTTAATGATCAAGGAGCTGGAGCAGATAATTGGATAGGAGATGTTTACCTATATACCCGATCTGCTCTCCAAACATGCTGAAATGGAGTTGTATGGGCATGGCTAACACCGAATTGTTGCAAATTATTGATGTGGTCTGTTGTTCAAAACCACCTGGTCACCAATATTATTTTGATTTAATTGGTGAAAATTTCTTCAACATACTGTTTTGAAGATCATAAATTATTTTGAACAAGGAAAATGGTCCTTCTGTTATTTTAAGAAGTTCTGTTTTTTCTTGTGAGAACGATTAGATTAAAGGTTGTCTATTAGTCTACTCACCCTTTCTGTTGTGCTCTGTAATTTAGGTAGTGAAAACCTGAGAACGATTCTTACTCTCTATGTTTTCACTCTCGCAGGCTGAAAGCGCAATTGCAGCTCTTAACTGTAGTGGTGTGGTTTTGGGATCGCTGCCGATAAGGTCAGTTTGGCAGATATATCAACCCTATGTTTTCACCTCCCACGCCTCAAACTTTCTTTTAGGAGCAGTTTACTTTGGACATCCTATTCATTCTTATGTATTATGCATGCAGGGTAAGCCCCTCAAAGACACCAGTTCGACCCCGTGCCCCTCGTTCTCCGTCGCAGTGAACCACCTTTTCATGTTTCCTTGACTACTCTGCTGCTGATAGATATATCAACCGTATGCATACACAGAGACTAATATTTCGGCATATCGTGTTTATCTATGCTTTTGTCTTGGTTACTGTTAAGGTTTCGTTGTGACCTACATGGGGTTATCTGTGGGTTTATTTTAAACTTGTAGAGTTGGATGGAATTCTGAGGAGTTTAATGGTTTAATTTTGCTGAACTTTGTTATGAAATCTAGAGGGATAATCCCGAAAATCTCAAGTGCTTTGATGCTTCTCACATTTGAGATCTCTGATCCCAAATTCCTCTCACATGACTACTATGGAGCTAGGTTTTGTGGGAGAGACCTACCTACACCGGGGAGGCCACTGTGGTGGTATCCGAAACTAATAACGCACTAACATGTGAAAATTTAAACAAAATATAGTGCATTATTGGTTTGTGATATCGCCCCAGTGGTTTCGGAGGTCTGAAGTGAGACAATTGCTTAACTGGCTTCATCTTCTGATTAGGGGAGAAGGCTTTATTTCCCATACAATATTTAGTAATCAATGAACACGTCACTTTCCCTGTCCTCTTGTCGAGATAATTTGCCTTGTACCTGGTCGTATATCCTTTCGTGTCTATTTCTCCTAGTTGGATAAAATTTCCACCCAGGTTTTGATCATTGGACTCCAAAGTTCATCAAACAATGCCCTCAAGGGGCAACTAGACCACAGAATACTCGTATTTGAAAACGAAAACTGAAAATATCTACGAAATTTCGTTATAAGATCCCTCGAAAAAGAAAATAATCTGGTTCTTGACGATGAAAGAATGGATAAATGAATCAAGTAGCTAATAGAACAGAGTCTGCAACAGGGATTGTATTAATATTATGCATCTCTTTGGCCCTTTCTATCCCAACTTTGTAATCTTACAAGGAACTTGTTTTTCTGCACCGTACATTACATTAGTCGATGAACTCTTCACAGAATCGGAGGCAGTTGTTGGCGATTCCCGGCGACGGGTTCTGCTGGCATTGGATATATAACAAGCATGCACTGCACTAGTTAGAGAAGAGACCCAAGTTGGAGTAAGTACCTGTGAGTGAAGTAGTAGGAAGTGCAAGTGGCAAGCTCTGTAGTTTGGGTTTGGGATTGGATGTTGTTGGACTATTATGTCCAGGTTGTGCTTGTATTGGAATACACGGATAATAGTACACTCCAGGATAAGGATAGTAGTGTTGCTGTTGCTCCCAGTCACCATATCCGGTGTAATTATAATTCTGCATTTATATGTTAAAATCGTTCTCAGCTTATACGATTGTATTAGTGCAGATTTGGAGAGGGAATTCGAACTTGAGTACAAGGGGCGAACACACAGCAGAACTTGTTCAGATTAACTAAATTAAACAGCAGAAGTAAACTAACCATTAATGTAAAGTTGTCTTGCTGGTAAATTGGATACCTGAATGCCAAGAGGATCAAATTATCAGAATTAAGAAGATAATTATGCAAACAAGTGTCTAATTTTTCACTAATTATATCTTCTTACCCGTAAGTCGAATAAGGGATTAATGCATATTGGGGGTTGTAGTGATGGAAATAGGTGTTGATAAAAGGTATGGATGATGCTCTGGTTTTCTTCATTCCCTCAACAATTTCTGAAAGATTAACACACACCAGAAATAGGTCAAACTAGAGTTCATGAAAAACTTACGTGCACCTGGAATGTTAGGGTGACAGTATTTTAAGTCAACAACGCACTTTCGTGTGTTTTAACTATCTCGCATAACAGACTACCAGGGTATGTGATTGACTTAAGATACTATTGCCTCGACATCCCTAGAGTATAGAAGTTTTTCTCACAAAAAACATAGAAACTAAAGAAGAGACGGACCATGTTGAGGCTGAGGAGTGGTTGGACGATTCTTTTGTGCACCGAGGACTGCAAGATTACAATTAGCTCGCCTTCCATCGATGATAGGATTAGGGTTTTCACAAGCTCTCGCTGCAGATTCTGGATCTTTGAACGTCACCTAATCAAAAACCAACAATATATCTGAAAACTAATAACGGGAGTACTCGAAACATAAATTCTTTGTGCATGACGTTCAGTCTGTATCGATATGTACCTATAAAACTTTAGCCTAAAACAATAACAAAAGAAACTAAGCAGTGAACTTACAAAACCATAGCCTTTTGATCTTGCTGTGAATTTGTCAGTGATGACGACGGCCTCCAGGATCTCCCCGAAATGCGCGAAATAGCGTCTCATGGCGTCGACTCGAGTCTCCCACGGCAGTCCTCCGACAAAGATCTTGGTTTTGGTTGTGTCACCAAATTGTTTGCCACTGTAACTGTTTGCTCTGACCATGATCATTCTTGCTAATATGATATATGCTTTTGGTGTTGAGAGAGTTGAGACAAGTATATATATGTATATATAATATCTGTAGCAAAACTATGTGAAGACAAAGTCAGAGATGGCCGTTTGATTTGATCAAAAATTATGATGAAGAGAAATTAATCAAATCAAACCTTTTTGGAAAGTTAATCTTTTGTCGTACTCTGTTTTTTCTTGCTATTTCTAGAAAAACTTACTAGATCTTCATAGTAACGCCAAAGATTCGAGAAACAAAGATACCCTTAACAAGAAAATTAATCATTACGCTTTAGGAAAGGTGGGAAAATTAATATAAAAGGAGATTAAGAAAAGTGGTAACTAAAGTGGAAATTAAGCAGAGCAAATCATCTTTGCTTTCCTATTCGAAGTAGTGTGGTTGAAATAAATGCAATGCTTTTCGGGCCATAGCCCACTTCTCTTTATACAGTAGCAATAGGTCCACAGCCCATTCCCTTTCCGCAAGCCCACTTCATACTGCTGCAAACTCACACAAAAAGTCGGGACTGGCTACAGTGCTCACAAGCATTGAATGCTCACACCGATCTCACCCTTCTTTTCCCCCTCTCTCCTCCCTCCTCCCTTATTTTAACGGTGAGATCGGTGTGAGCATTTAATGCTTGCGAGCACTGTAGCCTACTCCCAAAAAGTCACAACCTTTCGTAAGTCACAGCCATTTTGATTTCATTTTTCACTTTTTTTATAAAAAAAATTCTTTTGATAAATACTTTAAGTCTAGAGTTGAAGAAAATGAAAACTGAAATCCAAAAACTTTCAGCCAAAAAAACTAAGAACGAAAAACGAAATATTATCAAGCGTCGCCTAAATTACTCAAATCTATAAGTTTGGAAGATTTGAACTTGATGCAAAGCGCAAACACTCTGCCATAGCCGGTTAACCTAACCCACATATGTGTCGATTGGCGTGGATTCATTCAACTTGTTTGTAACCACGACGAAAGAGTTCCTCTACTTGCATGAACGGAATTGGAGGGTGAGTCGGTGACCACTCTACAATGCCTTTTAATCTTTTCACACACACGTGCATGGGCTCCTCCGCGCCATCTTCCTCTCTGTACTAAAACCTAATATATGTCTTCCCCTCCAACCACCCCCTTCACCGTACAGCACACCATGCAGATCGAACTAGATGTTCCGTCCAACTTCTAAGCTGTTGTGTGTGGCAGCCTAGCCCAAAGCTAGCTTCACATATTTTAAGTTTACGTACGCATATGTCTCGTTATCCTCTTATATTCAACTCATAATCACGTCATAAATTATACAATAAAATCGAGCACAAGGTGGCCTTAGAATAATATTATCCAATTTGCACTTCACCGACCAATTTAAAATGAACCGTGAGAAGGCCAAAGTCTAGGGTTAGGTTCATGGGATGTACTTATATAAATAACCTAGTAAGCTAACCATTCAATAAACTAATTATTAGAGGTGCAATTTGTGCAAGCAGGAGATCTTTGTCTTCTGATGATTTCACTTCTTTCTTCCTAATCTGATCAGTGGACAACCCAATCTACCTTTGTGCATTTAAACAAACACAACCAATTAAAATCAGATTCCATTAATAAGTAATACTACTTAAACACAAAAATGATACACTATCTATCTAATAAAGATAAGTCCCTATGCAATGACAAAGCCGATCTTTATTAAATAGTGTATTAGCAATGTGATCAATTTTTTGTGTGTTTATGTCCATGCTTATGACATTATGTTGCATCCTTATTATCTTTTTTGTTGATTATTAGTTCTTTTATTTTAGTTTATTAATAAAAAAATAAGGTGGATGAGGAAGGGCATGGGTTTTCTAGGTGTAATAATGGTCCTCACCTCTACACAGAAGGGTTGGTGTCTCGCACACAACTATTACGGAAGGACTAATCTTGTCTAGTCCTATGAATTATGCTTTAAGGGAGAAAAAAACTATCACCATTTTGATATATAGATATGCATTTTCGTTTGTTCTTTGCATCACCAAAACCGTAAGGACGATGTATCTACATGCCTGTCTCCAAAATAAGTTGTATAAAATTTCAACAGAAGATTTCCATTGGTCCATACCTCCATATAAAAATCACTCACAGTCTAAAGTAGTGTCCATCCTACAATGCTAGCTAGGCCACTTGTACATTATAAAAAATAAACAAATAACAAATCAATAGGCATGGATTGCCTATGTGACTATGTGACTTTTGACAGTAACATCATGGGCGGGTTTAGAAATAAGGATATGAAGGATTGAGCACGAAGTATACAAATTCCTCTTTGATAATTCTATATTTTGATAGGGATATGAAGGATTGTGCACGGAATCTACAAACTCCTTTTCAATAATTCTATACCTTGATTTTTCAGATATAAAGGTATGAGATACTTGGATTCATATTTTTTTTTTCATTCCTTGTTAGTTAATAGGCATCACTTCAAAACCTTGATTATTAATGAATATGTGAATACAAATTATACATACTCATTCCTTATAAATCTATTTCTTTGTAAACAAACATGACCTAAACTTCTTCTAGTACTAGAAATCAATAAAGCCAAAGCTGCCATGGATATGAGCAATGGATAATGCTTGTGTCTCTCCATGAGTCCAAGGAGAGACTTATTTGTCCTGCACTTATGATTGACGAATTTTAACAGTTCAAACATCATAATCAGAATCGTTCATTCTCTTTATTATCATTTAAAGATCATATATGAAAAAAATAGTTCAATTTAGAGATCGTTTAGTCATTCATATGCATAAAACAAATGAACATTTCATCATGAGGATGCTAATTGTTACCAAAACAGTTGATTGGTTTAACACGTATGGATAACTAAACGATCTCCAAATTGAATAGAATTTTTGCAGATATGATATTTATATGATGATAAAAAGAATAAACAATTCTGATTATAAATTTCGAACAATAAATGTTCGTTAATCGTAAATAGTTGAACAAGTAAATATCCGAGACAAGCATTCCATGAGCAATATGCCAATGCACCACCCTCCACTAACCGACTTTTCTCTCTCTCTGCATGCGTGTTGACAACTAATTTATCTTTTCCTTTTCTTCTTTACACCAAAAGACCAAGGCCAAATATTTATAAATCTCTCATTCCCTCTACTTTTGGCTTCCCAAATCCCACTCCAAATTGCCCTTCTCAACAGAGAGACAGTTTTCTTTGCCGCCTTCTTTCCACTCCACACAAAACAAACCCCCTCATTCCTTCTGCCCTTCCTTATTTTATGTCGCCTTAATTTCCTCCTCCTCTCACACACTATACATGTCACCCTTGCTCCTTCACACCACCGATTGTTAATACTCTCTCTCTCTCTCTCTCTCTCTCTCTCTCCAGACCTAGCTATATCTGTTTAACATCTCTCTCACTAGCTAGCTGTGAAGAAAAATGGGCAACTGTTTAGTTCTCTCCAAGGAGGACAAAGTGTTGAGGGTTTTGAAGACAGACGGGAAGGTTTTAGAATTCAGGGCGCCAACCCTAGTCAAGGATATTTTATCGAACTTTTCGGGGGTCGGTATCGGTTTATCAAAGCAAGCTTCGGAGCAGCTTTCTCCTGATTGCAAACTGAAGCTCGGGAAGGTTTACTATATGATTCCCCTTCCGGGTTCTGCAGAAAATGACAGTGCTGCTACAAGAAGGATTAAGATCGTCATAACAAAGCAACAGCTTCAAGAGCTACTGACTAAGCAAATATCAGTACAGGAGGTACTTTCAGCTTCAGGGCCTGAAAAGAAATCTTCTTTTTCTTGTGTTGATTCTTCAAAAATTTGGAAACCGAAGCTCAAATCCATCCCCGAAGAAACCGAGTAAAGTAATTAGGGTTACGTTCCGGCGTATAAGCTTCATGATATATGGCTGATCATATACGCTTTTGAGTCAACATGTTTTTAGCTTTTCTTTTCATCAGTTTAGCCTTTCTTGTAAAACACGTAATGAATGAATGGCCATTAATATTTTCTAGTCATGCAGCACGATCTTTTGTGAACTTGTTAGGTAGGATCTTAGTATGCACTCTGCGAGACACAAAATCTATGGTTAACAATTAATTGGTAAAAGTGTGTGCGTACTTTCTACACATTTTCTTAATCAATTCAAGTTTGAACTTTAGTTATCAAAATATTAAGCCATGCTTTTTGACTCTTAAGTGTGATTAGTGGGTACTATATTTTGGATTTTCCCAAATATAGAGGTTTGTTGGATTCATGTCCTTGCCAATGTCTTTTGAGCATTTTTAAAAGGAAAAGTTGTAAGAAGATGTATATCACATGACGTAATGGATCGAAGATAAACTTGCAAATTTGGACCTCGAACTCCTGTTTCACGTATAATAGTTCGTTTTGAAACAGAGGCACCCGAGATTCGGGTCCAAATCTGCTAAACCTAGATTAATTTTACTAGAGCAACTTGATAAACATAAGTCTAGAACACAAAATTCAGACTTTACAGGTTTGGGCCTCGAGCTCCACTTTCGGCTTACAATATGTCGTTGCAAAGAGAGCAATCTCACAAATGCTTTAAAAAGCTTGGTTTTGTTGGATTTAATTCGAGATTTAAAAAGTTTATTATTATGTTAGAAGCAACTTTACACAACGCAACAAAGCACAAGAAAAGAGACCAAAACAACACACAAAATCTAGTACATGCTTATACAAAAACATAGGAGGCTTTTTCACTGAATTGCTACATCAATAACCTTGCGTTCAACTTTGGTCTTAGGAATATCTATGTAGAGAACACCATTCTTAAGCTCCGCCTTGATCTTGTCCTTCTCCGAATTATCCGGCAGCCGAAGGCGGGTATTGTAGGAGCTAAAGCTCCTGCTCGACCACGAATCGCCGCCACCTTCTTCCTTCTTTTGCTCTCCCTTTATAACTAGCACATCGTCTTCGACCGACACCTTCACGTCCTCCTTCGAAAGCCCCGGCATGTCGAACCGCATTTTGATTTCGTGTTCGTCGTCTTTGATGTCCCAAGGCGCGCGCACTTCCCCTGATCCTCTGTTTCTTCCCGGGAATGCCACGGTGTCTTCAAAAAGCAGGTCGACTGTGTCCAGCATTTGGCGCATTGTTCTCACTGGGGAGATGGGATCTAATAGACCTGCACATTAATTGGCACCTCATTTAGATGATTATAACTAAGCAGTATTTGATGGCTTGGACTCATCATTTAGAGCTTAAACTTTAAATTTTTAGTATCGGATTAGTTAATCGCTTCGATTTTAAGTTATAAGTATAAAAATTTGAAACCTAAAATCCAAAAATTATACCACTCTTGGAAACCCTAAATCATCAATCATGTCAATAAATATAATCAAAGTTGAACATATTTATTTAAAGTGAGTTTTCGTCACCATGTTTAAGGACATAAAAGTAGTTCTACTACAAGTACAAAATGTGACATAATAAAAAACCAATATGAACTTAGAAATTCATTCGATATTGTATCAATTTTGTTGAATATGCATCATAGATTGACTACAGTGGGCTAAAACATTATTGACGATATATCAACAATCCGTTCATTTTAAAAGATTGACGTCCATCTATAGCTAGGGTTTTACTTCTCCATCCCCGTAGTCCATTGAGCCCGCTCTGAATAAACCCCCCTTTGCCGGATTATTGCCTATGTAATCATAAAAAGCTAGTTTTTTAGGAATTTTAGACCAAGCTTAAGATAAACTTTGATTTTCAGCTAACCCACCACCAATACGTACTGTTGAATGGTTTAAAATTCATTTGGGATCCGCTGCAAATTAATCTGGACCATTCAATGGCCGTACCATTGAATGGTACGTACCACTGAAGAATTTTCCCTATAGGTAGACTATTGTTCCTATGCTATTATATCTCATAGTACGACTTTCCTCTGTTCAAAAAAGTAAAAATTCTTAGCGTTAGACTTACCGAAAGGCGAAATGTCCACAGCCAACCTCTTTGGCCTCCTTTCCACTTCACTCCCTTGATTGCCCTGATTGACTTGCACGTCCAACTTGCCGTCTCCACCGGCCTGCGCGCTCACCACCGGCAGCCTATTCCACCGCAACGGAAAGGCGGCGGAGGACGGCAGAGTGGCGTTTGCTTTGATTGAGGACCTTGCTTTGTTTGATAACAAAGGTGACGAAGAGGACAAAGCCAATGTTGAAGCCATGGTAACTAATACTAACACAGAAAGTTGCGCACAGGAAAACAAATGTAGGAAATTATACACTTAGTAAGCTTCTCTTTTGTGGGAAATTATAACTTTAAGATTGCTTGATGAGGAGGGAAGTGATCATTGTGGATATATATAGAAAATGGGACTAGAAAGCTTGGAGAAGGGTCTTGAATGTTTGAGAGGGAGAGAGAGGGAGGGAGAGTTCTGGACCGAACACTTGTAAATTTTTCATTTTTCTTGGTCTGTCTGGAAAGATCCATAGATAAGAACGTGATTTTGTGATTAGACCCTTCTAGTTTTAAGATACTTTCAAAGACACCCTTGTTTTGTAGTGTGTTCTTTTTCAGTACAAGGTTTTGATATACGCTACCTTCTGTACAAATCCATCCGTCTTTTTGCTCATCATCTCTTAACCTGTGTATTGGCAAGTTAAAACAACATCCCCAATTAAAGAAAAGTATAAGTGGTAACTCTCTAAGCATGAAGGACAAGGATTTTCTTGCCATTGGAATGCTAATATTTCAATTGATTATACATCTTTTACATTAGGTAGAATTGACATTTTTTAAATGTACATAACAACTCCTCAATTAATTATGATTTCTAAACACAAATGCATTCAAGTGATTGATAAAGTGAATGAGAAAAGTGCTGAACTAGAGCCTAATTTAAGAAGAGTATAGTCGCTAAATTGTTAATTTTGTATGCTACGATATATTTTTATGAAAAAGATCATATCAAGTGTTTAAAAATAGACTTATGCGAAAAAATTAAAACACATAATAATGTCTCGGTTCCAATTATTTGACAAAGTTAATTAGACATTAGAGGCATGCTTGATTTGTTTAAAGCGGCTATTTGCCAAAGTTAATTAGGGATTATGATCCCCTATCAACATGACATAATCATTCACGGGCTAGCAATAGGAGCTAATCTTGAGTCATTTGACCACCTGAGGTCTTGTGGGGCCCATTTACAAGTGAGTTAGTTACTTTTTTGGGTGGAAAAATTTTCTTTTTTTTTTTCTTTTTTCTTTTAAATGGGAGGGATGTCACTGGGCATTTTTTGTTTTTATTCTTTCGTGATGTTTATGGAAGGACTGTTGTCCAGCAACCGACTTTAAATATTCACCCACCTTTAAACACAGAAAGAAATAACACAGAGAGAGTTCAGAGAATCCGAGAAACTTTGACTGTTCTACTGAAATACCACTATTTCTTTCTTTGTACATAAATCCAAAAACCCTGCACTCATAATTAACTCTTATCAAGAAATCCAAATCCTCAAATGAAACATGCTTAAGAAATTGATGATTGTATGATTAATCACGTTTTACTATTCTAACGTTTAATCTTAGTCTTTTTCAGGCTTGCAGCATCTATCCCAACTCCCAAGTCTATCACACTACCTCGTAGCATCGCATGATTTGTTTGAAAAATTTTAGTTGAGCTGTTTGATTAGGACAACTTTAATGCTGGTTAACAGCAACATGGACTCGGGTGGGAACCAAATCACATGATGTCTCATATTTTTCGCAAAAGTTATCTTACAAATGTCGTGGTCCTAGTGCCTCTACACAAGTTTTTCTCCTAATTTAAGAAGACTCACATACACCCCTAGAAGTTTGAGACATCATAACTTTAACGTTTTCGTTTCATGTAAATCTCTATCCTAGTTTAGGGTAAAATTCTTTCATTACTCGTTGAGTTGTTAATGCAAAAACATATAAAGCAAAAAAGCAAAAGGTAAAACCCTCCTCCCCATCTTTGCTTCAGCTTTCTGCAGTATCGAGAGTATTCACTCTTTCATGTTGTCTCTAAAACTCTCTCTCTGACACAGTGCCCCATTAAAATCCTCCATGCCACAAGAAAACACCATTCCCTTTATCATTATATACTGCAACATAATATTAACGTTACACTTACATGTATATATAGGGCACTGGCTACAGTGCTCGCAAGCATTGAATGCTGACACCGATTTCACCCTCCTTTCTCCCTCTCTCCTCTCTCCTCCCTCATTTTAATGGTGAGATCGGTGTAAGCATTCAATGCTTGCAAGCATTGTAGCCTACTCCGTATATATATACACACACACATATATACATACAGTACAAGGCCTGCACTGCACTTGCTGCTCCTCCTCCTCCTCCTAAATGCATGGACTAGCAGAAGCATAACCCCCACTTGCAGAACACATAATTCGTCCTCTCTTCCCCTCTCATTAATTACAACTCTGCTTCTGAAGGTAAAGCATTTATTCAAACACACCAATTTCTTAAACAAGAAGCTCCTATTATTGTAGTTTTTTGAGGGTTTTTTTTAACTGGTCAGCATTTTCATGGGGAAGACTGGAGGAAGCTCCTGGTTGACGGCGGTCAAAAGGGCTTTCAGGTCTCCTACCAAGAGTGGCAGAAGCAACACTAGGAGGAGAGAAGAACTGCAGGAACAAGAGGAAGAAGAAAAGGTACAAACTTTGTTGCAGGGTTTGTATGGAGAAGAAGTGATTTTTGCACTCTCGTTTTCTTTGCGCTCCTCCTTTTCTAACCTTTGAATAAATCGAAGAAGAATCAAAGGACATTAACGAGAGGAGTAGTGCATAAGGAGAAAACGGGAGTTTGAAAATCTCTGCTGAAACCAAAAAAAGTTGCTTCATTTGAGTTCTTACTTCTATGAGATCTGTAAATGAGTCGTTTTTTGGGTTTGTTTTCGCAGAAGAGAGGAAAGCGGAGATGGATTTTTAGGAAGCCTACGAGCCAAGAAACGTTTATACATGTACAACATAGTGGGAGTCCAAGATCTGCTGCTGATGACGGAGCAACCACTCAAAATGCAACTGTGGCAGCTCATGATGAGGCTGGTGATGCTCTTGCAATGGCGGCGGCCACGACAGCAGCTTCTCAGGCAGCAGTTGCCACCGTGCAAGCGGCGGTCAAAGCTGTTCGCCTTACTAAGTCTAACTGCAGGCCTTCCATTTTCGTTAGAGACTATGCTGCCATTGTTATTCAGACTGCCTTCAGAGGATATCTGGTACTTAATCATAATTAGTCAGTAATTAATTAAGTTTTTTTCCTCCTGTAAATTAGAGTAGTTCAAAATGTTGCATTGTCACAAAAGACTTGCTAGCTAGCTGGTGCAAGTGAGCATTAACTAATTTGATTTCGGTTTTGAAGGCGAGAAGAGCTCTTCGGGCGCTGAAGGGGCTGGTGAAGCTTCAGGCACTGGTGAGAGGCCACAATGTTAGAAAGAGGGCAAAGATGACTCTGCAATGCATGCAGGCTCTGGTTCGAGTGCAAGCTCGGGTTCTTGACCAACGAACGAAGAGGCTTTCACACGAAGGCAGCGCAGATTCCATTTTTAGTGATCCCAATGGCTTATGGGGATCACATTTCTCAGATAGAAGGGAGTCCATTGTAAGATATTAATTAATTTTTTTGTTAGGAGTAATGCAGTCGAAATAATAGATACGTGGTTGTTACGACAAATTTTCTCTGAATGAACTAATTGTACTTTATCTAACGCAGTCAAGAGACGAAGAGAGTAGCGCCTTGGATGATTTGATCCATTGGGACGATGTAAAACCGAAAACATTGGAGCAGATTCAAGCCATGTTGCAGAAAACAAAACAAGCTGCCTTGAAGCGTGAAAGGAGTAGCAGCCTTGCTTATGCCTTCTCTACCCAGGTCATTGATCTCACCATCACCACCATGTTCTGCCTTTTTAGTTTTTACAATTCTTCCTCACTAATATGTATAATTAGCTGATAATTTGTACTTTAAATTGTGTGTATGGTTTTATAAAAATAAAGAAATGGAGAAGTAGTGGTAGTGGCGACGAAGATGCTGGTGAGCATGAGGAGCTAGAGGAGAAATTTAATTTGCTTGATGGTTGGACAAGAAGAAAGCAATGTGAGATCAATGCAGGCAGAGCTTCATGTGATCAAAGAGATCCCATCAAAACCGTTGAAATCGACACATCTCGACCTTACTCTTATTCGTGTACCCCGAATTCCAGAACCAAAAGATCAGATCAATATAATTATCAGAGCCATCATCTGCAGTATAATTATCAACAGCAAAGAGTTCCTCCTCAGTCATATCCAGTTGCCTCTCCTCAATCACCAGTCACACCATTTACTTCCGTGGCAAGAAATCTACAAGTGCACTCCGCTAGTCCTCGTTGCCTTCGGGGAGATCAGAGGATTAACCACCCAATGCCGCCGCCTCATACTCCCAACTTGAACTTAGGCTCAACTAATTACAACCACGGTTTAATGGGGGTGCCAAACTACATGGCTACCACAGCATCAGCCAAGGCTCGGATTCGGTCTCAAAGCGCGCCAAGACAAAGGCATTCAACGAGCGAGAGAGAAAAACCAGGGTCCGCGAGGAAACGCTTGTCGTTTCCAGCTCCTGATCCAAGTGGCGATGGCAGTGCTAATGGTAATGTTAATGGCGGTTCGGATTATAACTTGGAAAGCCCGAGATATAACAACGACATCAACATCAACGGAGGCCTTGCAATTCGAATGCCGCAGAGGCCTAGCATGTCTGCTTGTTACACAGATGGTGAGACATCTCCAACTTCCAGCAGTGAGCTCAGAAGGTTCTGGTTGAGGTAATGAAGCAGAAGTATGTGATTGAGTGGCATATTTGACAAATGATTAGGTACTGGTGGTTAATCTGCTAACTCAATTTTAAATGCACAGTATGTGATTAGAGGAACAATTAACTTAACTTTTAAGCTTTCACTAGATGCTTTATTCATATATAAATCTTGTTCAATATTCGACAACTATGCAGCCAGATATTGAACAAAGTTGATGACATCATTTCCTATCGTCTTTCTGCTAAAAATAGCATGAACAACTGAACAATGCATCAGCAGTGTCTTGTAGTATACAACTCAAGATATTTCTCCGACAACCCGGAGATGGTTACTAACTTGTTACATATATATCGTATTATGTTCACATCATCTGCATTACGTGTGCAAACTTTTTCAACAACTGAACCGTAAAGACGACCTCTTCAGCCGAAACAAACAAATCATGCAGCGGCAATGCGCACGAGAAAACGCTTGGCTCCTCGTTGCCACCAAATCGTAACATGAAACTTTTCATTTTGCGGTTGTATCAGAAATTTTGTACGCGTGTTATACTGTGACTTGCAGTTAAGAAAAAATGACTCTTTATATGGAGGGAGCTAAGCAGCGTTCATATGCACATTACTCTCGAGTAATCTCAACTCTCTTTACAATCTTGCAAATAATAGGATGTGTCGTACATTATCTAATGTGGTGGATTTAATTACAACAATTTGTACGTGTGTGCACAAGAATCATGGAAATTTGATACCTGAGGATAGAAATGTGCTTGTCAAAGAGTGAGGAATTATGTACCAAAATAAAAGTACATCTAAATTTCATGGTAAGCTCATCATTAGTAGAAGAATCTCACATAAACAAGTCAAAGTGGATATTTATCCGACATAGATTCACATACATGCATGGACGGACTCTGAGAAAAACTTCGGTAGAGTTGTCTGTGACACTTATAGGAGCTAGTACAAGCGAAAAAAGTAAACAAAGGTTTCTTCAACAACACTACTATAGAATACAACAAAAGGTTTAGAATAGTAAGAGAAATCTTTTCTCCCAAAACTAATCCACTTGGAGTGGAGAATCACAACAAAACTAATCCAAAAACAACAACCAGACTAATTTCAAAAGGAAAAATGGATTATGCTTTGTTCTGATTCAACCACAGAGAAACAATCTCTGGCTTAGCCCTTGAACTTGCTAGGGTTGGGCTGCTACTACCACTGCTATCAGACAGTGAAACAAACGTCTTCTTCTGAAGAACTCCAGATGGCGATGATACTGTTGTTCTCGTCGCCAAAGGACTACCCAATTCTCCATTGGTAATAGTGCCAGTGGTGATCGGAGACGACGGATTTGAGGCTGCACTAGTCGTCGGTTTAAGGACCTCAGCCAATGGCCCGCCCGGTGCTGAAGCAACCCATGAAGCAGGCCACGTCGAAACGCTCGGCTTCATCCCATTTCCGTTGGTTGCTAAGCTCATCTGAGTCTGACCCATTTCCTCACTGATGGAGTTGTAGCCGCCCATCGACAGAGTAAGCGAAGATGGCGAGAGCTGCCCGCTCGACGGAGCAGAGCTGTTGTCATTGTTGTTAGCAGAGTTGGCCGCCATTGTTTCTTCATCCATCACTGTTTTGGACCACGCATCAATGAAACATCTCGGGGCTTCTTCCAGCAAGGGATTTTCTAAAGAAGCCACATCCGGATTGAGAAACAAATTGCACTCGCCGCCGTCTTGCTGATCCTCTCCGGCGTTGAAATTCGTATACGAGTTCAGATTCAAGAAAGACTCCTCTTCGGAACGCTGGCTGAAAACAGAGGAATTCGGGTCGAAAAACGGGATCTTGGAGCTCAGCTCTGTTTTGCTCTGCATCAGATTGTGCCATTGTGCATCAGAAACAGGCTCTCCTTTCATCATCAGCCAGTCCAAGTTCCTGCAGTAGCACAAAACATCATACAAACACGATTCTAATCGAAAATTTCAGTACAAAACACAGATGTTTGGTTCTATGCTTTGAAAAGTATAACAGGATTGGACTCGAAGGTAGCCTATGTTCCTCACGAATGAAACCTATCCCATCCAATCGCCACATAAAGGATAAGTTCATGACTAAGCACAAAACGAGCCTAAAAACTAATAAGATTCAAGAAACAAATCGAAAACCCATCACCGACCTGGGTTCTCTGTTTGCTGAAGCAGAGTTCATAGAAGCAAAAGATGCAAACTTTGCACCATCCCTATCCAGAAACACAGTAGACGGATGGTACGGCTGAAGATTAGATCCCGTAAACTGAGATGAGGAGACATTTTTGTTGATTCCGGGGTTCGAATTAGACACGGTTGCCGGCGATATTGTCGGAGGAGGAGGAGCAAGATTGATGTCGTGGCAAACCCTCTTGCTGGCAGCGGAGGCATGAACTTCCACATGCTTTCTTGAACGGGGGCGGCCTCTGTGCATGTGACGCTCGCAGTACTTCTGGTCCGGCGCCACATCTCTCGAGCACCGCCATTTCTTCCCGTCTGTTCTCTTGCACCGCCCCGGCTCCCGATCTGTGCTGTTCGACAACCGGAGATTGAACCCACCGCCCACTGTTCGCCAACCAAAACAGAGCACAATTAAAAAAGATCGAAACTTTAGTGGAAAACAAGATTCAAGAAGCAAAACCCACATCAGGAAAATCGATTTGAAGAACAAATTGAGAGAAAATGGAAGTGATTTCCGCACACCGCTTTTCTCTCGCTCAGTAAATGGAGTAGTGCAAAAGAGAAAACGAGCGTGCGGAAATCATTTTTCGACGGAGAAAACAGAGGGAAAGGGGATTACAGGGAGATTGGGAAGCAGCTGTTGCTCCGGAGGGAGTTCTGGTGAGGGGGAAGAGGAGATCACGAGGGACGGGGAGAGAAGCCACCATGTATTTGTATATCATAGCTTGTCTCTCAAGCTCATTCCACTGTGCATTTGTAAAAGGAAATCCAAACGACGTCGTCATCCCTCCTGCAAATCAGCAAGCTTTTACTCTGTTTTCATAATTAAAGACTCAATCTTTCACTCTGCATCTTGACTCGAAAGGAAAAAGGAATTACAAACCTGCAGGACAAGTGTTTGTTCTAATGTCAAAAGGCTGCAAGTTTCTTAAAACTGCACCATCGCCACTCGAAGAACCAGTACCAGCAACAACGACATCGTCGTATGTAGGAGGCCTGTTACATGTGGGACCACCAGCATCTGCAGCATAAGGAACATCTGTTGCTTCTGATGATGGAAATGGACGGCGGTGATTATCATGATGAACCATCATCATCATCTTCTTCTTCCTTGTGTGAGACGCCAAAACCCAAAAGCTTTCTTCTTTCTTTCTTTTTTCTCAACTTTGCCCTATTTGGGAAACTTCCTTTCCATCAATCAATCAAACCATTAAAAAAAATTGGAACTTTTTATTCCCCAAAATAATCTCAATAATCTGCAGACCCAACTTTTTTATTTCTGCTTCTTGCTTCTAGCAAAAAGCTTTATGCTTGATGCTCATTTATCTTCTCTCTCCCCTCTCTCTCTCTCTCTCCTCTTATTATTATCTTTGTGGTTTATAGTTGGTGTGTAGTGTAGGAGGAGGACGTGGGAAAGATGCAGTGCAGCTGTGCAGGGTATTTAAGATATATAGATTAATGGGTTGCCGCCATTCTCGGCCTCTGCTTTGCTTCCATGCTTCCAACATTCGCACACCATACTTGCTACTAGACAAAAACACTCTCAACTCTCTCACTCTCTCTCTCTCTCTCTCTCTCTCTCTCTCTCATCCCCCTCTCTCATCATTATTGTTGCATCTATCGTTTTCTGCATGTAAAGCTAAATCCCGTACAAATCCTGCACCTCCTTTTTACTATTAGAGATAGAGGGGGAGGATAACGAAGAACGAACCCAACTTGTTTAAATATGTAGTTATCACAACAATCAATTCATATACTATACAATTTCTAAACTGATTTATTCATGCAATCAACGAATGGCTATTGATATTCCTCCTCAACCATAAACTTCTTATATGAATGACATTATATTGTTGATTTGGATGCTATTATCGTGTTTGTAATGTGCATGTAAGTCTTTATCCTTTGATAAGGAGATTAGTATAAAATAGCTCTCACATATTGAGTTAGCGTGACATCAGAATATCTTATAGTTTCGTGAGAATAATCTAATAGATGACGTAGTCAGGCTACTTGGCTTAGAATTTTGTTCTATTTTATTGAGAACAACTTTTGCACAAATTCTAGTAGCGTAGTGTCAAATGAAATCAAAATAAAGAGCGTCTCATAGTTTTATGAGCATAGTTGAAGATGTGACATGATCAACTAGCTTAAAGAGATCGTGTTTTCCTATTGTTGTCTTATTTTAAGCCTAAAGAGATCGTGTTTTCTTTGAATTTTCACAAGGAACCAACAACAACACGAAAATAGATATACGGCAACCATTCAGGAGTCTTTTTTGCATATCCTGGAGTACGAGATACTTTGAATTTTTTAATCGTTGAATTTTTGTTTTAAAATATAAAAATCAAAATCAAACGGTTAAAAAATCTGGAACACCCACACTCATCCCAAATCTCAGTCTGGCAAATGAAATATATATATATATTTTCTTCTTTATTGCCAATATAAGATAAAATAAAAAAAATAGAAAAACAATAAAATGGAACAGACAGCATGAAAACAGCGTCACATTTGACGCGTTAAGCCTTTAGCTGCATCGGGAGCTGAGCCCAGTGGGCCGAAGACCGCGATGCGCTAACTAAATGTGCCCAGGAGAGCCCCACTCGCTTTCTTAGGCGCGTTTGTAAAGCTGAAAAGGCGCGTGTAGGAGAAATCAAAAAGTGACAATTTTAGGCTACTACAAGACTTGAAATTCACACGAATATAAAATTAGTTTTTCTTCTAGTATTTTTAATCACTAAATCTTAGTTCATCTAGGGTACGTCATACATTGAAACTTAATAGAATTTTTTATGCAAAACTAAAGGCTACGTTTATACGACAATGCTCAACAAATATTATGGTTAAAGGATAATTTTCTCATTTTTCTTGGTGAATTTTGAAATAGCATAAGGTTTTTTTATTGTTATAAAATATTATTGATCAGCTTATAGATGAATATGAACATGACATGAAGATAAATAAAAAATTCAAACATTAAGAACAATTTACATGAAATAAAAAAAAAAAATTTGTTATTGTGATGTTTTGGTTGAACAATGCATTGCAATATGAATAAATACTTATACATATCAATGTATTGTTAGATTAAAACATTATATAATAGTGAACTCGATCTATGTAAACTATTCTCTCGAATCGAGCACGACTCTCAAGGAAGGATTTTTGGTCCAATTTCATTGGTCCGTGCGATCAAGCGCTCAGGAGGGGTTGTGGAAGGGATATTGGAAACTATATACGAAAGGGACTAGACAAGGGGTGGTGACTAGTACGTAATGACAAAAGGATTGAATTCTGGGCCACTATTTGATCTTCATCTGATTTTTTTTTTTTTTAAATTTATTTGTTGGAATTATGCATACGATATTGCCTTTTGTGAAATATCTCTCAAAGTACTAAATAAATTAACTACTCCAAAATAATAGAATCAACTACTCCTTCTACTTGGATCTTATTGGGTCAGAAAACGGTAGTCTTTAATTCTTCGTGAAATAATATTGGTCCAACCATGAAAGCTATTCAATTGCACTTCACCGCTGCCCTAATATGTAGAGCAACAAGCTTCTCGATACACTTTTTAGCGGGAAGCCTGTTGATTTATATACGAGGGTAATTTAATCATTTTCAATTGTGTAAGAGATAGTGAATTGCATGGCGAGAAGTTTATTATGACACTTTTATTGCAATACCTTTGTGAATCCAGTTATTTTTAATTAATTAGGTTAAGTTTTCGTCGTGAGTTTGTTTGTAGTATTTTGTTCAAAATGTTTCTTGATGTGTAGCCTATAAATATTATTGTGGGAACACTAACCCATGAATAAATATGATGTTAAATGTTCCTTAAGAATTAAGATAAGAAGGGCAAGATAACAACTTTCTAATAAGGGTTGGAAGGATTGGTTGGAATGCGGGATGATGAGGTGGCAGCTTGGGAGATGGGACAGACAGCTGGAGGGGTTAATGATGGTTGTCCCCATACCACCTGCATGCCTCTTTCCTCTCTGTCACCACCCTCCCGTTTGGAATCCTCTCACTTTTTTCACTCACCTCACCCGTAAATATTTTCTATTAACTTTATTTATTTCTTGTTTCCAAAAGAAAAGAAAAAAACAGCAACCACTTTAATTCGTTCTCTTCTTTTTTTTTCTCGTTTATTTGGAGAATTAAAAGACAAAAATCTTGCAGTAAATGTGTATTACACAAGAAACGATAACGATATTTAATTAGTTTTTTTTTTTCTCGTTTATTTGGAGAGTTGAAAGACAAAAGTCTTGCAGTAAATGTGTACACGCCGATCTTCGTTGATGAGCGAAGCCACACAAATCTAATCCGACTATGGGACTAGTTTAGTAACTGATGACCGACTATGTTGGTCATCAATGAGATTTATGTCAATATTCCGATAGGTCGGGGTTTGTAGCGGTGCTCTCTCATTCTTCTTTTGTTTATACTCGCAGGAGACCGACATAGTCGGTCATCAATTGCCAAACCGGTCCCTTAACAAATCTCCCATCCTTTCCTTCCCGCCTTGAAAAGTAAATCTGAAAAGTAAGAAATATGAATGGGATGGAAAATACCAATCCAATCCACTTTATTTCTCATTTAACCTCATAATCCACACACAATCCACATCTACATCTTGTGAGAAAAATTTGTGTGGTGATTTCCCGACAATATTCGTATTATACTTCAAACATAAGCTTAAAATATAATGCATTTTAGTCTCATTTAATCTCACACAGTTTTTAATTAATGAGAAAACCGACAAACTTACAAAACATCATCTCATAATCCACATGCATTGAAAAGTTAGAAAAATGATAGAGCGAACAAAGTCTCTAAATTACGAAATGATGGAGAGAGAGAGAGAGAGAGATTGCTTGGTAGAGTGTCTCCGACAAAGGAACAATATAGTATAACATCGGCATGGACCGCTTGTCCTTCCTTTTTACTTAAATTGCTTTGCAGTTCAAATTCAATCAATCAATCAATAATAATGTATCGATATTCAATGTTCGTTTGACGGGAAATGCTAACAATATTTTTATTTTATTTTGTTTTGTCTTTTTTTTTTACATTAATTTTGTAATGTTGTTCAATAGTTTGAATCGTCTACTTTCTAAGTCATTTTTTAAATAAATAATGTAAAAAAAGTGATGCAAGAGAGACAATTTTTAAACTATATTTTATAAACTACATGATCTCGTGGTTAATAGTTTTTTTTTTTTAATGATTCAAAAAAAAATTCAACCATCAACGGTCACATTATGTAATTTAAAAAATATAGTTTTAAAAAAAAATCTCCTAACATTTTTTACGTAAAAATGTCAACAAAATTTGTCAACAGTATAAAAAGCAGTCCAACTCATTATAAATAAATGCAAAATCTTTTTTGGTTTTCGATATAAAATTTTAAAAATTCTTGAGTGCTCCGGAGTATTCCGTACTCTAGATTTTTTAACTGTTAAATCTTAATTTTTATATTTTAAAACAAAAATTTAACAATTAAAATATTCAAAATACAAAATACTCTAAAGTATGCAAGAAAATTCAATAAAATTCATATTCCGAACCCTAACGTTTGACATATATGTTATTGAAAAGCTAAATCCTACCACCGTCAAGGAAACACAACAAACACCAACTCTCTTTTTTCTTAATTTATCCTTTTTATTATATTCCTATTTTTCTTGTGGTCAGACGAGTGGTGTCATTTTTTATGATTAAGTTTTGCGCGCGCATACCCATTTTTATCCTCTGAGCCCTGAAGAAGCCAGCATCAGCTGGTGGTGGTCGTTAGGGAATAGGTATGGGGTTTTTTTTTTTATCTCAAATGAAGATAGCGATTTAAAATAAACGAATTTTTTGTTGCGTAGTATTTTTTGATCAACAAAGTATTATCATGTGTTAATTTTTTTTTATATAATAATGTATTATTAAATCAAAACACCACGTGAGAATAAATTTATTTTATTTAATTTGCTCTCAAAGGGAGGGACCACACACATACTACTACGTCCTAACTAATTCTCCCAATATTGTTTTTGGCTAAGGAAGGAGTAGGGAAGAATTTTTTAGGAAAGGAACTTTCACTTTTTTTTCACTTTTCTGTCGGTTTTATACTTTTTTTTTCCAATGCCCTGTTAACTGCAGTTGTATTTTTGCTCGTCACACTCAAGTGATGATAATACTCATTACTCTACTTATTATTACTTAATAAGTTTAAGTTTTGAGATTTGTGTCTATCCACTACATAAATCTCGAAATTTAAACTTATCAAACAGTAATAAATAAGGTGGTGAGCATCACCATCACTTGAGGGTGGTGAGTAAAAATATTCCCATTAACTGCCTTTTCAATGATGAAAGGAACCACTTCATCTTCATGTATGCGTGATAGGGTGCTATGCATTACATGAATGATTTATATGAAACGAGTTTATTGTTACACGCAGTTACTTGGCTATTATTTACCGTACACACAACACAACATTCCGTTTTCCCAATCTGTTTCTCAATTCCCTCTCCCCATTTTTCCAAAGCTAATGTTTTTCAGCATTTGCCGACTAAAATGGGTTTTTTATTTTCTAAAAACCAATCTGACCCAAAGCGAAAATTAAGGGTATGGAATGGGAAAGCTTTTTTGGGTTTATTGGATTTCATAATTTTGGAAAGAAAAAAAGAGTTGAGAAAGATGAAGTGATGAGAAGAGATGAAGGGTATACAACTGGTAATTTTTAATCTGATACGAAAAATATACACATATGTAACATCATATTTTCAGCGATCGACTCGACTCCATTTCTCAGGGAAATTTTCACCACGAAACACGGCAAACACATTGGTACGGTTTCCACTATCATACAACAAATTTATATCCGAAAGTAAACTCCTCTAGTCGATGCATAATCTCTCAGAGCTACTGACAGTTTTCATCTGATAAAAATACAAAATATTCGAGTCTTCTAGTAAATGACGAATGATTGGGCATGCCATACGAATCAGTTATGTCATTATTATTCTTTGAAAGGGAGGAGAAACAACATAGAAACCACCCGCATAATTCGAAGAAACAAAAAAGGACCTTTGGAGTCGCAGGATTAAGTTGCAAGTAGCATTCTCAAGGCATCTACTCGGATGCTTCTGCAGGTTGTGGAGCTTCGGTTGGCTTTAAACTTTCAAGAGCTGAAATTCTTCTATCCAGCGACTCATGGAGGCCTTTCACCTGGAGAAACAAGGAAAAAAAAGAGTCACAATTCATCTATTCTTCTCTAGCTGTCACTTTAAATGCCTAGAAATTATTATACACAAAATGGTTGTAAGACTGCACGAAACTAAAAGGCCAGTAATAGTGAAGATCCCGTCATGTCAACAGAAGAGCATACGTTGAACAATCATGTATATGAAAAAACAAAATAGCTTATATCAGGGGCAAAAACCAGATTTTCCTAGGTTCCATAAGAATTTCTTCTACGACTGACATAATTCGGGTCAGCGAAGTGGATAGGAACTTATAGGTTACATGTGTGCAAGTGTTCCCGTGAGTGTGAGGATCTGTGCATGTGTAAACACTTTTAAAGCACAGATAATGCCATGCTTTGATGACCATTCCAGCAGCATTACGTTATGAGCAAAATTTCTTTTACTTTGTCAACATAACGAACTGTTCAAATCAAGGTTTTTTTTTCTTGTTCTAAATAGTGAAAGAAATCCTTATTTCACACCAGGAAGGATAAATCATACACAATTCATTCTGGAGATGCATTCGCATAGCCCATAAGCATATACACATGGCCCTAATCGGTTGAAAGGAACGAGTAGGGTACTCACTAAAATCAATATAAATGAATTCAACTAGACAATCAATACATAATTGATTTCTCTAAAGAGAAACCATCAAAGCTCACAACTAACTGGTAGAGAGACAAGGATCCTAAACATGATACAAAGAAGGAAAACATTCGAGCTCACATTAAATTACCCGAAAATAATTGGGAAAATGAATAAAGCATTGCTGGTTTTGATTCATCCAGAACCAATAGCGATAATTATCTGTGTGACATGATTGATCTTCATCGTCATCCTACCAAACATTATGTTTCCAATTTTCCCTCTGCCGAAGAACAAAAGTTAAACTACTCAATCCGACGAGCGAAACCACGATGCCAATGTCACCAATGCCCTACAGAATTTCAAACCCTCACTCCTCCTAAACAAACTAAATTGACCTACTCAGCAGCAATTCATGACAATGACCATAACAATTCTGTTGTAATTCGAAATAACAATTAAAGAAAAAGCTCATAAATCACCATCTGCAAGTTCGCATTCAATTTTCAGCTCAAAGGAGAAGGATTTTCCCTAAATATCATATAAAACAACAAATTGGGTACAAACCCATTTTCCAAATCAACTAAATGGTTGAATATTCCTTCGACACGCGAGGATTGGAAGGTTCCCAAATCAACGAATTAAACAGAACCTAAAGGAAATAGAACAAGAAAAGATAGAGCCCTAAGAATTGGGGGATGCAATCATGCAATTGCAGAAACGAGAAAGGAAAACGGACCTGTTGAGAGATGGAGTGGTGGGCGACCTTGTAATCATTGTGGAGGATGTAGAGCCCCAGAAACGACGCCACCGCAGCTCCGCCGAAAAACGACGCCAATCTCACTCTCAGAACGTAACCCATCCTTCTTCTTCTCCCCTCTTTTTCTTTCCTTCTTTCTTTCTGATTTTACTTGCCTTTCTGATTGACAATTTTACGTAGCCCTCGACCAAAGCGACGCCGTTTCAATCTACCCGGGCTTTTCGTAGTTGCCCGCGGTGTGCCTTATAGCGTAAAACGAACCGTTTAGAAATATCCTGATCTTCCAAATTTAATTGTTTTATTCTAAAATTTAGTTTGAGCTATCGTGGTTTAGCCACCAACTGGTCCATTTTTTAAGAAAAAAAAAAATAGTTTGGGCATATATGAACTCACATCATGTTTACAAAAAAAGAGAACTCGAATTCCAGTGTATACAAAAATCACATTTGCAAAACATTATTGTTTTAATGTTACCTCATTTGTCTACTAAATGCTAATGCACTACAGTCTAATAAAATTCATCCTCACTTTATAAATGAAAAGTTTTACGTTCGAATCTCGTGAATAGTGAGTTCGAAACCAATTTGTTCCCACCCTAAGTGTAAATATCATTGTAATAAAAAAAAGCTGGCCCATTCGATATTTGCAACTAACTTGTTCCAATAAATATGACATGTACTATTTTTTTGCCGACAAAACAATATCATAATTTACTCTAATCTACCGGAGAATTCAATCTGGGGTGCAAGAGGGGGACAAACTGCATTAGCCCAAAGCACAAACGAAACCGAGTGGGCCGGGCTTCCAATACATAGAAACCGGGTTGGGTTGATCTCAGCCCAACCAAGTAAAAATCAAGAAATTGAAATAAAACTAATGTTTAATTAAAAATGTTTTAAGGATCCATCATTTAATCCACCAACAAAAAGAGCAGATTTTCCATCCAGATGTGCACAGAAGCAATTTTGTGCATGAATATCATCACTGCACTGCAGAGACAGTTTGAGTTTGCAGTCTTTGACTCTTTTCAGTATATCATAAAACAGTCCCAACCTAAAGCTATTGAAGAACCGAAAACCGAAAAAAAAAAAACCAAAAAAAAGGGCAAACATTTCCAATCAGAGAATTCCATGAAGTGAGCTGCAAAGATTGATGGCCTGATTCAATCTTTGATGAATATATATTCCCCCACATATCCTGTTGCCGTTCCAAAATAAGCTTCTGTCCACGCACTTGTCCACAATTCCGGTCATAAGGTGGCGCGATTCCCTGCTCTCTCTCCTGCCAACACCAAATATGTTTAAGATACATTAACAAGTGGAAGTCTAACACAAATTAGGTAAAGAATAAAATTCACATATGTATCATCATCATCATCATCATCATCACCACATTTAATCAGTTACGGGGGAATTGAACTTGGCCACCAACTAAACCTACGGCGTGGCCCTCACACACCAGTACCATCCATCCCACATAATTGATCGATGATATGCAAATAATGGTTCATACAATGCTCTCCTATATCTGAACTCGAAACCCTACCAGGAGCAGACTAATAATGATCCACACAATAATTGACAGCTCAGAAAACTCAACCACTGGTAGACGACAAGCTCAAACAAATGCAACATACATATTCAAAAAGATTATATCACGAAACAGTAATACTTTAACTATTCGAGTAATCGTACTTACTATCTTCTGGAAGTATATGCAGCAGCATTGGTCATCCTGTCAAAGTAACACATCAACCCCATAAGCATTACACAATAACAAAGTAGTGGTAACTACTTAATCCACCACCATATTAAACTGCAGTATGTTCACTGGTTTAAAGAGGTACACCTGCCATGTTGTTTCCCAACAGCATTCGAGCTCAGCCGACCATTAGGCAAGCCTGAGCTTTGGGTACTGCTCATGCTCGATCTATCCAGAACTGCTCCATTTCCACCATTCAAAAGCACAGATGACTGGCTTGGCCTAGTGTCAGGGCCATTCAGTTCCCAAGAATCCTTAGATTTGCTCAAAATCTTTACATTTGAGAGACCTCCAGGAACGCCAAAGCTTACACCATTTAATTGCTGATTCCGCTTTACAGACTGCAAGTGATTATCATTTGCATTTGAAGTTGATATCTTCCTTGAGCGGTGAGTCTGTGCCACTGGAGTAACAGCCACAGAAGGCAAAGACAAAGAGTAGGGAGATGATGCGGCTGCAGCAGCAGCAACTTTTGCAACAGCAGCTGTAGCTGCTATCATCTCTTGCGCTCCTTCCCGAAGCTGAATATAGTCACCCTCAATCACAAATAACTGAAATACAAAAATTAAGGTCCTCATGAGATAATATACATCTATGCAAAATCAGACACATGTTAAATCATCATTAAACTCACTTCACGGTGACTAGCCACAAAGTCATCAAGCTTTCCGTACTTTTTCTTGTAATCATGCCAGTGTAAGGGTGCAAGCATCTTTCCGAGCCTATTTGGTAGCTGTACTCAGACCAAAGAACATATATTATGAACTAATCAGTTGCTGAGAAAAAAGGGTTTTAGATTAGTTGCTGGGAAAATAAAAAATGCCATGCTCACTACAAAGACCTAGTAGCAAATAGGTAGGCTCACCGTTGAACTGATACGAATTCTACCACCTGCCGGAATTGTGCGAACCATGCAAGCCAACAATGACCTTTCATCAAGAAGTGCAATCTCCGAAGTCTTTCCCCCTGCCACATTTGCATGCCCAGTTGAGACAAATGCTTCAGGCAAAACTGCACTAGTGGCATTGTCAATTGCAGTTTCCTTGATGTTGACCGAAGTAATTGAATTATCAGATTTTAACGAATTGGTAGTAGAACTTGGTTGTTCTGCAGTTAAAACTTGTCCACCCAACCCATGATCAGTCGAGGTCTGAACATTTTGCTCTGGTGCCTGTTCAAAAGCAAGTTAGTCTAAATTCTTCCCCAGTTACCATCTGCACTATAACCAGACAGGCTGAGCACAAAGCTCCAGCCTGTATAGGGAAATACCTACAACAAAAGAAGCTTGTCTACCTTGGTTTCACTGTTCTGTTCAAGAGAATCCAATCTTAAAGCATTGTGGAACTGGGAGGAAATTTGTTGCAAGCTCTGATCAGATTGGGATGAGACCAAATAACCTCTATCAATTGACTCAAGAACCTGAACCAAAACAATAACGGTGAATCCAGTGAAGTTGCACACAACATAAAATAACACTACGTAATCATCATATACAAGTCAATACCTGTGCTTCCCCAGTGGATGATGACAAGACAGAATCAGGCTGTGCCCCTTGGTTAATTTGAACATCCAAATAGTCTTGATGAAGAGATTGCCCATTAACAGATGTTTCATAGTTATAATTTGCATCTGGTCTTATTGAGTTTGGATCATTTTGTGATGATGGAAGCTCATTCTGTGTAGATATCTGCAAACCCTCAGATGGAGCCTTAAAAGAGAAAATAAAGAATATAAGTCTGATACCATTGTAGATTAAAATAATCAGTCTGTTATCGTTGTAGATCAAAATAACCAGGACAGAAAATATGTATTCATCTCAGCACCTGTTGGTTCTGCCACTGTTGGAGAGATGATATTGCAGGTATCGAGTGAAAATGCCCAACATGAGATTGAGGAACATGTGGTGGCACAGAATGGGGTACCCCTTGTTGATGCATAAGAAAGGGATGTAGAGCAGTCACTTGTCCAGGGGGAAGATAGGAAGGCATCCCAAGTAGAGATGATGGAGAAATCGGAACCCCAGCAACATGGTCGATCTAATAATGATCCAAAAATTAATGTTATGGAAATAATATAGCTAATTCAAATCCTTACTCGCGAATTTCATTTCAAACAGAGGATCTTAGCCAAAAATCAATAATAGTTCCAAAGCTACTAACAGGAGAACCACAAAAGGATGCAGCTACCTGAGTTGATGCGTTTCCAGTGGAAGGAAACGATGAAACATCATCTGAATTCCCATTTTGGAGGGGCCCTGTATTTCCATTTGATGTATTCAAATCTAGGTGGTTTCCATTGTTCTGACCAAATTGAGATGCATCCTTTGAATTTGATTGTGCCATGCGTGACTCATCAGTGTAAGCCCCACTCCTTTCTCTTGCATCAGCCAGTTCAAGTTGAAGCTGTTGTACTGTATGCATATGAAGTCTCTCCATCTCAGCAAACTGAAATCAGTGAGCCAAAAAGGAAAATATCAAAGACGTGAACAAACTTTGAAGAAAACAAAAATCATGTTTCATTAAGTATAGCACCTACATTACATATTATTTGACATAAGTTTTGGAAAAATTCGGCATATAGACAAACATACAATTTGAGGATGCCCATGTCTGAACATGCCCGCAAGTTTCAACTTTCAAGAAAAGAAAATACCCTGGAAATGTGATAGAGAAAGAACAAATAAACCAACCTGTCTTTGGCAACCAAGCCAGAGTTGATTATATTGTTCTGTACGTTCCCGCAATTCAGCTTGGATTGTAGTTGACTGCAAGGCATCCATTTCCTGAACACGATTGATCCAAGCTTGGGCCTCCCTCAACTGTTCATCCTTGTAAAGAATGGCTTCTTGAGCAAGCCTATGCTGAAAATACAAACACTATCAGGCACTAGCCTCATTGCATCTCTACAACTAAATTAGCATGATATTTACCAAATTTGTTCCAATTTGAATGTCACCTATGTTTCAGAGTCTGACCATTTAAAACAATAGAACAAAAGACTTTGTTCACTCAGAGAATGAAAAATAGTAGAAAAGCACCTCCTATGAACCTATGCATAATCTAAATGTGTGAAAACTTGAATTGTTAACTTCTACTTCAGTATGGCTATACAAGTACATCAGATACATGCAAATCAACAGACCTGTTCCCGCAGATCATTAAGCTGCCTCTCTTTTTCTTGAATATGCTCTTGCAGGTCATGTAGTTGTTGTATGTGCTGGGTTCTTTCAGCTTCCGAATGGTCACGTTCCCTTCTGCAATAAACAGTAACCCATTAGCATGCAATAGTAAAAGACAAGAGCTTGATTTACATCTAAACAAAAAGTACGAGCATTCTTGGACAAGAGCTTAGAAGTGCATTGAACAGGTCTTAAACAAACAGACTAGTACCTGAAATTTGCTAATTCTTTGTTCTGTTCTCTAAGAAGGTCTTCTTTAGCCCAAGCCTGCCAGAACATTATGAAAGTCAAAAGATTGAGAATTTGCAAATTATTCACCCAAACAGCTCAATTAAAACATATAAAATACAGAAGCATTCAATTTACCGCTTCATTATCTAGTTTGATAGCATGCAGCTCTCTATCTTTCTCGTCCATTTTCCTTTCCAAATCATGTATGGTCTGCTCCCTTTCACGGAGTTGCTCCTGCACAGTATGCAAACCCACAATTAGCAACTCATTTCACACATATATCTCAAGGAAAACATCTAACCATCAAATATGCCCTTTCAGATTGGCTGATAACTTTTGACCTTAAGATTCCATATATGCACACCAAATGTGGAATGTGCATGTGACATTGCAAAATCACAACAAGCATGCTAACATAACTCGGATATTTATTCCATCTCATGAAATTCTCGTATTTGCAATCTGAAAAAACCCTACCACCGTACACATTATAAAGCACATATCCAATTATCAATCAAAACCTGAAGCTTGGAACCAGCATTGGCATGTTCCTTTATTTGAGCATCAAAGTTATTTTGCATTTCCATTATCTCAGATCTTGCAATGATTTGAGCTTTAAGATCAATCTCCATATGATGCAGTTCCTCTCTTTGCCTAGAAACATCTTCAATCCGCTGCTGCAAAAGGTCATGATCTAAAGTCCCATCTATTGTGATCGAACAGAAGTCCACATCAACTGGCTCTCTCCCTTGCTGCACCTTGATCAACAACAAATCATATTCACTTTCATTGAATCCTTCAGAATACAAACTAATACTAATATCAACATCCTTACCTCATATATTGTTCTCTCATCCGATTGGCCTAGCTTTGATCGTTCCAACTCCTGCATATTGGAATATGCCCACTTCAAAAACAAGATAATGGAAAAGCAGCAAATACAAATGCTACGCGAGTAGCACCAAATAGTTTAAACAAAACAAGGAGCAAAATTTCATCTTAACCAGCTAACAGTGATGCACACTGCAGAAGCTTAGCCAATGCACCCATTACTATAGGCAGTACACCAAACTTTATATATCCAGGTCCCGATCATTCAAACAAAATATGAGCTGTGAAATTTCCGTCATTTTTACCCATCATAAGATTGAAAAGTTGTGGCTTTTTTTACCAAAACAGAGACATGGTTGCTTCATTCAAAATATATGCACATGCACATTCACCAAACAATTCTCCTTCAAGTATTTAGATTTTAACAATCTTCTAATGTCAAAGTGTGAGAGCAGCAACCACATTTCCCACCGACCCACAAACACCAAACCCAAAACTTTAACCACACCATCTAATGAATAAGAAAAGCAGACGAGAAAAACAAAGTGAACAAAAATCACAAATAAATCAACTAATCCTCACCCAATTAAAAAAGGTTTTCGCATACTTAATCTCAAAACAAGAAAAATGATAAACATAACATGCAATTTTCAAACCCTAATCCACATTTTAACTGTAGGGTTTTTCACAATCCAAACCCAAATTAAAAACCAAATGTTCCAAATTTCATTTCTTTTCTCTTTTTGCATTAATTAGACACCCAATAGAACCCAATGCAAGTGGTCTTGAGCAGATTACTACCTCATCCCCGATGTTTCGAGCCGAATGATGGTCGGAGACGGCGCGCCACTCTTTGCGGGCTGGCGGAGGTGGCATCGGCATCGAACTACCGCGCGCAGCGGCCGCAGCCTCCATTGAATCAGAAGCTACGGTACTACTCCAACTCGCTTACTCGCTCTGCTCTAAAAAATAAAAACCCTAGGGTTCGCGAGGCTCAAAGAAAAGAGGGTAAATGTAAAACCATGGAATTGCAGGAATTTACGAGACGAGAAGGACCGGCAATGGAGTCACTCCACCAAAGCGATAGAGAGGGGGAAGCACCTGGACGATTTGGAGTGTTTTGCGATTGGAGGGTTTTGGAGGGGTTGATGTGTAATTAGAGAAGAGTTGACGAGAGAGAGGAGAGAGAGGAGAGAGAGTGAGAAATTTGCAAGTAAGTGAGGCTCCCGCCATTTATAGGGCAAATTTCACTACCATTACATGATTGTCGACGCTTTCGAGTGGCGCGTGGCGATAGACCTTTTCTTTTTCATTTTTTTCGTTTTTTTTTTCTTTTTTTTTAGATTTGTTTTTCTATTTGAGATATTTATATGTAGGTTTTAATGTAATTAACAAAAATAACCTTTCAGTAAGATGTTGACCTTTCACTTAAATGTGATGAACCCAAAACGTTTAAGAGAATTTGAATAGAGTGCAAACGTCAAGCTTAATACCATAAAACAAGCTTCCATGATCCATTACTAACATTTTTTTATTTAAAATTTCACTATTTCAATTTTAAAAAACAGGCAGTATTAAGGGACTGGCTACAGTGCTCACAAGCATTGAATGCTCACACCAATCTCACCCTCCTTTCCCCCCTCTCTCCTCCCTCATTTTAATGGTGAGATTGGTGTAAGCATTCAATGCTTGCGAGCATTGTAGCCTACTCCACTTTTAAGACTTCAAAATACCTTTTAAGTGTTTCTACCAGTAGTCAAAAAGCCCTTCTAAGTCCTAACCTTTCTATAAATCGTACCAAACGGACCTTTAATAAGTAACGTTTGTTATGTTTTTTTAGTCATCAAATTAAACTTCATCATTGGGTGGAGGTGGTCTTCCATATGGAAGCTGGACAAGGTGGCCCATGGGTGAGGTGCGAGAGGGAGTGGGACAGAAAATGGAGTCGAGTGAACCTGACAAAATCAAGGAGTGGGATAGGAGAAATTTTTTGTGTCTTGTTCCGTAGAGATGACCTGGTCCAGTCTCCCTACTTTAGAATTTCTCCGTTGGGTGATGTTAGCCGAACCCGAATCTTACATTGGTAGAACAACGGTGTTTCCGATCATACGCAAAGCCCAAGTAACGATCTTTAAACTTGGCGGCAATGATGAGTGGAGTTTGAGTTGGCCCAATATGAATGGGGAGGGAGGAACTTTTGGGCTGAATGTTATAACAAAAGAAGTCAAAGCCCAATGAGTTGATGTCTCCCTCTGCTCTTTACTAAATAATTCGGTTGCCGGTTGGCATTGAAGACGGTAGGAAAACAAGGCATCCATTATGACTTTCTAATCATCATTAAATAATACTCGAGGCGCTAAAATTTTGTCAACGTTGTGAGCAATTTGTAGTTAAAGTGATTAAGACCGATTCATCTCATGTTCATTCCTTGTTCCTCTGGTTTGTAGCGTCTCCAATTCTACGGGAAACATCCAGATGAAGAGAAGTCAAAATAATGAGAATATTTCCAACTTTGTTTTGTAAGGGAAGATAAAAAAATCTTCCAACTTCGAACTGCAAATCTTGGTGACTTTGATTTGGTCACCTACTTTTTATTGGTCGCTACCTCTCAAATCCAGTTCCCCATGACATGTGAATGTGACTGTAGTGAACTACTAATGTGTAGCCGCCATATAATTCATATACATAGCATTTGCATTAGAATAATTTACATGCAATTATGATGTTAAAGCGACATTGTTTCAAATTTATCATGTGATAAAAGAGCTCGTTTGATAAGTGTTTTTAATTGACTAAAATAAATATCAATATCTATATATAAATGGTTAGTCATGACAATAGTTACTTGTTCAAATCTTTATACCATTATTTTTTACCCATTTCAAAATATTTTACAGTTTGTATTAATTTTGCTTATAAATTTTACATATCTTCATCTTCAAGAGACAATATAGCATTAATATACACAGACGCTTAAGGAAGTTCTTAGACTTTTTAGCTCACTAGCCCACCTACGATAAAATTTCTGGCTCCGCCCTTAGTACAATGTGAACAACTTAAAATATATAATAGTATGAAATATTTGATGAGAGATTCTTTCATGCAACAAAGTCTTAGTCCTAGTAACGTCACCGTTTAATAAAGTTTATCGTGTATTTAAAAAGTGCGCTGCTTATCTAATAAACGATTGTTACGTGATGAAATAGTGACATGAAAGAATCTCTCAAAATCTTGTAATGTTGTAATTGTTAAATGTTGCAACACATCCACATGTAAACAAAACCAAAGAGCGTTGTATTCAAAGAAAAGAGTCGACAAATTACAAAAGTGACGATCTCGAAGATGAAGAACAAAGTCTGTCGTCCTCCTCGGATCCCAATATTAGAATATTTTTACCAAGAACAAAATTGGTACAATGAATAGGAAATATTCTAGGAAAACGCGTTTTTGGTATTTGGAAGAGTTTGATTAATGCGGTTAATCCAATTACCAGTCAATGACAAACAAAAAATAATACCATAGTTTATGATCTTAGACGCTCTCGTCATGGTTCTATTTAAATAATAAGGTTGGCCTTTCTCTTAATTTATGTTTGTGTACATAACACGAGTATGACGCTAGAACATGTTATCTTGTTTGTTGTAAAATATATTATAAGATTACTTTTAATTTTGAATGTTGGTTGAGATGAAAATACGAGATTTAGACTCATATATCAACATTGTCGTGGTCATTTTAAAAAAAAAACCATACTAGTTTTGGTTGGATTTTTTTGTGAAGTACATATGCAAACTAGATAGTTTACAACGAATTCCATAATTCTGGTAATCTATAGTTTTTATTTTTCTTATACAATCAAGATTAAAGAAGAAGTAAATTGAACTCGAAATTTTAGATCCCCTTGTTTTGCAATGTATATATATTTATTTATTTTTGTTACAGAGAAAGCAAATTAAAAACAGAAAAAACAAAAGCAATATTCTTTTCCACAGGTTCTAATGAAGTGCATCAAATTCCATAGTTTTGGGAAGAAAACTTTTACTAGATTAAAAGCTATTTAGTAGACTTACCATAATACTAACACATATGAGGTAAAAACAAATATATAACTTTCACATTACAATTCATAACTCTTTAACCAAAAATTAGATGGTTTTCATTAGTTTTTCTCTCAAATTCAAATTTTTTGTATCTATAACGTTTCAATTTCAAGTAAGTGAACATGCAAGTAGGATTAAATGTATAAATAAAAATGACATACCTGAGCTTAACCAAGTTGGCTATAGCTATGAGCTTTCTCCTCTGCATGTTTCAAATCTTCTTATGAGCTTTCTCCTTTGCATGTTTCAAATCTTCCTACTTATAATTTAGATGAATTAGTGTAAAATATCATATCGTCAGTAAAAAAATTAGAGATAAAAATGAAAATGCAATTCATATGGTAGATGAGACCCACATGAAATAACACATGATTAAAATCAACGGTCAGCCATTAAACATTGACATAAAAGGCTCATGCTCAGCTGTCAGATTAACATATAACTCCCATACATTCAAACTTAAACCAAATAAATACCACCAACATTTCAGTTATTCACATTTCTCTCATCTTTCTACTCCTCTCTCCCGCCTGTTTAATACGTCGTCGGGTTTTCTCCACCGTCCGATGCACTTACTTTGACTTCCGCCCCACCAAAAACCCTAAAATTCAACGATGGGACTTTGCTGCAGCAAGAACGTCGCCGTTTCCGTTGCCGACAACGAGCCCACCGCCGCCCATCAGTCAAAACACTCGCCAGTCGTGCCGGTGCCGCCCAGCCCCAGACCCGGCGAAGCTCACTCCGGTAAGCACACTCCGGCCAACTCTTTCTCCGCGAGTCCGTGCCCCAGCCCGCTTCCAGCTGGAATTGCGCCGTCGCCGGCGAGGACACCGGGCAGGAAGTTCCGATGGCCTCTGCCTCCGCCGTCGCCGGCGAAGCCGATCATGGCGGCGCTTCGTCGGCGGCAGGGTCACGAGGCGAAGCCGAAGGACGGGCCGATACCGGAGGAGCATCAAGGCGGCGAGGAAGGAGAAAGAGCACTGGACAAGAGCTTTGGGTATGGGAAGAACATTGGGGCAAAGTTTGAGCTGGGGAAGGAGGTGGGTCGAGGGCATTTTGGTCATACTTGCTGGGCCAAGGGGAAGAAAGGAGAGCTCAAAGGACAGCCGGTCGCCGTCAAGATCATAGCCAAAGCGAAGGTGACGATGCTTATTACGAATGATTTATTTGTTTTAATAATTTAGTTGGATTGGCACTCCTGTTTGGTATATAAAGCTTGTTTCTTTGTGTATTTTTAGTAAATTTGGATGAGTTAAAAGGGCAAATTGCATCCATTTGTGTTGAAGCAATTAGTACTTCAAGTAATCAGTTTTTTTTTACTTTTGCTTGAAATTTATAAAATTTAATTAGTTGGGGAACAGTCTGATCACTGGATTAAGCAATGGTTTTGTGAATTATGCCTTTGAACTCATTAGTCATGACTCATTACCCTTACTGCTTCATCAGTACAGTACTTGAGTTACTGAGTTACTGCATTTAAATTTTAATTGAAGGTATATTGGTAATTAAATGAGGGATCTTTTCGCAGATGACAACGGCAATAGCTATTGAAGATGTTCGCAGAGAGGTGAAAATACTGAAAGCATTAGCTGGACATAAGAATCTGGTCAGATTTTACGATGCCTTTGAGGATGCCCATAACGTCTACATTGTCATGGAGTATGAACTTTTTTCTTTCATTAATCTATAGTCATGTTATTCATAAAAGCTTGGAATCATGGTTCAAATTTGTATGGATATATCAGTATTTTGGCCGATAAGCCTGTTTTGAAGTTTTCTGATCTTGCCGGCCTTACAGGTTGTGTGAAGGTGGAGAACTACTGGATAAGATTTTGTCGAGGTAGAATGAAATGCTTTATTTTCTTGTATTGTACTTGTAATTTGCACTATCGGATTTTACGAGTTAAAGGATTTATTCTTAATCACTACTTTCTGGCAGGGGTGGAAGATACACAGAAGAGGATGCTAAAACTATTGTTGTGCAAATTTTAAGTGTTGTTTCCTTCTGTCATCTCCAAGGTGTCGTACACCGTGATCTAAAGCCAGAGGTACTACATTCAGAAAGTTTGAACTAACAGTTAGAATAATTGTGGATGTTCACATGTAGTTGTGTTTCGATTCTTCACGTTCTCATCCCAACCAGTAACTAATAACTGTGTTCATTATGAATGCTTGGCAGAATTTTCTTTTCACAACAAGAGATGAGGATGCTCCAATGAAGGTTATTGATTTTGGTCTCTCTGACTTTATTAGGCCCGGTAATGGTCGCTTTCCACATACTATACTTTGGCTTCAATATATGATGTGCAACTGCAAATTGTTTCGTCATGAAGTTCTTACCTATATGATTATTATTTTTTATTGTGTTGCCAACCTGCATCGTCAATAACTATTTGTTTCATTGGAAGTATTTTCTTTAACCTTTTTCGAAGATTTTTTTTCTGATATGTTGCATATTCGTGTGAGAAATCAAACTTCCCTCCCTAGAAATAAATCTAATTATGAGAAATTTAGTTATCTGAACATTACGTTGTTTTCACAGCACATTTAGTTTTACATGTGCAGATCAACGCCTCAATGATATTGTTGGAAGTGCATACTATGTTGCACCTGAGGTGTTATATAGATCTTATAGTCTCGAAGCAGATATGTGGAGTATTGGTGTCATAACATATATATTGCTATGTGGAAGTCGACCTTTCTGGGCACGAACTGAATCAGGAATCTTTCGTTCAGTGCTAAGAGCTGATCCTAACTTTGATGATTCTCCTTGGCCTTCAGTGTCCTCAGAAGCCAAAGATTTTCTCAAAAGGCTTCTGAATAAGGACCACAGAAAAAGAATGACTGCTGCCCAAGCTTTAAGTAAGTTAGTTTTAAATATTTCATACAATCCTTAACATGATTTTGCACTAAATATCCCTGCTAGTAGCATGTACAGTTATTTCCTGTTGATGTATGCTGATAACTATTTCTTGTGTTCACAGCTCACCCATGGTTACGAGATGAAAAACGTGATGTGCCTTTAGATATTGTAATCTACAAGTTGGTTAAATCGTATGTAAGGTCCTCGCCTTTCAAGCGGGCAGCACTAAAGGTAACATACCTTCACAAGAAAACATGCCCTCCCAATCCCCAAAGTGTGAAGAAAGAATTGAAAAGAAAAAAGAAGAAAGGACTTACAATCAAAGATAACAAGCTGGGGTGTCTTTGGGCATGAATGACATACTTTTGGGGCAATGCAATCTTTCACACACACACACACACAAACCCACATTTGTGATTTTAGAAGGTATCCTTTGCAAGTTTGTAACCTATTTCGTTATTCACAGGCTCTCTCCAAGGCTATAACGGAAGACGAGCTCTTCTATCTTAGGGCCCAATTTAGGCTCTTGGATCCAAAACATGGATATGTGTCCCTTGATAATTTCAGAACGGTTAGTCAGAGTTCTTATTGCTTCAACAATACTTCTTTTGTTACATATTATCTATGTACGCGTTATGATACGGCTATTCAATATCTCTAATAAGTACTATAGTTAGACGTTTCAAATTATTTTATCTTCATTGTTTTTTCATGACCTTTCAACTTATTGTGAAGAATAATATTGCAGGCCCTCATGAGAAATTCAACTGATGCCATGAAGGAGTCAAGGGTTCATGACATTATAAATTTGGTAAGAGATCTTGATGCCTTCTCTCTCTTTGATTTCAACGGTGGAATGATCCCAAATTTGTTTGCTAATTTCATGTATGGTAGATTCCTATGTAACGTTGAAACTTGCGTCTTCTCTTTTTGTTTAAAACTTTTATTTTAAATGATAAAAAATTGCACGCTGTTGGATATTCTGAGATAGGTCAGATGGAATGGAGGTCTGTTTCTGTGATGGTTGTATTTAATGAAACAAACAAAGAGAAGACAATTTGTTTTCTTAATATTGGAGGACTCTAGAGTGTTTTGTCTTGAGTTTGTTCTCTTCTCTGACTTTTTCATTGCTGGCTTGTCTTTTCTATTGACAAAACACAGCCTTGATCGTAGAATCGATAGAATTGATAAACAAAGCCATTTTTCCAATACATTTTTTATTTTGTTTCTTTAATTGTGGCTTTTGCTTGAGGCATATACTCATATTCTAGTTTTTAATTCAAGATGGAACCACTCTCACACAAGAAATTGGACTTCGAAGAGTTCTGTGTCGCTGCAATAAGTACATATCAGCTAGAAGCTCATGAAGGATGGGAGAAGATTGCAAGTGCGGCCTTTGAGTATTTCGAAAATGAAGGAAATCGGGTCATCTCTGTTGAGGAGTTGGCACAGGTATGCACATCAGTCTTTCGTACAATTGCTTATGTACATGTTACTTTCAAAATATCATATGGAACAAGTATCTACATGATTACCAGCAAACTCAAGAAAAATAAAAACGTTATGCAGGAAATGAATCTGGGTCCTACATATAATCAATTACTCAGTGACTGGATCCGAACTTCAGACGGAAAACTTACGTTCCTTGGATACACCAAATTTTTGCATGGTGTGACAGTACGTAGTTCCAATACTAGAGATCGATAAATGTAACCAGGGATATATAATGTTCTTCACAATTTTTACCGAAAGTGTTTCCAATTCTTTTAGAACCTTGTCCGTCCCTTTGGGGAGTGACGGTGAAAATGGAGTGTCAGGTTGTGAGTGAAAGAGATATGGGTCTATGTCAATAATTTGTGAGAATTTATGCAGAACAATTGTTCAAGACCCTTGAAATCGCGTCGACATCTTTGTAAAAAATAATCCGTATATTGTACCAGTTGTGACCGCTGCGATGGTAGAAGCAATGCAATCGAAGAAAGCTTTTGCATTTACATTTGTATGGGTTGTTTGTGCTTGAATGGTTTGAAGGTAGAGGTTACAGAGTTTTGTAAAGACATTCTGATATTAATGTTAAGTTTAGGGAAAAATCTTTGGTGGTACGTACTATTCAATGGTACGACTATTGAATTGTCCAGATAAATATGCAGTGGGTCCCAAATAAATTTTAAACCATTCAACAGTACGTACCATTGAAGTTTGACCCCAAGTTTAGAAGAATGCTTTGCATTATAATTTCATTTTTTAAGCTTCATGTTACGAAACTTTGGAAACTTATGATTGTTTTCGCTATGGCTTGTTTGATAATAGTTTTTTTTTTTTAATTTATAAAAAAAATGAAAACTAGAAATGAAAATCAAACCATATTTAAAAATGTACAAAAGTAACTTTTTGATTGAGGCGAAATGAAACAAAAATAACATTTAAAAAGTAAAAACTGTAACAGTTACTAAATAAGTTTTTAATTTAAAATGCAATGATAATTAAATTTTTCATCAATTTAATGTCGTTAATATATGTGTTTATATGTAACATCCCGTTCAAAAATTTAAATTATTTTATTCCCGGAAGTGGGAAATGACGTTTTTGCCCCTGGGTTGACTTTTTGGTTGACTTTTGCGTCGTAACTCGTACGACGCATCCAATTGTGTTTTCTTGACGTGCTCGTCGATACGAATTCGTAGACGCGAGCCGTACGTCGTTCGGACTCCGAACGAATATTTTACGGACGTCGATTTTCGGCATTTTCCGTATTTCATTTTGGGCTGGGACCCAAATGTCTGCAGGCCACGTGGGCCTATCCCAGATTTCCTGGGATTTGTCTGGTTGAGGTTTTGTCCCATTCTCCCCCTTCTTCTTCTTCTTCCTTTTCTGCAAAACTTCAAAGCCAAACCGTGGCCAACCTTGGCCACTTTGACAACCCCATTCTCCACCAAACACAACCCTTGTGCATCATCGAACCCTGCAACTCGTGGGTGTCCAGAAGACCTGGACAAACCCAAGAACCCAGAAATGGGTGAATTTGATCAAGCCACCCGTGGCACTCTTCCCCTTCAAGCTGGACATTTTGGAGCTCGAGGGAGCTCAATTGCATCACCTTTTGACCTCTGGAGACCTTGGGAACCCAACCCAAGGTCTGGAACTCGAAGTAGCATCGAGATCGGAGGAGCACCATTTTGGCCGGAAATTCTTCCTCATTTTCAGGCCACTTCTGGCCAGTTTTTGGTCCCCAAAATGGTAAAATCTTGTTCTCCTCATCTCTAGCTTCATTTTGGTACTTGAATCGTCCATTTTGGACTTAAAACGAAGAAGTTATGAAGCTTTGAAAATTTCCCCAGTTTCCGGCCATTTTTCCCAGATTCCGGCGACGGCGCCGGCGGCCGGCGACGGCGCCGGCGACCGGAATCCTGGCAGGGATGACCGGCGCTGACGTCATCAGCTTGGACCGGCTTGAGCCGAGCCGAGTTGACGGCTTGAGCCGAGCCGAGTTGACCGGCTTGAGCCGAGCCGCGTTGACCGGCTCAGCGGCTCAGTTGACCAGCTCGCGCGTGAGCCGCGCGTGGAGCTGCGCGTGGAGCCGTAGGCTCCGATCTTCAAGCCGCGCGTGAGGGCGCGTGGAGGGTCCAAATTGAGTTCTGTTTTCACGGGTCGACTCGTGACGACGTGTACTACCTCGGGGTAGTATGCATGTTAATTTTTGAGGTGTTTTGAACCTCCAAATTGAGAAAGCAAGGGATAAGTGTAATTAATTCGTTAATTTGTTACCTTTTTGAGTTAATCATTGTACCGGTGATTTCTCATATAGGTGGGGCCTATCCAGAGGACTACCGGGGCTACCCAGGACGGGGTACTTCGACCCGGCTACGTACAGGTGAGTGAGTGGGTCTTTCTTTGTTAAAGTATATATATTTACGTATGGCTTTTTAAGCGCTTTCTTAAATTGTTAGCGTAGATGCATATTCATTACGTGTGTTGGAGGTAGAACACTCGTACTATATTGTCATGCATGATTTTATACTGTTGCTCCTCAGTAGTTGTATAACACCCCAGGTATAGTACTCAGTCTTGTGGCCAGGACTAGCCTTGACGTTAGGAGCTGTTACTATCAGTACCGCTACGCAGCATTGGATCCATGTAGGTACTAGCCTGTCTTAGGTTGCACTAGGCAACTCGGACTTGTGTGACGCACATTTGTGCACAGTGGTTAGCACTAGACTCGCGTCATTGTAGTACTCAGCGTATTACTTTTATACCTAGCTTGTTCCTCGTGGTTTAGCCACTTGGGCATGTGTGTTTACATATGGGTGAGCAAATGTCAGTAAATTATTATCGGGGAGTACCCGAACGTTTTAAATGACAGTATTTTGTCGTTCATGCCTACGGGTATGACGTATTTTCTCAAATTATACTTGTTTTCAAACGAGGGGTTACTAAACTTTTGAAAACAACGGTTTTATCAAACTTTGCTTTTTGACCCACTCACCGTTTTATGTTTTGCGCCCCTCCAGGTTAGTTGGCTGGGAACCTTGCGACGTCGATGGTGCGGTGGTATGACGATGTAGGGATTCTTATACGTTTGTATAATTCTTGTATCCCTCACACTGGTTACTGTGTATTCTAAAAATTCTTCCGCACTCTGTTTTATTCAATTAAATATTCATTATTCTTTATTTCATCCTTAAACTTTCTTTTTGGCTTTCGTCACGCTAACGCGTGTCGGCCAGCACTTCCGACACCTGGCTCGTCCGGGATCGGGATGTGTCATTATATATAACGTAAATTCATAAAATGGTCGTTAGTTTTCTATGTTAGCTTTACACAATTCAAGTTTCGTGTTTAGTGGGATGGGTTGTACTTGGTCAGGCCTTTTGATCAAAGTCAAACATCCAATAGACTTCTCTTTGGCAAACAGGAGTGGTTCTTGCCTGTGATCGGCAGCATGCGGCACACCTTGTGCAGATGTGCGATGGTCACATCGCCACATAAGTGTGTTATAATATATTTGAATGATAATGTTTTGATATTTTCAAATAGACTTAATAATATGTGATTATATTATGTAGCCAAATGTGAAAGTCTTTAATTACAACCCGCCAACAAATACAATCATGCCACTTGTTTACTTAGGGCGCCAATTGACCTTTGGAATCATTATTATATATCAAATTAAGAAATCATGCTCAGGTGACCTTTGAAAGAGGAGCAGGTTTCCATGCCCAGATGGGAGTGTTTCAAAAAATACTTGGCATTTCACATGAGAAATAGGGGATTGGCTACAGTGCTCGCAAGCATTGAATGCTCACACTTATCTCACCCTCCTTCTTCCCCTCTCTTCTCCCTCCTCCCTCCTTTTAATGGTGAGATCAGTGTGAGCATTCAATGCTTGCGAACACTGTAGCCTACTCCGAGAAATAAACGACCAATCTCCACATGGTGCAGCGGTGGAACTGGAATGCATAAGCTAGACGAAATCAAATGATTGGATCAAAATTTCAAAATATTAATTTGTGCCGCCTTCACACTTTTATATCTAAATACTAAATGAGCATGTCATAGTATTATAAAACTCAACTAATTAAAATTTTTAGTTGACATATTCTATTCCTTGAGTTTGACTCGTCATCCTCTCAATAACTATAGTATAGTTTATGTGCAAGTAACTCTTAAATTTAGGTAACAAACTCGTTGTTTATGAGTGTTAATACCTCTCTGTTACAAGTGGAAGAAAATATTGCCGAAAATCTAATGGCTGTGAGGAGGTAAGCCTCCATAGGCACGCACCCTTGCTGTTTTGAACCGTGTCCTATACGTTTTTTTAATTTCTTATCTCCAACAACCAGCAACTTCCTAGGTTACTACTTTTATATAGTCAGTTCACATTAACAACAAGAAAAAAGAAAAATCAAATATACAAGAAAATAAAAGCAACCCAAAATGTGAATTTTCATCCTTATTACGTCTCCAAACGAATATTCTAAAAAATCATACAAAATATAATGATGATCCATCGATCTTTTTCCATGATCAACATGATTAATTATCCATAAATCCATAACACATCATCAAAAAATCAAAACTAATTATTACTATTATGAGGCCCCAAAGAATTAGAAAATAATCCAAGGCCTCACAAACAATCAATACACCGAAATTAAGAAACGTATATTCACATAATGATCTTCCTAATCAACAATTAATCAAACCCTAAAACACCAGGCATGGTGGTGATGGTGGTGGTTGTGATGATGCTGATGATGGGCGTGGAATGAAGTCTCCCTGTCGATCATGCCTTGAACGGTGCGAAACTCCTCCACGTGGCAAGGAATAGTGATCGGACCTTTGTGATCGAATCCGTACTCCTTCTCGGCCTCCTCCAGCAGCTGCATGAAGAGCGGGTGGTTGATGTAGATCACCGGAATCACAAACCTCTGCTGGTCCTCCCCCTGGCCCACCATCACCGCCATACAGCCTTTCGGAATATCTTTGGGCTCCTTGTTGATCTTGTCGTGGTGGTGGTGGAGAAGGTGAGGGAAATGGAGGTGGAAGTTCAGGTGGTTGTAGTGGTGCTTGCTGTCCCTGTCGGCGGCGATAAAACCCATCTTTTCAAATCCAAGAATATCGAAAAACCCGAAAACCAAGAAACCCTAGAGACCAAGAAAACACTGGAGAAACTTGAAGTTGTTGAATTAGGGTTATAAGAAGACGAAAGAAAACGGCCACGGATCGGAAGCGGAGATGGTGAGATTGAATAGGGTTAGGGCGGAGTCGGTTAACGATCTCGGAATATTGCTCATGATATATGACCGGATTCAACAACCAACATAAATATTGAAGGAGGAAAAGGAGAAAGTTTGCGGTTTTTGAAGAGGGAGGGGTTTGGTGTTTATATAGTAGCTGCCGTAGGAGCTAGGGTTTGCTTACCTTATACACAAAGGAAAAGGTTAGAGAGAAAAAATATATAAAATCGAAGTCGTATAAGATATATATGGTTTTTGCGAAGGTTTCGATTTATTTAACAGCTGGAAAAGTCCTGGAGGGTTACAACTTATAGGAAGTTTTTACAAAACGCGCCTACTAATTGCTAATTATTTGACTTTTTTAAAATTTTATTTTCTGGTAAATTGTAATTACCAGAATCCTGTGCTGCCAAAGAGTCTCTAATGTGCAATTACTAATTTGGGTTCGGCATATATGGAATACGTAATTAACAATTGCAAATTGGTTTCTTTCTTTCCAAAACTTATAAGGTATATATTAAATATATACTCCAATCAAAACAAAAAAGGTAATATTGTTTTAATACGTTAACAAAAATAATCTTCATAAGGGAGAATTTGATTTGGACAAAAATAAAGGAGAATTTGATAACGTTTAGGAAATGAATTAAATGTGGAAAAATTATGAAATAATTTAGTATTGCTGTGTGTAAGATCTGTTGCATGATATTATGTGACCGGCATTTTATATCCGAGTTCGCGTCTAAAAATATGACACAATTCAGAAATTTTTTGGTCAAATCACACATTAGAGATTCACCATCAACAAATAAAGCAACTCTCATAAAAAGGAAAAATAGAGGAAAGAATTGAAATCTTGCGAAGCAGCTTAGCTAGCGACTCCACGTGGTCAACGAGTGGCAGAGGCTTCTCGTCGTCGTCAGCAGTTTTTGCGGGGTCCGTATGATTGGAAAATGCGACCGACAATGAGGTGTCATGAAGCCGTCTAGTAATATGCCTCCAACACGTCCAAGTGGACCAATTCTGTAGATCAGGGAGCGTCACGTCAGCATCTTAATTTAATTTAATTTAATTTTTAGTTTAAAATGTTTTTTTGGTCAGAAGATGGAGTTTTAATTAAATTTTTAAAGAAATGTTTACATCTTATGCAAGAATATTAAACAACAATTCGGGAAAAAAAACATACCCCATCTATGAGTACCATCATGTTTATTAACAAAAGAAGTCATCAAGTGCGCTGCTCCATTACATTGACATAAAGCAAAAGAAAACTCGACGAACTCTACTTGCGTAGCTAATTATAGGATATCAAAGATGATACTCTCAATGTCGACATCAACTTGTCTCTTTGGAGGCAACATACCAATTAAAACTAAGAAATCAGACTCCACAATTACCTTCCTAAAACCCTTCTTCACACACACTCAAAGCATCACGCACTGCCTCCGCCTCTACCGCCAAACTAGAAGCCGCCATCACACCGCCCTGTCCTCTCCCATATGAAACCTGCCCCTAAATCTTTTTTCATTAGCTATTACTTGTATTGCAGTTCTTTGTGAATTACTAAATATCATCTTATTTTATCTTAACTAAATACAGTTAATTATCTATTATTTTAGATCATTTTCAAATATGCTCTTATTTTTTAGTTAAATTTTAGCTAAAAAAGGAAAAAAATTATTTTAGGAGCTTCCTAAAAAATTTATAGTCTAATCATGCTCTCTAGTTGAAGGAGTAACAAATGTCTGAATTCCTTTTTAATTCAATCTTGATACTTTTCATAATTGTTTGCAAATAAAATGTAATAAAAGTATAGCATTAATCATCATCCATATATATAAAGGGAGAATACAAATTTGATAAAACATTTATAATACCAAAAATGCCCCTCTCTTTTTACAACTTTTTTTAAAAATATTTTTAATTTTTAATTTTTTTTAAAAATCATAAACTGTATATATATATTTTTCAAATAAAATTAAAATATCCAAAAAATAATAAACAATAAACTTAAAAAGAGCAAATTGGCACATGCGTTAGCTCGTGGCAAGAGGCTAATTAGTAATTAATACAAGGAGCTCTTTTCTTCTTTCTTAGATTTAAGAGCTCCTAGTAGAATCTCTATTTTAAGAGGTGGATGAGAAATGTGATTGAAGATAAGTTTTTTCAAACTCTCTCTAACTTTTAACTATTATTTAGAGAGCCAATTAAATATGCCCTTACTAAAAAACAATGATTAACCACAGTTTCTCAATTGTGTACCCGCATACCAAAACAAACTGCACTAAGGCTGCAGACTACGAGCTATTTGTGTGCGGTATAATATATTTAAGATAGTCGTGATTGAATTAAGATAGAGTCGCAATGTCTTTTCCGTTGTTGGTAGAAAACTCGAAAGGCAGGGAGAGAATCCATGTCACAGTATTGTGTATGGAGAAGGGTCGGACAGTAGATGTGGTCTAGTTGACGGATCAAAAAATTTCCCGTACCCTTCCCAAACTGCCCTTGACTTTTTTGAGTGCTGCTAGTATACCCCACATCGGACCCATCCCCAGCTCCAGTTTAGGACCGGATTCTGTGCCAGATATTACTGCAAAATCCTTGTGAAGAAAGGTCAGCATGCGCATTTTCTATTGTGTGGCGTTGCCCACAAAGATGCATGTGCTCCTCATATTTGGCCCCTCTTTAAGTATCAATCAACCAAATCCAGTGGTTGATTGATGCACAAGTTTTGTGATGGGCGTTCGGAAACCGTTTGATCAAGTGATCTGGAGATAACATGCATGGGATTTCTAGGAAGAATCTTGGAGAAATAGCCGTTTAATAATGACCCACAAAAATGGGAATGGTTTAGCAGCTGCTTTTTTAAAGTCAAAAGACGCAACCAAAAGAGGGGAGGTGATTACTGATGGTGTCGAGCATCTAAGGAAACAGTATTGAGTGAGTGTGCTTTCTTTTTTTCTTCTTTTTTTTTCTCTTTTTCTTTTGTTTTCTTGGCTCTCCAACTTTCTACACAAGCATGAAGTAAAGCATATTTTAATCCCTTCAATAATATGGCAAGTTTAATATTCAACAATTGATGACCCTTGTTCAGTAATTCTATTTTATGACTTAGTTTTTCAACTTACGACGTCTTCCAACGTTAAGAAGGTAAATATTACTAAATCAATAGCTAAGAAGATAATTAGATGATCAATAGCTAGTTAGTCGGTGTACATTTAAATTTAATCGTAATTATGATCTATTTTAATTACTTCATTTCCTTTTCCGCCAATGAGTATTTTTCATTATTTTGTTCCATCTACCTTGATTATAACAGCCAACCAATTCAAGTTTTCGACCTTTTGATCGATGTTTAAGTAGGTGGTCCTTTGGAGTTAGAGTCCGATGTAACCTAAATGTTTATTAGCTGAGAAGATGTGGGTTCGACAACTTGCTCATAAAGTATTTCCGATTTTTTAAGTCTCTTGTGCCTAGGTTTGAATTTTCCTTTTTCGTTAACTAGAATTCATGTAGTAACAAAATGTTGATTAACTGATTTAGAAGTTGACATTTACTCAGCTGAAGATGGATCAATACATACAAAAATACATGCGAGGCCAGCTAATGTGCTCTAGGGTGGCCACTGGTCAATGTCCCATACATATGGGGTGCGCATTGTTCTGTCCACTCCAAAAAATGTGGATGGGGAGGAGATTGAACTTTGCTTTGGAACAAAGAAATGAAGAATATATAATCAATATGAACGCACTAAGGTAGGTGCCCAATTCTTGGTGCAATTCAGTGTTTCCAAATTTCATATGGTTGTTTCCTTTTCTTTCTTATTCATATTCTAAACTTTAAATTCTCAGACACGTTAGCCTCATAAATCCTTACATAATTTTATAAAATTACAGTCATATTGCAAGTGGTGAATTGTCCTAGTGATTAGGGGTCTTCTTCTTCAACTTACTACTTTCTAGATTAATTATATATATGTATGTCGATGTTTTTTGGTACATTAAACAAAAAAAAAATTGTACGGAAAAATAACATAAACACAAAAAGTGTAATTTAGATTAAAAGTCTGAACATGGATGAAATGAAATTATGAGTTGGGCAGTTTGCTGGTCGTCTCTGCTTAAGATTTGGGTTTGGTAGTAACCGACAGACAAGCCCGGTCCGAGCGCACTGCAAATCCAATGAAGAGCATTTCTCAGTGGGCTTGAACTGGAATTCATGATATATGGAAAGCAATTAAATAAAATATTACGAAAATTACACCACAAAAAATATGTCGTTACAAGTGAAAATCTCGGGTTCATTAAAAAGAATGGTTTCAAATATAAGAATTTAGCAAATATGAGTGATACTAGAGAAATTAACTATTATTGTGGGCGTAAGTATTATCATTTGTTTGCAACGAATCTCTGAAAGTCTATTTCATCTAGTCTAATTTAATCTTATTATAAAGTTTCTTTAGAATGAAAAAAATGATATAATCTTAATAATTAACCTTTACTCTTGCTATAGCGGACTAACCAGTTCAGCTACTCAACTAATCTTTAGAATCGAAATATCGTTACTGTATAAGTAGATAGGCTAGAGAGATGTCATGAGCGAGTTGGGTTAATATTACTCTATTTTACCCAAATCATATTCTTGTAACTATTCAATATCCTTATGGAAAACTAGATAAAAAACCAAAGGAACTATTCAAATCAGTCCATCCAATCCCCATAACACAAACTGTTACATCCCGTCCCTAATTTTATTGTATTTTATTCCCCGATGGTGTAAAATGACCAAAACGCCCTTAGTGGCATAATGTATCATTTGGGATTACGTCCCTTCTATCGAGGTATTTTCAGAAATCTTGGTGTACTTTTGGTGTGTACATTAATTTACGAATCCGTTGACGCGAACGACACTCGAATCGGACTTGTTTTGGACAAGTTACGAGTAGGGGTAAAACGGTAATTTTACTTGAGCAGTATTTTGAAACTGTGGACTTAGCCCATGGTTTCTGCAAGGCACAAGGCCTGCATTTGTTTCAGACTGAATCACCTCAGCCTTCCATGCATGTGAGTCGACATGCAATGGGCAAGCTCTGAAATTGTGAGAATCCAAGTTTGACTGAACTTGGTTTTAAATCCTCACTACACTCAGCCATCCTCACCAAAGTGCCATTCTCTTCCCGAGCCACTCACACACACACAGTGAACCGTGCATGCTTATTCTCTCTGCAAACTCAAGCCCAGAATTACTCTAGGCACCCAAATCTCCACCCTCACCATCCCCGACCTCATTTCAGACTTGCACACCATTGATGTGCATCACCATTCTTACCATCTTCATCCTTGAGCCTCGACAAGCCCAGAATTCGAGAAGAACAAAACCCAGAAAATTTATTTACACACCCACGTTCTCTGTCTTCAACTCGAGGCCCTCCTCTCGAACTCAAACCAACTCCCAAGTACCACCATCATCGTCCTCATCAGCCTTGGGTCACTCCTGAACCCAGGAAACTCGAGAAAACGGAAGATCCAGAACCTGCAACTTCTCTCCGGCGAACTCGATCGACTGATCTCGGTCATCCCGGCCTTGAATCGACCTGCAACCGCAACCTTTGGGTTTCTGGAGGTCCTGGGGATCGAACCCAGGCCTTGCATGTGGCTGAAACCTCGAGGTTCGTCGAGTTTGAAATCTTGGCCGAGAACTTCCAAGCCATTTCTGGCCGTCTCCGGCCATAATTTGGCCCCATCCTAGGTAAAAATGAATTCCTTCCGACTCTAGCTCCATTTTGACGTTGAAATCGTGAAAATTGGTGTTGATCTGACGAAATTACAAATTTCCAGAATTTCCGGCCACATTCTCCAGTTTCCGGCTCTGGCGAGCGGCAGACGGCGGCGGCGATCGGCTGCCGGAATTGCAGCGGTGTGACGTCACCGAGCCGGTTCGTGACGTCAGCGAACCCCAGTCCAACCCGGTCCGAACCGGGGAATATTCCAGAAGGTATATTCCTTCATCTTTGACGCCGTCAAGGAATATTCCCTAACGGCGACGGAATATTCCGTAACGCCGTTAGAGAATATTCCGTTAACTAAACAGAATATTCCGTTAAAGTTAACGGCACGCCGTTAACTTTAACGGCGACTGCACAGTCGCGCGTGGGCGCGTGAGCGCGCGTGCTGGCGCGTGAGCGCGCGTGCTGGCGCGTGAGCGCGCGTGTGGGCGCGTGACGGCGCGTGACGGTGCGTGGGCGCGCGTGACGGCGCGTGCCGCCTTGTGCCGGCGCGTGGCGGCGCGTGAACCCATTTTCCGACCATTTCAACTCCCGTTTCGAGCAAACAAAGGCGATTTCAAGTCTTTTTCATTACTTTAATTGAATTAGACTTGTTAAATGATTAGTTTAGTAAACTCTCATATAGGTGAGACCTATCCGGAGGAGCAACGAGCTCAGGCACGCTACGGGGGCTACGATCCGATTACGTATCAGTGAGTGGGCCTAGTACTTACCCTTTTATTATTATAAAATGTTTTATGGTGTTTTGAAATATATGTGTGGCATGCCTATTTTATGAAATTAGATTTATTTTGTGATAAACTCTTACTTATTGATTAGTGACTTATGATTTGGGTTTTATGATGAAACTTGGCATGCATACACATGATTTTAATTGTATTACTTATTTCACATTATGCACGGTGTTAGCACTGTTCGGGCCAGGACCAGCTTCACGTGTATGTTCACACGCACCGACACGCTCACCTTGGATCCATTGTAGGTGCCAGCCTGTCTATGTCGCCTCGGCGACTAGACTCGTTGTGACGCACATTTTGTGCCAGCTTCACGTGCATGTAGTGCTAGAGCGTAATATATTAAACACCCAGCTTGTCATGTAGCTACTTTCTATATGACTTGTGTGCATATTTCCATGTGATAAGTAATGTTGATTTTCACTGTGATAAATGCTTCATACCCGTATCCTTGTGGGCGTTGGCCCGTTACTTATGCTCAGTACTTATTTTAGTAGTAAATATTTTGGTAAATTTACGGGTTTTACAGTGAGGGGTTATACCTAAAGTTTTGGAAACGTTTTACTTAGAAAATCGATATTGGCCCACTCACCCTTGTTTTTCGCCCCTCCAGGACTTAGACTTTAGTTGGCGACGTTTCGGTGGTGGCAGCTGCTGGTAGCTTATTTCTTTTCTGCAGTGTATGTTTAATTTAACTCTACTGTTCTGTTAATTATCCATCCTACTGGATGGGAATAATTTCCTTTACTGCACCTAGCTCTGACACTATGTAATAATGGGTTCTACCCACATTACACTTCCGTATTTTCTTTAAACTCTGATTAAATCTTGCCTATTATTTCTAATTTCTTAATTAATCTTCCTATGACTTCGTCACTCCTATGGAGTGGTCGGTCAGCACGCCTCGAGATCCGGTGTCCACGTGGCTATCCGGGTCGGGGTGTGTCACAAACATGCAGTAGCTTGAATATTTCATATACATACATGTTATATATAAAATGTGTATAGTAGAACATTGCTATAGGAAGAATAAACACTTGAAGACTTGAAAAGTAATGTGTGACAACACATGATTTTTTTCTCATTTCATCATCACAATTTGTAGTAATTTAATTAGCCAAAATTAAAGAAAAAGTAAAAAGGAAAATTCTATACCAAATCTAGAGGGAGAAGAAAGGAAAACATCAAACATTCATGCATATGAATAACATGCCAGCTTCACATTTTCCTCTTCTGAATTCTTCCATGTGTGTACTTACCCAAAAAATAAAACAAGATTTCTTGAATGGTGAAGTGACCGAAAGGCCCTCATAATTCTAACTAGATCACATCAAGCAGTCTTCCTCGTCATCGTCATCATCGAATGTATTGTGTTGTAATTAATGATTTTCTTAATCAGCCGACACAATTATCTCCACCCCCTCCGCCGGCTTCCGCTTCCCATTCCAGCGGCAGCAATCTCCTCCGGCAGCCAATGAGTCCGCTATGGGCTTAATGACCAAAATGCCCTGCCCCACGGCTGCACAAATTAGCGTCGACAAAAATGCCGCGAATGAGACGGCGATGAACGCCGGGTGGTCCGGCTTCCACAACACGGTCATCCCCATGAGAATAATCTGCAGCGGCAGCGGCACCAATACCGTGGCGGCGAGGGTGTAAATCCTCAACCTCAGCCCCTTGTTGATCACCAACGACAAAACCCTCCAGCACGAAAACAAGAACCACATCGAGTACGCGCCGCCGAACGCGGCGAACATGATGGTGTTCAACAAAGGGTATGTGCATGAAACCATGCTGCTGCCGTACTCGACCTTGTGAACGACATAGTTCCGTACGAAAATATCCGGCACCGGCAGGTGGAGCTTGTGGAAGGGGTGGAAGAACAGGAAGAGGACCTGCACCAGAACCATGGGCAAACACGTGGCGAGGACGAATGCGATGGCCCAGGAGACATTGGGGGTCTTCTTTTCGATGGAGACGTCGACGAGGAAGAGCAGGGTGACGAGGAAGGCAGGCTCGAAGAACCCTAACGAGAGCGCCACGTGGATTTTGCAAAACTGGGGCTCCTCGAAGGACCCGAGGACGGAGAGGAAAGGGTATAGGTAGGTGCGGCGGAGGGTGGGGATGCGGAGGAGCTCGTTGAGGGACCAGAAGATGATGAATATGACGAGGAGGAATCGGACGGTCCAGAGGGAGTTGAAGTGCTGGAGGTGGAGGGCGGTGCGGGACTTGAAGCAGAGGTGGAAGATGAAGGAGAGGGAGAGGAGGGAGAGGACGATGAGGGCGGAGATGAATAGTAAGGTGGCAACGTCGAAGGCGGAGTCGAGGAATGGAGTTGAAGGAATGAAGAACATCGAGCGAAATATCAATTGGATTGATTAATTAATTAATTAATTTTTAAAATTAATTAATTAATTAATCAATTAATGATATTATATCTCTCTCGATCGCTCTGATGATCTCGATGAAGGATGGATATATGGATTTATGGATGATGGTTTGCTTTATAGCTATGACAAACCCTCCTTTATAGCTATGACAAACCCTCCGTTCGTTTGTCCTCCTTTGTATATATCGATATCGAATATATCGATGGTTATGAATATATGTATTTTTTTTAGTATCGATATCGATATATTGCTACCTAACCACGGCTACGGTGAAAGAAGAGGAGATGTGATCAATGTGGTTGTACAAAAGTAAGGGCAGCAATAAGGCTGGTGGCCGTGGCGGTGAGAGAGGCGGCGGAAGGTGGTGGGACCGGAGATTATGCATGGAATGGAAATAGTGAATAAATATTGGATAGAGTACTGGGGAACAATATTGGAGGAGGTAAAGGTGTAATATGGAAAAAAGGAGGAAGAGGGCATTGGGTGGGTTACGTCGGAAGAGGATTTGGGGAGAGAAGGGTTGAGACTTATTTCTCTCCCCGATTCCCAACCGGCGGGAAGCAGGCTGTTAGACAGCTGCAACGAAGGAAGAGCAATCGATGATTTGGGGTTTTGAAACTTTAGATAGAGAGAGAGGGAGGGAGAATCAAGGGAGGAGGAGAAATGTGGTGTAATGAGATGTCTCCTTCCATTTCGGCCTTTTACGGTTAGAATTTATGAGTTTTGGAATTTAATTTGCACCTTCTGTTGTGTTTGTATAATGACTTAGAAATGAGTTGTACATCTTTATTTTTTATTTTTTGGAATTTATTATAGACATTATTTATTTCAAAAATGTTTTGAGATTAAATTCTATTTTAAGAATTTTAAATTTGTTATTGTTGGATTGGGTTGGTGAGGAAAAAAGAAGTTTAAATTGTTAATTAAGATGATAAACCTTATGTATTGGGATTTGACAGCTCAAAACCAGATATTCTAGGATTTTTATTTGTTTTTGCCGACTGTAATTGGATTTAACACAGTTGAGCATAAGCTGCATGACAAGTTGACAATTTAGGGGCAGTTTGAAGTTGTTGTGCTTTAAAAAAAAATTGTTTATAAAAGCAGCCTTCATGCTGCTTTTAAAACTTGATGTTTTAATACCATAACTTTTAAAATAAACTGTATATTTCATTTTTACCAAACACTTTTTACCTACATAACTTTAAAGTGAAGCAGTTTTTAGTGAAAAAAAAACAATACCAAACGGGCCTTAGATGGATTGTCTTAGCACATACCACATTTGGGTAATTTCATGCTTAATGAGGTTTATATGCATAAAAAGATAAATGATAATTGCAATTAAATACGTACAGATAGCAGCTAATTTTGTACATATATCATAATCAAGATGTCAGAATTCAGTTCAAATTAACTAATTAATACGTTCCTCAAAGTCGCAAATAAAGGTTATTCTATGGTATTGTATCAACGGAGTGCTAGTGATAATTTGAGAATACACACACACACACAAAGGCTATAGCTAATATGGTTTGCAGGACTAGAAGTCTAGATGTAATATAATCGCAACCATACAACAATAATGGGAAACTCACTCGTTAAATGGTCACAATCTTATTATTGTATATATTTGATTTCTCACATGTAAATTGCGATTTTAGTTACAATACTTACAAATATTCAGTACTATCACAATTTAACAGTTAAATTTGCTGTAATGATATCTAAGAAGTATATATGGCCGTTAGATGGTGATAGCCAACCACGTAAATTGTAATGGTGAGTAAAACAACTACTCCACTGCAACATCCTTAAATAATTACTTTTGAAACTTATATATCTTTAATTGCAGAAATAAAACCAGAAAATTCGCTTTTGGTGATCCCAAATAAGTGAAATCTATTAATTGAATTATTTTCATCGTTTACATTTGGCGGAATAATATCGGAAATAAAAAGTGCATTAAGGTGGCAATATATAAAACCTAATTAAATTTCCAGCTATCGCTTTATGTTCAACCTTATGAAAATATGAAGTCCTTTTCTTTTTAGTTACTCTCTGTTTCGCACATTGCACACCTGCATGTGCAACCCACTACTCACCATATAACATTTATATATATATAAAATGTCAAATCTTTATTTTACTATAATCATGTGGTTGTGGCCCAGACATTAGATACATTCTCAGTATATATACATTTTGTGTTTTACATGCAGTACATATTTGATCAATGCAAAAACTAATCCCAGGCTCCCAATAAATATTGTAGGCATACATAGAAGTAGTTTATTAGAAGAGGGAAGAGGTCTGTACTCACTACTCAGCACGAGTGGATTTGATGTTAGTTGATAATCTTTCTGCAATATCCTATATTAATGCGTACAATATAATTAATTAGGTCTTACCATTCTACAATAAGCTTGTATTGGACATATACTTAAACTGTTACATCCTGTCCCGAAAAATAATAGTATTTTATTCCCAAAACTGAGAAATGACAAAAATGCCCTTGGTTGACCTTTCGGTTGAATTTTGCGTCGTAACTCGTACGGCCCTTCCCTTTGTATTTTCTTGTTGTGCTCGTCATTACGAACGCGTGGACGCGAGCGGGACGTTATTCAGAGTCTGAACGAATATTCTAACGGCGTTAGGTTATCGACTTTTACCCGTAATTCAATATTGGACTGTTTGGGTAGGTGGGTTTGGGGCCCAGTCTTCCTGTTGGCCCATCCCCCTTTGTATCCCTGTCTGTTTGACCTCTCTGTCTCTCATCTCTCCCGTGCTCTCTTTCTCTGCAAACTCACACAATCTCTCACTCTCACCATGGTCTCTTCTCATCACTTAGCCATTTCCATGGCAAAACTTCATTTGCAGACCCAACCATCACCTTTGTCAGCTCCACTTCACCTTAAACCAGGAAACCAGTAACTCAACCCGAGCAAGGAACCTCAGCTCGAACTTCAGCGAACCCAAGATTTTTCCTCGGCGAGTTCTCGGTAAAACCGAGCTCAATCCTCCTCGTTGGCACCACCATTGAACTCCTCAAAGTCCCTAAGACCTCGATCGAACTTTGGATGACCGTGTTTGGCCAGGAATCGACGAACTCGAAATCAGCCTTTTTCCACCGTGGCTTTTCTTTGGAATTCCTGTCAGCTCCGGCCAGTTTTTGGCCCCCAAATTGGTAAAATATCATTCCCCTCACTCCAGCTTCATTTTGGTACTTGAATCGTTGAAAATGGTTGAGTTTTGAAAGTTTTAGGACGATTTGAAGTTTTCCGGCATAAAACCCAGATTCCGGCGACGACCGAAAAATTGGCAGGGATGACCGGCGCTGACGTCAGCAAACCAGTTTGGACCGACCCTGGTGACATCAGCAAACCGGTTCAGATCGACCCTGACGTCAACAACCGGTCCCAACCGGGCTGACGTCAGCATTGACCATTGACCCGCGTGTGGTGGACTTCCACCAGCGCGTGAGGGCGCGTGGGACCTCACAGTCGCGCGTGGCGGAGCACGGCGGCAGTATTGGGTTTTTTGACCCCGTAACTCCGTTTTCGGGTTTCCGAACGCCGTTTTCTTCGTATTTTCAAATACTTTATTAATTGTGGGTGTTCTAAAATAGGTTTGGCGACCCGTGGAGTACGGAGAGCGTACAATTGGACTATTCCGGCAAAGGTTTATGTGAGTGGGCCCCTTCCTTATTAAATTAAATATTTTATGTGCTTGGGAAATTATTATTAGGCTATGCCTATGCTTTTAAATGATATTTATCATGTTATATTAGTGAACTTTAGTATTATTTATTATATTTTATACTTGGTTTACTAGTATGTGACTCGGCTATATTTTTGGGATTTGGAAATTAGTATTATATTGCCTATGCATTTAAATGTGAATTATACCTATACTTAGTGAACTTGATTTATATTTATATTTGGTGAACATTGGGTTTAATATTTATATCGTATCTTGGTTCACTTAGTATGTTACTTAATATAGTATTTTAAGTCATTTTGGTATATACTTGGTATTCAGGGTACGGCATTCGTGAATACCTAATTATAAGTTTACTATGAGGTTTATTTTAGAAAGGAAATTACCCCACCTTATTTTATTTAGAAATATTCCGTGGTATGTTTTATACACGCTCAATTAAGAATGCTTACACGGTGTCAGTAGTACTGTCCGGGGCCGATACCAGCTTCACGTGTATGTTCACACGCACCGACACGCTCACTTTGGATCCATCGTAGGTGCCAGCCTGTTCTAGGTTGCCTTGGCGACTAGAACTCGTTGTGACGCGCTTAGCGCCAGCTTCACGTGTATGTAGTACATGAGCGTAACATTATTCGTACACCCAGCCTGTTCATGACATAATACCTCTGTATGAACTTGTGTGTTTGTCATACCTATCGAGCGTATCCCCTACTGATTTATGTTGTGTTTTAAACTGGATTTCACTGATGCCACGGATGCTTCTATTGATTTATGGGTTTTCCGTATTATTTTATATTACGGATTTCTGGTAAAGTATTTTTATACATAATTTGTGGTTTTCTATCCGTTTTGGAAGGTAAGTACATTTCCGTACTTACACTGATTTCTACCTACTACTGTAGTATGTTTTCTAGAAAGGTTTTCCATAAATATTACTTGATTTTGATGGCAAGGGGTTACTATTTTCAGAAAGGAAAGGTTTTACTTAAATAATTACTTATGACCCACTCACCCTTTTGTTTTGCGCCCCTCCAGGATTAGTGGCTTGGAGCTGTTGACGTCGAGACGCAATGGTATGACAATGTAGGAATCTCTATTATATTTGTAATCATTCAGTATTCTCCTACTCTACTCCACAATTATTATTTTATTATTTCCTTCCGCCCGCACACTTTCGTGCACTCTTACCTTCATTTAATTCAATTTGCTTAAATTATTCCTTATTTCTCCCAAATGGCTTTCGTCACCTCACGAGGTGTCGGCCAGCACACTCGACTTTTGGGTGTCCACCTGTACATCCGGGTCGGGGTGTGTCATAAACTATTTACTTATAAAATTAAAAAGCAAACAAACACAATAAAGACCAAAGATTACTAATAAAATTTTAATTTTTTTTAGTCTTGAAATAAATCTAATGATAAATTCATCCGACCCAAATACAAATCATATCGGATATAAGTTGACAAGTTAAATCCAATAATACCAATACGATCATCTGATTTATATATCTGTGCACTGCAGCATCTGGTCGGTTGGTGTATGCAACCCACAGCCAGTGCAGCCATTCTTAAAGAATCACTCTTGAGATTTATATATCTTTGCACAAATAAAACCAGAAAAAATTGCTTCTGGTGATCCCAAAAACTATATAAAAAGTGCATTAAGGCATGATGCCTCATCGACTTGACTGCAGGCGGCAATTTATAAATAAAACCTACATTTCCGGAAAAATCTTGAGCGGTACGTACCATTCAATAGTACGACTATTGAATGGTTCAGATTAATTTGCAGTGGGCCCCAAATGAATCTTAGCCATTTAACAGTACGTACCATTCAATAGTACGTACCACTGAAGTTGGACCCTACATTTCCAGTGATCTGTACTTTCCATTCCACCCAGAAAATATATACAAGTCTTTTTCTTTTTAACTTTGTCTCGCACATTGCACACCTGCAACCCACTACTCACCATATAATAACATATAAAATATTTATTTTACTAATTATGCGGTTGTGGCCTGGCCCAGACCAGTACTACTAGTTAACTAGCTATTACCAACCTTTTTATATATGAGAAACTGAGAATGTGCATGAAACACCATATGCTATATACATGCTCGATTCAATGCAAAAACTAATCCCAGTTCCCAAATAAATTGTAGGCGCAGAAATAGTTTATTAGAAGAGAAGAGGTCATGCACACGTTACTGTAAGCAATAAAACTATTATTTTTTGTCAAACTAAAGATAAAACTATTGAAACATACATGACTGATGCATTTGCTAACACTGTAGAATAGTCACATCCTAAAAAAAGGAAACACGAAAACCGGCTTGGTATATTCTGAAAATGGGAGGGAGTGGATTAGATTTTAGTGGCTAAACTTGCTACAGTAACCAATTTTCACTACAAGAAACCATACCATAGCACTTATAGACATTTTACCACCCCGATCATTCATTGATAAGCCTTTTGCCGAGCGTATAATGTACAACTAAGATCAACGGCTATTGTTAGCTTTTTTTAGCGATTAATGAACAAAGCTGAAGTTCTACCATAAAACCAATTAGCAATATGAAGAGTAGCTCAACTTACTTATAAGCACATGCAAGGTCCCTCCTTTCATTAATGCGAGATTCATTCTCAACACGCGTCCTCACGTGAGACGAATTTCTGAACCAAACATGTGGACAAGACAAACGGGAAAAAAGTCGCATACACATCGTAAGAGAGCTATGATGTGTATGTGAAGTGGAGCACGTGTGACTGTTACTTAGGCTTCACAAGTAGGACAACCTGCTCTGATACCACGAAGAAAGTTGAAGTCCTACCATAAAACTAATTGGCAATATGGAGAGTAACCCAACTTACTAATAAGCTCATGCAATGTCCCTCCTTCTATCAATATGAGATTTATTTTCAAGAATTAATGCACAATATATAATCTTGCCAACCTAACAGTGAAAGGTTCGAATTAAACAGGATGGGATATTAGTCAAACAGATCATAAGGAAAAAACAAACTACAATTTGAACTGTCATAATATATTTCTGGAAGTCTCTATACTAACATAAATGGTTGATGGCGATCACCAATGTAAGTGAGCAATGTGGTGATCATGTTGTATATAAGTTGAAGAAACTGAAATAAAAGTAACCTAACGAAAGCCATATTTTCAGGTAAAGAAATGTGTTTTCTCTAGCCTTCTTTCTAGCTGAAATTATTTTTAGTTGATCTAACACAACCTCTCCCAGATTTTCATACACAGATACATACACGCGCACACAAACACAAATATCAAGAGGATAGATGGCATGCATTGTAAAGAAATATATGTTCAAAAGATGAAAGAAATACCTCTTTTACAAAAGGAAACTGATCACAATAGAAGGAATCAATACTCCAGAATATATGTCCGCACTCTGATCGGTGCCGACATATCTTCACGGGAATTTCATCTACGATACAAATAAGGATTCGAATCCCTATGTCTTCCACTAAAAGCATATATCAATACATTATTCAGTGAAATAAATAATATAGTGAGATCAGTAGAATATTAATTAGTAAAGCTGCTGAGAAGGGTGGAGATCAATATTATGATTATTATCATACACTGATACTGTCAATACAGACAGCTCTGCAACTCCACCCGCCGCCCACTACCATTACAACGAAAGCAATTATTCAGATATAACCTTTATTAATTTTGTAATTAGATAACGGATCCAGATTATCCAATAGATGAAAACCCTAATATCGATTGGTCTTAAAAAAGAAAAAAAAACCCTAGGGAGGTTTAACCCTAGCTAAGGCCAAAGACAAGCACACTGATTGGAAACCCTAATTAGGGCTATTCTCATCATGAGAAAAGAGATATCCAATGATGAACAAAACGGAAAAGACTGACAGAAATTCACAAACAGTCTTAATGTTGAAAAACATGAATCACAAGTCAAAATCAAATGATTGATATTTTTTTTTCTTTTTTCCTACCTTACCTGCAGTCATGAAGTACGATCAAACCAAGCCCGCATCATCATTAAACCAATCTGTTAGTTGCTCAACATAAAATAAGCATAATAAAATCTTGGGATTAGTCAAAATTAACCCACCTGAAGATCCATCGATCGTCTCCGCAGGGAATCGGGATCCTGATATTGGCGAACTAATAATTTACGAAGACAGATGTTTGGCAAATTAGATGGAAGCAGTAATTGAGGGGAATGAAGCCTGGTCCGAGGAATTACTGACATAGGTGGCCTTGTACCAGGCAACATTCCCCCCAAAATGACAAACTTCCTTCGCAATATACTCCGATTGATCATCATCTCTTGTACGGCCGGTGTTCTCTTATTTGGATCGCATTACTCAAAATGAAACAAAAGGAGAGAGAGTACTTTTACTTCTTGAATGAAATGAAATTATTAGGTCCCAAGAAATATTGGGGTTTGTGGTACGTCATAATTAAATACATGATTAACAACAAATATAATCATTTGGTTTACTTTACGAGAAAGAAAAGAAAAAGAAAGGAAGGGCTGCACATAGAGAGAGTAGGTGCATGGGCCCGGTACTAGTCGATCGTGTTGGTTTCTGGAACCAGCTGTAGGATTAGGGCAATTGGGTTGGGCACATTTATGTTTATAGCTAGGCACACACTCACATGTAACTTATACATATACAAGGTTATCTCCGATATTTAGGCAAAAAGTTATAATTTAGTCTCGTAATTTTAACTATTTATTTATGCGTGTGATGTCAATTAGTTTTTTACTCTACTAGTAGTACTCATAATTTGGGGACTGGCTACAGTGCTCGCAAGCATTGAATGCTCACACCGATCTCACCCTCCTTTCCCCCCTCTCTCCTCTCTCCTCCCTCATTTTAATGGTGAGATCGGTATAAGCATTCAATGCTTGCGAGCATTGTAGCCTACTCCCATAATTTGAGTTCCCACTTTTGTAAATTGATTAAAGCTTGAAAGCCCTTTAGTGAGCTTGCGTACCACGTGATTACCGCCTTTTGAAGTCCTCATGGCCATTGGATTACAACAACCATTAAATCTGAACTATCATATTAAAAAAATTGTTGTGGTTCGCGTCACACAGGATAACAGCCTTTGCAGATTCTGCATGGGCCTGCGTAATTTGCATTCACGTGGGGCCCATCTAACATGTTTTCACTTTTTTTTTCCTTAACTCTCGGTGATATGCCAAGACTCAAATACCCACCCCTAAACTCAAAATATAACTTTTTAGCCCCTCAAAATACATGCATTGGAGAAGATTTGGGGGCAAGATTATAAGTTTTTGAGTTTTTAAACTCCCATTGGAGATGGTCTAAGAATTGGGGTGGGCACACTTATATGTTTATGTGATAAGTGAGAGTTATTAAGTTTTATTCTCGTTGAAGACGAATTTAAACCAAATTATTATGACTAGTCAACTAATTGTATGGGTAAGCTCAAATCCTCGTCTCTTTAGTATAAATATATCATTTGTATTAAAAAAAATTGAATGATTACCGTCGGATCTTCAAACTACTTTCATCAGATTGGTGCCTGTTAGCTTAAACTTGGAGATTTGTATGATGCAACTGATATTCTAACATACTTATAATTTGGGTTTTTTTTTTGTGTGGTGACATCAAAACTAAAGGTGCGAAAGTGGGCTAGCCATAATAATTTAATTTGAATTTGTCTTTGGTGAGAATTAATCTTAAAACCTCTTACTTACAAATAATTAAAAATAACCACTAGACCATAGACCGCGTAGCACTAAGTGACAAATTCCTAAAATTGATTTGGATGTGAATAAAAGTCCTAAAATCTATTTTAGAATTGTGAATAAAAATTGGCAAAGCATAAATGGGCCAAAATTGATTTCAGATAAAAAATTCGCATGCCGTTTCCTTTTACAATAAAAAGCCCAGATGAAAAAGGCCCATATATATTGTAGTTGTAGTAACACACTAACACATCCTCCCTCCCTGACCCTTTTCTGTTTCCTGTAGAGTGGAGACATTGGAGGGACGGGAGAGTGGAGTGTCCAGCTGGCCGCGTGTCCACTCTTTCCAAATGAATAGTTTGGATTTCTTCAGCTGCGTCTTCGACTTGGAATTTCTAAATTGTAAGTTCTTCCTGGGTTAATTTCTAAATTGTAAGCTCTTTGTGGGTTAATTTCTAAATTGCAAGTTCTCCTCTCCTGTTAGGGTTTCAGTTTCAGGGTTAATTTCTAAACTGTAAGCCTTTTCGAAGAAGTAGGTGAGGCTAGTACATTGGTGAATAAGGAAAGATGAAACATCTGGAAGAAGGAAAGCTTAGCAGCAGCAGCAGTAACAGAAGCTTGAGTGATTTACCAGACGACATTCTTCAACATATCATGTCCTTTTTGGAACCCAGAGAAGCGGCTCGAACGAGCATATTGTCAAGGAGGTGGAGATACGTCAATCCCATCATTGACTTGCGTGAATTCCCCTTCGACCAGGCTCGAAGAATACAAGAGTTTTCAGATCATGTGGATAGGGCGATATTTCTTCGACATTTCATAAAAAGCTTCCATGTTATATGTGAACGCTGCGATTACGAATCTAATGCCTCTGTCATTATGCGTTGGATAGAAGGTGTAGTGATGCGGAATGTGCAGGATTTATCTTTCAACATTGATGAAAACATTTACGGAAAAAAATTACTGAATGCACAATTACTTGCGTTGCCTTGCTGCTTGTTTTCTTCCAAATCACTTGTGCGTTTAGATCTATGCATGCCTAGTGTCCTCCAACGCCCCCCTACAATATGTTTCTCCAGCCTCAAAACCTTGGAGCTCAAGCTTGTTAAATTCTCGGATGAACACTCGACCAACCAATTGTTTTCTAGCTGTCCAGTCCTTGAAGATTTATGTTTGTCAAAATGCGGCTTCTTGTCAAACGTCAGGAATGTCAATATTCGTGCACCAAAACTTTTGAGATTGACCGTACGTGAAAATGATTTTGGAAACAACGATCATGGTTGTCTGGTCACGGTTCATGGAACTAATCTCAAACATTATAAATGCTATGGTAGATTCAAAAATGAGCATTACTTGTACAATCAGTCATCACTTGAGGAGGCAGACATTGGGTGTTGTGTAATTGGTGATAAAGTTGCTACCTATCGAATATGTATGCTTCTTGGATGTCTCTCTAATGTAAAAATTCTCAATCTTCAGGTATGCAATCTACTACCGTAATTTCTTTTGAAATTTGTTGTTACATATGTTGTCGATCGAAGAAGCATGTTTGAAGTGTTCTGTTTCTCAATATAAATTTTTAGTGAAATTTACATTTTTAGGTTCCAAGAGGTATTGAAGGAAACCTTTTAGATGCGATTCCCATGTTCAAGTACCTAACCCACTTGGAACTGCTTCTTGACGATGGTGTAAATTATAATGGAGTACAGAAAATACTTCAAAGCTCTCCATGTCTTGAGTATCTTAAATTGAGCGGGGTAATTACATGCAATATATATTGCATTTTTTGTTCTGCTACTATTATTTAGTACTAATACTGTTGCTAATTAAGATTTGTTCACTTATTTTATTCTGGATTAATAAACCTTTGCAGGAAGCAATAGCTCAAGATGTTGGTGATATGCCAATGTTCAAGTACCTAACCTGTTTGGAAATCAGTTTCTTGTATGGAGTGGAAAATTCTAATGGAGTGCTGAAACTACTACAAAGCTCTCCTCGTCTTCAAGTTCTGAAAATTCATCATGGGGTACATATACACACACAAACACGCTTAAATTATTGGTTATTCTTATGTTATCCAATATCTATGTTTGCTTTTAGAAATAGACAAATTACAATGAAGATCATCTATAAATCTTTAACCATATATATATATATAGAAATAACAACGTTAGGAAAATTAGTGAATCATACACATGAATGATAGTAATAATATGTCACCAACCATATTTGTTTCTATGTATGTATGATGAAATTTGATATTGGAAACTTACTTTGTCAGATTTAAAAGGTCTTGTAGAACTGACTGAATACACCATGGAACTTGTGCTTTATGATTCAAAATATCGATTAAAATATATGAATTTCTTTCCATGATGTCCTCATGTAATTTCTATGCTGTTAAGATGTCTAATTCATTTTATTACATTGATCAATCAGGAATTTGATCTATCCATCAGGGATGTTGTGCCTCCCTGTGTCTTGTCGCATCTAAAGGTGGTCGAAGTTATTTGTTTTAAGGGAGATTATGAGACGAAGGGCGCGGTAAAGAATTTGCTAAGTGAAGCGTTGGTCTTGGAGAAGTTATTCATTAGACTCTCCTCCCGTTCATATGAAAAGAAGGTTCACTGGGAAGAATACTTTTCTAAGCTTCCCAAACAATCGAAGGATTGTGAAATAGTGGTTTGTTAGTATTATGATTTCAGAGATGCTTGAAGCTCAAAACTTTGTGCTTGATTTTATTGTTATTAATGGTATCATTGATATGTAAATTGTAATGCTTCGTCAACAGCAAATTTAGGTCAACCTTTAAGAGTGCTTGATTTTATTGTTATTCTAATGTGTTGCACTATTGCTAAGTTTAAAACTTTAAGAGTGCTCCTCAGTTAGAAAAGCACATATATAGCACATGGAAGTGTTTTATTAAAGACATGGTTCTATGGTTACACATGTTTTTTTTATTGAAAATTTCAGTGTGCTTCTAATAACTAAAACATCTTGAAGTGCTTTATTTGTATTACCTTGTTGCTTGTTTTCTTGCCGGTCACTAGTGAGTTTAGTATTAAATGTGCGTGATCATGTCCTCAAACTTCCCCCTACAATATGTCTTTCAAGCCTCAAAACCGTGAAGCTCCAATTTCTTAAATTCTCCGATGAACACTCAACCAATCGATTATTTTCTAGTTGTCCAGTCCTTGGAGACTTATGTTCATCAGGTTGCAAGTACTTGTCAAGCGTCAGGGATGTCAATATCCGTGCACCAAAACTTTTGAGATTGACTATATGTGAACTTGAGGACGTAGGAAACTCTGATCATTGTTGTCTAACTTTAAAAAACTCAATCTTTGGATTCTACCAAAGGTATGCTGCAACGGTTTCTTTTCAAGATTAGTTGTTATGTTGCACAAGATGATTGTTGTAAAAATAATTTACAGTGAAGAATATGCTGCTTCTTCTGTTTCTCAATGTATCGTTATACTAAATTTTTAGGTTCCAAGTGGTGAAGAAGAACTCTTAGATGTGATTCCGATGTTCAAGTACCTTACCCATTTGGATTTGCGGTTTGGAAATCTGAGTCTCTTTTCTAATGAAGTGCGGAAAGTATTACAAAACCCTCCTTGTCTTCAAAATCTTAAAATTGGCGGGGTAATTACAATTTACATGCCATACTATTTTTTGTCCTAGTAGTTATCCAGCATCACTGTCGCTGAGATATCTTAACTTTTTTAGCTCTGGCATAAACCTTTGCAGGATCCAGGAGTAACCGATGATGATGAACTCGCTGCTGATATGCCAGTGTTGGAATACCTAACCTGTTTGGAAATGGGTTGCTCATGGGGGATGCTCAATTATTATGAATTGCTCAAAGTAGTAGAAAACTGTCCTCGTCTTCAAGTTCTGAAATTCATTGGGTACATATATACACACATGCAATGTGGTTGCTACTTAACGCGACTGCTTTGAAGAAGTTAATTATTAGACTTTCTTGGGATATGAATGAAAATCAGGAGATTTCGGGAGAGTTCTTTGTGAAGCTTCCCAAACGATTGCGAGATTGTGAAATAATCACGATCGAAAGATCATGAAATGATGGTATACGATTAATAATGTTAATGGTGTATAAATTGACTCATAGAGTACCCTTAATTTGTTGCTGGATTTTTAGAAAATGTAGACATCTCTTAAAACTTCCCCGTGCAGTATGTTTTCCAACCCGCAAAACCTTGAAGCTCGAGTGTGAAGTTCTCAAATGAACACTCGACCAACCAATTATTTTCTAGTTGTCCAGTATGTTTAAAAGAACGCGAGTACTTGTCGAATGTCAGGGATGTCAATATTCGTGCACCGAAACTTTCGAGATTGACTGTATATGGAGTTGTTGTTGATGTGGAAACCCCGAAAGTTTTGCCTGCTAGTTGTCGTCGGCAAAGCACCCAAACACCAAGACCAACTAGGGATATTTGACAAGTAAAAACAGTATGAATTTCGCAGATTTCTTTTTTTTTTTCCTTTTTTTTACTTCATCAAGTTTGGCATGTGTATTATATATATCGGTGACGCAGAATGAGAAAATAGGAAAGTGTTATATTTTATTTTTGAAGTTCCTTATTAGCTTTTAGGATTATATAATTTTTAGGTTACCTTGTTCTTGTGGATTTAGCTTTGCTTGTCTAATTAGGATTGCCTTTGTTTACTTTTTTGAATTAGCCTTGTAACTTGTGTTCCTATAAATACCTTTTGTATGAAGAAGAATAAAGAATACATCTCTTCGAATTTGACTCTTTTGTTTGCTTTTAGGCTTCAATTTATACATTATTTTTTCAATTAGGTGAGGCTATATTTGGTGAGTATACAACAAAAGATGACTCTGCAAGAAGGAAAACTTAGAAGCAGCAACAGAAGCTTGAGTGATTTACCCGACGACATTCTTCATAATATCATATCCTTTTTCAACTTTAGAGAAGCGGTTCAAACGAGCATATTATCAAAACGTTGGAGATACGTATGGACATTCAATGTCAACATTAACTTGAGTACATTCCCCTTCCACCGGATTCAGAAAATAGAAGAGTTTTCGGATTATGTGAATAGGGCGATTTTTCTTCGACATTTCATAAAAAGCTTCCATGTTCTTTGTTACTGCTGTGATAATAAAGATATCCCTGTCATTATGCGTTGGATCGAAGGTGTAGTGATGCGGAATGTGCAGGATTTATCTCTCAACATATATGATGGAAATCTTGAACACATCATTGCACAATTTGCGTTGCCTTGCTGCTTGTTTTTATGCAAATCACTTGTGCGTTTTCATCTATCCCTTCGCAGTGTTCTCAAACTTCCTAATACGATATGTTTTTCAAGCCTCAAAACCTTGAAGCTCGAGTTTGTGAAATTCTCAGACGATCACTCAACCAACCAATTATTTTCTAGTTGTCCAGTCCTTGAGGACTTGTATTTAGATAAGTGCGAGTACTTGTCGAACGTCAGGGATGTCAATATTCGTGCACCGAAACTTTTGAGATTGAATATACTTGAAGTTGATCATGATGAGGAAAACTATGATCATTGTTGTCGGGTCACGACGCATGGAACTAATCTCAAGCATTATACATATATTGGTCCATTCGGTAATGTGCATTACTTGTACAATTCAGCATCACTTGAGGAGGCAATCATTGAATATCTGCCACACTTGGAACGTAATCATCATGGTGTTCGATCTATAAGTCGAGTGTATATGCTTCTTGGATGCCTCTCTAATGTGAAAAAACTCACTCTTAAATATCTGCCACTGAAGGTATGCTGCTATACATACAGTTTCTTATGCAACAATCTTGTTACTACGTTGCCGGTTACACGATATGGTTTTTCTAAATGTATATTGTTATACTCAATTTTGCAGGTCCCAAATGGTGAAGAAAAACTCTTAGATTCGATTCCCGTGTTCAAGAACCTAACCCATTTGGATATGATTTTTGAGAAGCTGGGTTTCTTTTCTAATGAAGTGCAGAAAGTACTACAAAACTCCCCTTGTCTTCAAAATCTTATATTTGCAGGGGTAATTACATGTCATTACATTTTTGTTTTGTTCTGGTATCCTATATCTTTGTCGCTAAAGTGTCAGATGACCTAATCCTAATATTGAAAATATTATGTGACCTTAAACAAATTACGCCGAAAAAATATATTAAGTATTCTGGCCTTCATTAACATGTGCAGAATCCATATGATGAAGTCGCTGCTGATATGCCAGTGTTGGAGTGCCTAACCTGTTTGGAAATAGGTTGCTCATCATGGGGCATCCTCGAGTATGATGGATTGCTGAAAGTGCTAGAAAACTGTCCTCGTCTTCAAGTTCTGAAAATCCATCCGGTATATATAAATGCTAATAATTTATATATTTTTTTGAGATAATATGCTTATAATATATTTAGGTTAGAGAAATATTAAATAAGATGTCTAATTAATTTATTTTCTTATGATGATCAATTAGGAACTTCGCCTACCATTGGATCAAGATGATATACATGTGCCACCATGTTTCTTGTTGCATCTAAAGGTGATTGAAGTGATTGGTTTCAACGGATATGCTAAATCACTATGTAGAGTAATGTGGTTGCTAGATAACGTGATTGCGCTGAAAAAATTAATTATTCAACTTTCTTCGGATTTGAACAAAAAGAAGTGTCAAGAGTACTTTGTCAAGCATCCCAAACGATGGAACGATTGTGAAATAATTGTATATCGTTCAAATGCAAATTGAATGTCTGCCTTTGAGTTCACTGAAAAATAATTTTTAAATTTCTTTTATCAGATTGATATGTATTAGTTTAAACTTTAAAATTGTATGATGCAATTGACATTTTGAACTTGATTATAAAGTGCGTTAAATTTTTTTTTCCTTTTATTTGGTGATATAGAACAAATGTTTTACAAACCCTAGGGATATTTTTAACTTGAGGGACAAGGTAATGAATCGAAAACTTAAGCGTCAATCTACATGTAAAGAAGGAAAGGTAAACTATTGATGCTGAAATCATGCAGCAGCGACAGCGATTCAATCTCTTCCTCCTAATGATTAGAGAGCCACACAAGTCATCACTTCTAGATATTTAGCCCCCAAAGTTTTGCCTGCTAGTTGTCGTCGGCAGATACGGACATTTGGCGCCAATCGCTGGCCGAAACGTGTCCTCACAAAGCACCAAAACACCAAAGACCAACTAAGGATATTTGACAAGTAAAAACAATATGAATTTGGTAAGGTTATCCACGTCACATGTACACCAAACTTACCCGGACGACAAGAAATCCTAATCATGGTCGTTTAAAGACAAACGATGGTGTCGTTTTTAGAAACAGAGTGGGGTGAAGAGCGAGGGGGGATGAAAGCTTTAATCTTTGCTGAGTTCTCCAGTCCTGGCATGAAATGAAGCCAAGTATCCTGGACTTCGACAACAAATTGTTTGTCCCAGCTTGCTCAATACTTAGACGACACGAATGAAGCCACCTGTTAGGCCAAGATGGAGGAAACTGTTGTCTTTGACAGCTTTTGGCAACGAGGAAATTGGTTTCTGCTGAGTTGTTTACTAGTTATTCATTAGTGGGTTCTTTTATTGAAACCATAGTTTTTAGTTTTTGTTTAAGAATCAAATGCAAAAGTTCTCTCATGAGCTAATCCCTTTTTACTTTGATTCCAAACTGGAAACCTAAGGAAAGCGGAAGTCCACTTTAGGCTTGTTTATGAAGTTATGTTTTTGCTTATAAACGCTTTTTATGAGTGCTCTTGTTGAACCATAATGCTTTTCTTATCTGAAAGTTACTTTAACCCGTCTAATAGCTGATTTTGGATTGCTTATATTCATAAACGCTTTTGTTACAAGTATTTTTAATTAGAAACACCTTAAAATTTTTACTAAAAATTCAAATGCTTTATGTAGGATCTAATAGGTGATTCTCCTCATATGTGCTTCTATATTTCAAAAGTATTTTAAACGTTTTTTGCCAAATTAAATCAAAAAAGATTTTAGCCCTTTCAAAAGTCGTCTCAAACATGCCTTAAAAGTATTGCCAAACAACACTTTTGCAAGTGCACTTCTCAAATCATTTTGAAAACGTTTTTAACCATTTTAAAAATATTGGCGAGCATAACCCTTTTATTCCTTGCCACAATGTTAACGATAAAGTGCTCCCGTGGCGTGCAAGTGTGATCTAATCCCAAAAGGCATGCATGAATTTGAGAGGAGTGAGCACGTCTCATGGAGTCTAGAGAGGACACCACGCCAACCATGAAACCCTGAAAAAGATTGGACCTAGCTATATAGAAAATGGACGCATCGATCGAGTAGGAGGAGGATGAAGCTAAACACTAGAAACCAAAAAGAATGGAGGATCAGTGTACAAAGCCCCACTGATATGATTGGCTTTTATTGAAAAAGCATTGGCCTTTGCTTTCTCCCTCCTTCTGATTTAACTTGACAATTGACTTGAATTGATCGTTTTGTTTGTCCGTATTAGGCGACCCAAATTTATCTTCATCTAAAGTTGCCATCAACCTATCCCATATGACCATATCCAACTCATGACACATTACAATATTTACCAAAACTTCTTGCCATATGTGCGACCATCAATTTTCTAGAGACATGTTAGATATTTTTGAAAGTGAAGTTATTTTATAGTATGTTTCATCACGCATGTAATACTTAAGTCGTATTATTTTTAATTTTTAATATGGATAATATGCGAGTTAATAAACTTTAAAATTAAGAAATTACGCCATGTCACTAGTTGTGCATGACAACAAAATTTTACCTAAATTTATGTTGCACTCAAGAGTCAAGAAAGAGGCATGAGTATTTGAATTGTTGGGGTGCTTCCATTGTCAAAAAGTAAAAAGTGTATACAAAATCATAATGGCAAATTGAATATGCATTTTCTATATCATAATAGTCTTTTGACATATACTTTTGGGAGTGCCAATTGGCTTTTTGATACTTATGATTTAGAAAATTAAATGATATCACAACCCAGAAATTATGCAGTTTAATTGGTTGTATACAGTATCCTAATAAAAGTTAAGATTTTCTCATAATTGAAAATTAATCGAACACTAGTATTTGTATTATTGGGTATTCATTGTCAAAAAGCAAAAGTACATAGTATACAAGAAAATGGCAATTGGGACATGCATAGACGGACTACAAATCGACACCTAAACAAGCAACTCAAGTTCAACTTTCTTCTTTTCAAACCCTGTAGATTGTGTAAGGCATGTACTTTTTTCTCATTATTTCCACCCAAACACAAGCACAAAACAAACCAAAATTGTGTGCTTTGTGTATGCAAGAAACACATATATACACACCAGTATTTCTAGAGATGGGAAAGAAAGAAAGATAAGAGTGAATTAGAGAGATCCACAAGGCAAGAAATTATGAAATGGAGAGTGGCTTACGTTAGCTAACACCATTGGTTTAGGTTGCGATAATCCATCAATCAACAGCTTCCAATTATCAGAAAGCAACCGCGTGAGTGAGACTATATATGCTCGAAGCTCACATCATTACCAAGATTCCAAAACCACATTCACTTAAAAATTAACAGTAATCAATTGTCGGGAGCATTACAAGTCGATATCAATACCCAGGATCAGACAGCAAACCGAAATCCGAAGTCATGGAGAGGAGGAAAGAGGAGTGCTATGAAGAAGAAAACTTAGATTATGTGAGCGGCCTAGAGCCGCAGTCCGCGGCAAAAAGGAAGAAGAACAAGAGCAAGAACACGAGGCGGTTTAGCGACGAGCAAATCAGTTTGTTGGAGTCTATATTCGAAGCAGACTCGAAGCTCGAGCCGAAAAGGAAGGTGCAATTGGCGAGAGAGCTTGGGCTGCAGCCTCGCCAGGTTGCGATATGGTTTCAGAACAGGAGAGCTAGATGGAAGTCGAAACAGATAGAGCAGGACTTCAGAAGTCTTAGAGATGATTATGACAAGTTAGCATCTCGGTTTGAAGCTTTGAAGGAGGAGAAGCAGTCCTTGCTTATGCAGGTAAAGTAATTAAACTTATTCAATTTCTCATAATCCCAAAAATTGGGATAATACTTGGCTTCTCACATGTAAGGAAGTCGTTAATGCTTAGAAATAAATCACGGTTTGACATGCGTGCACGAGCTGTTTTGTTAGACTATGATTTGTAGCTACATGTAAGGAGCGGAACAGTGTTCATGAAAATGCATTCTAAATCTCTAGCATGGTAGTCAAAATTAAACATTTTTTTGGGGTTATTTTGAGCAGTTGCAGAAGTTAAACGATCTTGTGGGAACATCTCACGATGGCGCCCCTACCGAAGATTCTCTTGCAAATCACACGGCGGACGGATCGAGTTACAAAGATGGGAATTGTGAGACTGCTGCTCAAGTAAGACACGAAGAGGAATTGGAGCAGAGAGGAGTCATAGATTCACACGAGAATAATAATAATAATACTACAAGCAATGATGTTGGTGGGGAGTATGGAGATGAAGGACACGAGCTTCTGAGCATTGGTCCATTGGATGCCTCTCTGACACCTCAAGAATTGCATAGGTTGGATTCAGGCAGCATTTTGTTTGATCCATCACGTTGTAATTCACACTGGTTAAATTTCTGGACTTGAAATTTTCAACCCCCACCCTGCACATTATGGTTTGGAGACTTGGATGTAATTAGTGTGTAAAGATTTTTTCCTCTGATGTATTGATCCCTCTAAACAAAAAGCATTAGTGAGGTGTGGATGGCTTCAACAATTAACAGCTTCTACCGAGTTTTATGTAAAACGGTAAGCGGACCGGACTATGCAGCAGCTCTAAAAAAATAAATAAAAAGTAGGTTTTTGAAATTTCTGAAGTTGAGGCCGTTTTGAGGAGAACAAAGTCGAAACTTATTTTTCTTGAGCTTACACCTGTCCAGCTGTTGCATAATTCGGTTCGCTAATTGTTCTCAGCAGACTATTTTTATGAGAACAACGAATATGACGACAACATGCATTTGTTTGGAGAACTTAACTAAGAAGAAGCAAAATTTAAGCGATCAATCAATCGATCGATGTCTTTGTGACCTCCATGCATGAGTGCAGGGACGAATTTGATGAAGGGCCGGGGAAGGGGGGTGGGGACGTGCATCCCCTCATTTTTTTGGGTTTTAAAAAAATATGTAAACTTAGTTTTAAATAATTTGTCAAAACTATCTTCAAAATATAATTTTTTTTCAATCTTTATTTGTGAAACAAGACGAGTTCAACAAAAGTTAAACATTATTTCCACTGCAACTCTGTCACTCGATCCTCATTCAGGGCCACTAAGGGAAAAACAAATATATTTTTAGCGAAACGACACCATTTTTTTAGTAAAGTTTAAAGTTAGTCATTTTTTTTTAAATAATAAAAAACCCATTAACCCTCCCTCCTCCCTATTGTCTTATAAATTTGAGCTTCCGGCCCTATACTTATATGATTTTACTCTTTGTTTGATCTATAACAATATAACTTAAAGTCACAATTAAAAAAACACTAAAGAGTGGGGATGTACGCTAAGCACACAATGATATGAGGCGGACAAGTGCTCGACGAAATGCCTCATCGAAGAAACTTCGGCTTTAGAAAATCTTTCCCAACATTATGAAGATCTATACAAAGATAGATAGAGGTTCATAAAACTGAGTTTTTTAGCTGCACTTAATTGCCAACCAGCAAAATCCCCATTAAAACCGATGCTTTGAATCTTGTACACCCTACGAATCACTGCAATGAAGGCGTACTCAAATAAAGATTTAGGAGGATTTTAGAAGAAATATTTGTCTAAGTTAGAGACAAAAACCTTACAATTTATGGAAGTGAATCCAACGAGCGGCACAAGATATATACCTAAGCTTAGCCAAATTGGCTAGAGCAGGTACTCCATCAGAGACATCCCATTCGAATCCTCCTACTGTTGATTAAATTAATTTAGTGTACAGATTTAGGTCCGAAATATATCATTAGCTTAATAGATATAGAATTTAATGTGAAAGTACAACAATAAGACAGTTTGGCCGAGTGGTCTAAGGCGCCAGATTTAGGCTCTGGTCCGAAAGGGCGTGGGTTCAAATCCCACAGCTGTCATCCTGTTTGGCTTGTTTTAAATTTTTTATTTGGGCTTTCCCCTGTTGGGCTCTGTAGGTCCATTTCATTGTTCAATCAAAGTTAGCAGCAGCCCATTAGTAATCACTTTCACTATCCAAATTCCTGACCACATACACAATAACTTGATCACACACTTGTTCCCCTCTATTGTCTTCCCAATGTGACTTGCAGAGGATTCAAGGAGGAAGAAGATAGATATAGGAATCAATGGCTTGCTTCTGATACAAGCGATAGTGGGGAAGAGGAAAATCAAATATAAAATTTCGGGTGAAGAGATAAATACTCTTAACCGCTTGAGTTACAAACCTTTTGCGGAAATCAATGGCTTGCTTAACCTTAAAAGCCACAGCCTATTTCAGCTCCTCTGCAAGTGAGATTTCCCTCCCTTCTTCTCCCTTCAAGCCCCTCAAGGTCCCTCCCTTCTGGCCATGGCAAAAGGTATCTCTCTCTCTCTCTCTCAACCATTTTGTACATGTACAAAATGTCTGGCATAAAGCATGCTTTAGCTTGCAGGTGAAGGTGGGCCCACTGAGTGTGTCTCCAATGGGGTTCGGAACATGGGCATGGGGCAACCAGCTTCTGTGGGGGTACCAGGAGTCCATGGACAATGAGCTCCAACAGACTTTCAATCTCGCTGTCGACAATGGCATCAACCTTTTCGACACCGCTGACTCCTACGGCACCGGCAGGTTGAATGGCAAGAGTGAAAAGCTACTCGGAAAGTTCATCCGAGATTATCAAGGTCTGCTCTACCTATTCTTTTCAATTTCTATCACCTACTTTTGTAGTTGATTGGTACAGGATGGAAATGTTAGGGCGTGTTTGGGATTGATTCCGGAATAGCTAGTGCTTTCTAATACTTAAAAACGCGATACTTCCTTTGGATACAAGTCCAATTTCTAGTAGAAGTGCTTTTGAGCAAAAGTATTTTTTAGAGACACTATCCCAAATGAGTCCTTAAACTACACCCCAAAGCTGAAGTTGTTAAGGAATGAGCAAACAATGTATATCAATTTTACACCCTCCCTTACGTGCAAATAACCGAAAGGGCAGAGACAAACATACGGATGTAGTCTCGCCCTACACTACACTGTTACATCCTTCAAACCAACAAAAAAGTAGGGCATGAGAATCGAACTCGGGACCACTTGCAATGAAAGCTTTGATACCGTGTTAAACAACAAGAGTCCTCAAAAACTTACGTTGTCGGAGAATGAGCTAACAATGTAGAGATGGGATGGGAATATTTTCGTAACTTGACGATGAATTTCTGCTCTCCTAAGCTGTTGAATTAACTATATCTTCAGGGCAAAAGCGAGTGCAGAAGGACATTGTGATTGCTACCAAGTTTGCAGCCTACCCTTGGCGCCTAACACCAGGGCAGTTCGTGAATGCTTGCAAGTATACTTCTCTCATTGTATTTTTACTTCGCTTGTATTGTGTGTATGTATAACTCTGCTGTCCCCAAGTTTACTAGAAAGCTGTTTCCCAGTGCCTCGATCGATCGTATGCAGATCGAACAAATTGGAATAGGACAGTTACATTGGTCGACTGCAAATTACGCTCCTTTGCAAGAAGTAGCGCTTTGGGACGGGTTAGTTGCAATGTATGACAAGGTAAGCAAGCACAAGATACACAATATACAGTGAGTGATGCGTGCATTTCGAAGATGAATTTTCGAGCCTAGCACAAAATGATCATCCTCATAGAGATGGTACCATGTAGGGTTTGGTTCGAGCGGTTGGGGTCAGCAACTACGGACCGAAGCAGCTCATAAAGATACACGATTACCTGAAAGCGCGAGGAGTCCCGTTATGTTCAGCTCAGGTACATTTTGTAGCATGCCTTTGTTTGTAGAGCATATGAAATGAATCAGTTTCTATTGCACACCCCGATTCTAGGTGCAATTTTCGTTGTTAAGCGTCGGAGAAGATCAGCTGGAGATCAAGAATGTATGTGATTCTCTCGGCATCCGCCTGATTGCTTATAGTCCTCTGGGACTGGGAATGCTAACTGGGAAATATTCGCCCTCCAATCTACCACGCGGACCTCGGTAACGTGGTTTCTTCATCTCTCCTGGATCAAATTAGTAGACATTGTTTACAGATGAATTGGTGTTTCTGCAGATCCTTCCTATTCAGGCAAATTCTTCCAGGACTGGAGCCTTTATTGAGTTCACTCAAAGAAATTGCACAAAAAAGGAGTAAAACCCTACCACAAGTAATTCTACGTCTTGTTACCGGTTTCGTTCGTCTTACTTACGACGCTAAGAACGCAATTTGCAAGACTAAGCAGGATTTGAATTATTCCGTTTCGTAGGTTGCTATAAATTGGTGTATTTCCAAGGGGACCATTCCCATACCCGGAGTGAAGACGGTGAAACAAGCGGAAGAGAACTTGGGTGCTCTCGGTTGGCGCCTGACTTCCCAGGAGTTGCTTCGGTTGGAAGATGCTGCGCGGGAGTCGCCTCGGAAGATGATTCAGAACATTTTCCAGACAAGGTGAATCTGAATTCCGATCTTATGTTTGTTTCTGATGACGGAGAAAATGAAAACGAAATCATCACTCCATCGTATTTAACTGTATTACGGCTCCTTTCTTTTTCTCCTCCGTGAACAGATGACAGATGAACAGAAGAAACAATACGATGAAATCATCGCACAACTTCTCAGTTTGGTCATCCTTTTCAGAATGTGGTAACAAAGAACATCGGAAGGAAAATGATTGCTACTGAAACAGGTTCCATCCGGTTCATGGCGCTGTTTTCTTTAGAACTGTCAATGATGGATACGCGAGGAGCATCAGAAGGGATTAAAGTGTTCATATACCGTGTAATCCATCTAATTTAACTCTGATGGCATTTTGTCTTACGACCAACGCTTGTTTCATTCAACAAACAAATATCAAAGTATGCATTTGCCATGTCGGTATGGAGAGAATTAAACTTCATGAAAGCGATTTCTCATAGTAAGAAGTTCAAACCGTGCCAAGAGTAAGCAATATCGGAGGCAAATTCCAAAACAAGTTGAAACATATTGATTCTAAACTTATAACAGTACCCTGCTTGAAGCTAAAAAAGTCTTAAAAGAAACAGTCCAAGACCTAAATGACCGAAAACGACTTGACATTCCGCTGTCTCGATTCCCAGTCTACTTGACCTTCTTCTTTGGCCTCAGCTGCATTAATAAAAGATAACACGAATAAAGAACAAAACTAAATAAAAGTAAAGGTTGAGAAGGTAGCAGGATCAAACAGACATCAATCAGCTATATGAAATACCTGGTTGCTGTGTCCACACTTCTTCTTCCTGCAGTTAACAGCACGGGGGTGCAGGCGTGCGTAGCACCTGTTTGCAAAATGACATTGAGATTCGGCTATCTAAATACTCATCCACATTCTCTTTTTTAAAATCCAAACCCTTTTCTCTAAATGAACACATAGGTTATGTCTCGAAAGAGTTATATGAGATCAAGGGTGAAGATGCTAACATCCAATGAAGTCAAAGAAGTGCAGTGTGTTTAAAAATTAAGGAATATAAATAGGGAACTGAAGTAAACCTATATAGAAAAGCTTAATCAGTTCTTCCACGAGCAACAGTAAAGTGGGAACTTACTTGCGGCAGATCATCTTTTCCTGGTTGTACTTCCTAGCCAACGCCATGAGAGACGGCTCAATAATCCCACCACGAAGCCTCAGAACCAAATGCAGAGTTGATTCTGAGAAAAATCAAATCAAAATAAACTTTCAATCAATAAAACATAAATAAACAGAAAGCACCAATGCACAAGTATTAACACAAAAAAATAGCCAGCAACATGAATAAATTAGGCCATCAGCGGATCCAAACCCGCCCTTCAACTAAGCTACTATAAATTGGGTACTAAACTTCTGAAGGTGAAATAATCCAAACATAATAATCACATAGCAACAGGAAACAAATTTCGCTTCGACTAAAGCTAATACAAATTGGCTACTAAACTTCTCAAGGTGAAATGATCAAAACATAATCACATAGCAACCGGAAACAATCGAAGGCTCATTTTCCAAATTTATACTGCATATATACAAAAATTGGCATTTTAATATTAAATTCAATTCTTCACAACCAAACACGTCCTAAGATTTTCTGAGCAACCAAACAAGGGATAAGAAAATGTTAACCTTTCTGGATATTGTAGTCGGCGAGAGTACGGCCATCCTCGAGCTGCTTCCCGGCAAAAATGAGCCTCTGCTGGTCCGGTGGAATACCTACACAATTGAAAATATTTAGCCGGCGAAATCGTCACCGTTGAATCGTGATAACGAAATTTGACGATTAGAAATTAGTGAGAGAGTAGGTTACTGGAATGGTTTTACCTTCCTTGTCCTGGATCTTGGCCTTGACGTTGTCGATGGTGTCGCTAGACTCCACCTCGAGGGTGATAGTCTTCCCTGTTAGGGTTTTCACGAAGATCTGCATCTTCTCCGGCTCTCTTTCTTTCTCTCTCTGTCTCTCTGTGTCTCTCTCTCGGCGGCAACGAGCCTGTTTTGCTCTTCGGTCGTTTATACTAGGGTTTTGCTGATTGGTGGGCTTTCCACCAAAAAAATCAAGATGATAGATATGGGCTTGTTTTTATAATTTTTAAAAAGTGGGCCTCAGCCCAAACGGATTGAATGCATGTTTGCGAAACTTGTTCGACACAGTTTGAGAATATGTTTCATACACTGCTGATAGAGTGTTTTTGGAACTATAAAAATGCTTTTAGGTAAAAGCATGTCATATTCGACATGCTTGTGATAAAAAAAAAAGCTTCTAAATTGTATATAAGTCGAAGAGAAGAGCTTCTTACAAAAGCAATTTTAAGTAGGCGCTATCTAATTCTCGTGTGTGTCGTAAGTTTAGTGTTCATATCAATTTATTTTTAAGCAAGAGGGAGAGCGAAAAAATCAAACTCGAAATTTTATGAAATTGTAAATGCATGGAATAAATACTTTACCCAACTGAATTATATTAATGTAACAAAAACTCAACATGCTTCTAAAAAAAGTTATTCTAACAAAAGTATTTTCAAAATGAAGTACTCCCTGCGAAAAGTATTGAACGGGCCCTAACTCATATTCTTGCTTATAAAAAAAGTGATTCTAATAAAAGTATTTACGAAATGGAAAAATATTAGAGAGATTATATTTTGTAAGCCACATGATGTGGCAGTTGATGATTGAATTTCATTTTTAATAATTTAAGAAAAAATTCAACCACTAACTGACACATCATATAATCTAAAAATATAATCACTCTAGCATCAGGAAATGAAGTACTTCCTACGAAAATATCGAATGGGCCCTAACTCATATTCACGAGTCCATTGGGTGTGCCGCCCAAGTCAGTTAACAGTTACTGACCAATTGTCTAACCGTAAGCGAACTTCTTCATTCACCGCTTGACTTTTTTGGTCCGGTCTGTCATTTGCCCCTCCAATACCTAAAGTAAGCCCGGGTGCGCATGGCCTCCATATGCTACCCGACCCGTCTTTCCCTCTCACTCCGCACGACACTCTCCTCATCGCGTACATCTGGCGCGCCGGGAATAATCTCACTCCGATCGGCGCCAAGATCTCTCTCCCTCTTGATTAAACCCACTCGCTCGAATTTCAAGAACCCAATTTCCGCATCATCGGCATCATCGGCGTCAGCAGAGATGGCTGGTCAGTGTCAGAAGAAGGTGGAGAAGTTTCAGACGGGGGAGGAAGTGGCGGTACGTCTGGCGAAGTACACCGCCGACCTGTCGGCCAAGTTTGTGAAGGAGAGGGGAGCTTTCACCGTCGTTTTATCCGGCGGCTCTCTCATTTACGCGCTCAGGTAGAAACATACCTCCCTCAAGCGTTTATATTTTTAATAATTTTGGAGTTGTTTGGGTCTGCTTATGTTGTAAGCACTTCTGGTAGAAGTGATTTTATCATAAACATGTAGAAATGCTTATTAATTCAAGTGTTTACTCGAAAAGTATGTGCTGTTGGGTCTGCTTATGCTGTAAGCACTTCTGCTAGAAGAGATTTTATCATAAACATGCACAATTTTTTTTTAATTCAAGTGCTTACTGAAAAGTACGTGCTTTTGGGTCTGCTTTTGTTATAAGCACTTCTGCCAGGAGTGATTTTATCATATAACTGTAGAAATGTTTATTAATTCACGTGCTTATTCGAAAAGTATGTGCTTTTGGGCCTGCTTATGTTCTAAGCACTTCTGCTAGAAGTGGTTTTGTCATAAACATGCAGAATTTTTTGTTAATTCAAGTGCTTATTCGAGAAGTATGTGATTTTGGGTCTGCTTATATTGTAAGCATTTCTGCCACGACCCATAAGCGCTTCTAATTTTTTCTGCCTGTTTAGAAGCGTTTTCGGTTGTCCAATAGCATGTTTGATTGTTTTGTTTACTGCTTTTTTATTTTTGTGGGTATTTTGTATGTTTGGATTTACAGGAAATTAACAGAAGCGCCGTATAAGGATACGGTGGAATGGGGGAAATGGCATGTGTTCTGGGTGGATGAGAGAGTGGTGAAAAAAGATCACCCCGACAGTAACTATAAACTTGCTCTTGATGGTTTACTTTGTAAGGTACAATCCTTTACGCTTTCTTCTGAATGTTGTGTTAAGGCACTAAATTTGCTATGTTGTGTGTCAAAGCCGTGATTTTTATGTGATGAAGACAAACTTTACTGCTCTTATTGTTTTGCTTGCTCCTTGTGAAGATTTGTGTAGTTCGTTTTGTATATGAATGATATGATAATTAGAAATTTTCGGTCTTGCTTCTGTTTTTAGGATTCGATATAGCAATGATGGTTTTGATAACGAAGAAAACCTTAGGAGCATAGCTTTGTGTTTTGTGCTATGTTGTATTTATATAAATTTTACTTCAAGGCTTAGTATTCTGAAAAGAAAGATTTAAGAGAATAATATATTGTTCCGATAAAAAAAATACTGATGTTACCAAGTAGTGGTTGGATTTGAGGGCACGATATTGTGCATGTTTTGTGGTAAAAGTGATGTGAGTTAGTGAGTGATTACGTCAGTAAATTGGAGCTAATAACTAGTTGGTTATGGGAAGAAGAAAGAAATTTGTTAACCAAAAGAAGAAAGAATGTATATGATTGAGAGATTGGTGAGTGGTATGGCTTCTTTGTCACAGTGTGTATCAATTAACAATCAAGATTGAATTTGGTAAACTCGCTTTGTTTGTATGGGTTCGATAGTGAGATGATGGTTCCGGTCGGAAAAAGAATTATTGATTTTATCAAATAGTGGTTGGATTTGAGAAGATGATATTGTGCATGTTTTGTGGTAAAACATGATTCGATTTTAGTTAGTACATCAAAAAATTGAAACTAACAACTAGTTGGTTATGGGATGAAGAATGAAATGTACTCTTTTAATGGTGGTATCTAGAGTAAATATTTGATGCGTGACTATGATCAGAGCATATTTAGATGTTCTCTCGTCTGTACTAATTATGGCCATTCTAAGCCCTCCAAGGGCCTAGTGGCACAATGCCGTTACTTCGTCAACTTAATCTTGCTAAATTTTGGATTTTGGTAGGTACCGATTCCCCCTGGCCAGGTTTATGCCATTAATGATGCACTTTCAGCTGAGGGAGCAGCAGAAGATTACGAAACCTGTCTCAAACATTTGGTTCAGCGCAATGTGATTGCCACTTCAAAAGTTACTGGATTTCCAAAGTTCGATCTCATGCTTCTGGGTATGGGCCCAGATGGACATCTTGCTTCTCTATTCCCTGGTCATGCGCTTTGCAACGAGAAGACGAAATGGGTGACTCACATCAAGGACTCACCAAAGCCACCCCCAGAGAGGATTACTTTTACCTTTCCGGTGATCAACTCTGCTGCATATAATGCAATGGTGGTGACAGGTGATAATAAAGCTGATGCCGTGCAGAGAGCGCTAGGAAATAGTCAGCATCCCGATACTTTGCCTGTTCAGTCGCTTGCAGCTGAAGACGAGTTAACTTGGTTTTTAGACCAGGGTGCAGCTTCAAAGCTGTAGGGTGCAGGAGAATGTCGATGGATTTGCGATTCGTTGCACTTGCATCCGACGTATTTACTGTTTTACATGTCGATGTTAACGTTTTCTATGACTTAGGCAGAAATCACTGTGATTCACTGCTTGCTTCTCTTGCTAGTAATATGAACTCGTGATCTTTTCGGTCCTCTGTAGTGGCAAGGCAATAAGAAGGCAAATAAGAACTGTAGCAGTTTGATGTATCTTTTGATCATGCAATATCTATGTGCAAACTGCACTTGCAATGCGTTGTGCTGACTGACCTATAAGTTGTATGTTGTGCTCCGTTTATAATACTTCTCCATTCCCCTCATACTTCTCAATTTCTTTAACGATTATGCAATGTTGCTTAATGATCATAATCGTCCATCTCGTACGTCATTTTTAGAAATCAACGCAATTAAAAATTAATTAACATTGTTAATGAAAGTGTTAGTGGGCTATTTACTTATTTAAGCAAATCTATAGGAAAAATCTTGAGTGGTACGTACCATTCAATGGTACGGCTATTGAATGGTCCAGATTAATTTGCAGTAGGCTCCAAATGAATCTTAACCATTTAACAATACGTATCATTGAATGGTACGTACCACTGAAGTTTGACCCAAATCTATAAAATTATGACACCAATACCCGACTTTGAGCACATGACTAGGAAGGAGCACCCTCCCTCCTTGTCCTTGCAGACAATCATCCACTTGCTTAATTTTGTTTACTTTAATGAGTGACATAATTAATAAGATGAAGGTGTAAACTTTTGTATCTTTCCATTTCCATCCAACCAAAAACTGACTTGGGTTTCTAAACTTTGCATTCAAGTCCTCAAAGATTTCGTCTTTATTTACTCCCAATCAATCTTTCAAGCAATGGAAAGATGCAATTGGGCCAAGAAGATAATTATTATATTTTACTAAACAAAACGCAGATCTTTTGCTCATGTTCATGTTAATATGGCTAAATGACCCTCGTTTCATTTGTGGTTGAGAACAAACGGTTGTCTAAAATAACTAGTTTTCTCTCTTTGGCTTTGGCGTTGGGATCTACTATACACAAAACAAGTTCATTGATCCTCCAAACCAAGAAGAGCACACTGTCAAGTATAAACCATTGTGATTATGCATATTAGTTGTTGAAGGGGTTTTGAAGGAGGAGAAAAATTTCGGTATGAAGTCTGATTGGCTGGATAGTCAATCGCTTTTATAAAAAAACAAGTCACTATATAGATACCATCTACTTCTATGTAGGTATGACTTTTAATAAAATTATGGTCACGTTGTCCTATTAAAGTTTTTTTTTTTAATTAGTACGTCGTACCGATTACCAAGGGTTGTACTAAGATGCTCATGATAATTTAATTTGAGATCATTTAGTTTATGAATTCAAATCTCATATACAAATTCATTAAATAAAAAGAAAAAGGAAAAAGTTTGGTGGTGGTGGAGAGGAAAATGAATGGTAGTGGAACCATTGTGAATATTAATGAATGGCCTTATTAAGTTTGCTAATTAAGTAAGCCAAAACAACAACTTTTGAGAATGGGTCATCATAGTTGATTTCACGCTCTTTAATTTTTTTTTTTTTTTTACCGAAGCATGAGATATCCACACCTTGATGAATAAGACTAATCTCTAGTAGGGTCCGAAAAGGTTAAAGGTATTTCAGCTCATCTCTGGCCACAGTCAAATAGCACAGGTCCTCTCAAAACTTTTAACCAAAAAATCACCAGTATTTTATCAGCTTCGTGCCTCAAACTCAAAGCTTTCACGCTCTTTATTTAACATGTGTTAAGGATGATGCGTGCTTTAAGAACAGCAGATTGATGGAACCTGCATATTCTAGATCAGCAGGCATGAATTGATTGTCCCATGGCCTCTCTTTGAAGGGTTTTTTGTGAATCAGATATCTCTTTGTATTAGCATCTTTCTAATCACGTGACCCGGTGACACGTGAATTGCAGCTAAAAAAATTTCCTCGCTTCGCGGTTCGACATCACTGGCTACAATCTCTTTCATGATAATGATAGGTAATAGTAAAAGAAAAAGAATTCCAAGTGTAGGGCCATAAAAACATACAAAGGGCCCCTGCCCCTGCATAAGATCATCATTTTGCATATGTTTTTTTTTAGGATAATTTTTACTTTACAACATTTAAGTATCGTAAAATTTATATTTTGCTACTCTTAATTTTTTTTGTCCCATTTTCATATTTAAAGTTTTATTTTTCTGACACTTTCATACCTCCGTTAGTATTTCAGTCAAGTGCTCTGTTAAAATGTGACGCGGCTCTTGACTAGATGATGACTGTGCATAAATGTGGAATTGTGGGCTCCACGTGGACAATTAAAAAAGGCTAATTCTCACTTGACTGCCCTCAAGTATTGTGAAATTCGCACTTTGCTACCCTTAGTTTTTTTTTGTTTCACTTTCATACCTAAAGTTTGATTTTTCTGACACTTTTATACTTCCATTAGTCTATCCATCAAGTGCTCCGTTAAATAGGGTAATTCTCACTTTACTACCCTCAAGTGTCGTGAAATTCGCACTTTGCTACACTTACTTTTTTCCGTCTCACTTTCATACCTAAGTTTAATTTTCTTGACACTTTTATACATCCGTTAGTTTATTAACGGATGACGTGGCAGAACTTTGGCCCACTAAAAAATATAAATTATTTAAAAACTAAAGAAAAAAAACAATAAAGAAGAAAACGAACTCTCCTTTGCCAAACAACCAACTCCATAGGTTATCAAATCCAAATCAAACACAACAAATCCAAAGAAACTGAAAAATTTAAAGTTAGAATGGAGTTTGGTACAGAAGGGGCTTAAAGTGGAAGGGGTGGGGTGGATGTGCAATGGAGTCGAAGAGAAAAGGGAGATGTTTTTTTTATTAATTAGTTTTTCATGTTTATTGTCCATGTGACACAAATTTGGTGGGTCACAAATTTGTCACGTTATTAATTAACGGAGCACTTGATGGATAGACTAATAGAAGTATAAAAGTGTTAGAAAAATCAAACTTTAGGTATGAAAATGAGATGAAAAAAAACTAAGGGTAACAAATTTTATGATACTTGAGGATAGTAAAGTGAGAATTAGCCTCTTTTAATTGTCCACGTGGGGCCCACATTGCCACGTTTCTGCACAGTCATCGTCTAGTCAAGCGCCACGTCACGCTTTAACGGAGTACTTGACGGAAATACTAAGGAAGGTATGAAAGTGTCAGAAAAACAAAACTTTAGATATGAAAGTGAGACGAAAAAAACTAAAGATAGCAAAGTGAATTTCACGATACTTAAAAGTAATAAAGTGGAAATTACCTTTTTCTTAATATAACTTGTATATGATCACAACAGAAAAGTAAAAGAAAAAAGAACAATTGTAGTAAAAAATGAAAGAGAAAAACAGCAATAATAATATAAAGGATAGAAAAGAGAGAAAAAGAAGAAATTTTCTTTTCTTTACTATGTCAAAAGCACTTCGCCCGATTTTGTTGACTATACTCACTTTTCGTGTTAGTTAACAATTTGCCAAAGTTTGCACAAACAACAAAATTAGTAGGGCAGATTTTGAGCATAACATGATGATTAATTAAGTACTGTGTCACACCACTAATTCTTTAGCGTTAATTTAAGCAAATTAATCATGCCTAATCAACCCAGTCAAACTAGGTTTGACGCTTTTTTAATGTTTAAGCAAACAAATCAAGGAAAAAGCAATTGTGATGAAGTTAGCGAAAAATCTACAATACCCAAGAGTATTGAATATGCCGCTAGTTAGAGTTTTTAGATCTAATTTAACGAATGTTTAATTTTCTTCAACATCGTTTGATTGGATCTAAGAACTTTAAATGACAAAATTTTCAATACTCCGAAGTATTATAACCTCTCACTAAGTTAGCTTATTGTTTATTTATTTTACCATGGAAGTAGTAATAATAAGTTAAGCATGCTCATTGCTGAGGAGGGAAAAGTAATTAAAGGGTAACTTTAAGTAGTTGTATTAGTATAATTATGGGGGAGGAGAAGGTAAGAAGCAAGCACTCAATGAGAAATGACAGTGGAGTTTGGTGAACTTACCAACTAAAATCCAGGCACCAAACTTCTCAGATCCCTAAAATTTGCTTCTCTAGATTGTGACTCTACATAGAAGCTCTGATTTTCAATTTTCTTTTTATCCAAAGAGGGGAGGATTTTTAGTTATCTCATTATTTGTATTTACAAGACATGTTTTCTTTTCCTAAAGAATTCTTTAATAAGCAATTTTTTTTAAAGTGTTTTTTATAGAACCACGTTGAAATTTGAATTAAAAATTAAAATATTTTTATAGAAAGCGCTTTTATAAATTATAAACATTTGTACATAACAGAGTTATAAGCATGTTTATTGATCAAGAAAACGATTTTAGTCATTCAAGAAGTAGTTCAAACAAACAATTAATTTAGTAAATAACATTCGTACTGACTCATCTCATTTAATTTAATTATTAAATTAAATTAAATTAAATTAAATAAATCAAACAAGAAGGAGAAAAAAAGTGTAAAGGAAGATAACCGAAACGCATAAATCATTTCCCTCTTAATAACAAAGAAGTAGTTTTATGCATCTAATTGACTATTGCCCATCTCACATGATTGGATTGATTAGTCATATAATCCCTCAATATAATAAAGTGACAAGGAGACATAATACATTTAACAAATAGAAATGCTTGATTATAGTATTATACAATACCCTAGTGCAACAATAAATTAGGAAATGCTTGACCTAGAATTAGTAGGCTAATGGAAAATTAGGGATTGTGGTTAGGATTCTCACACTCTTTGTTTTTTCTCAACTCTCCCACTTGACTCCCTTTCTCACTCCTTATAAAAATGGGGTCTACTCTCCTACTCTCTAGACTCTAGAAACTCTAGAGAGAGATTGACAAAGAAAAAGACTTTCAAAGTAAAACAAAGCAAAAATCAAGGTAGTTGCCTTTGCCATTAAGTATTTCGTTCGTTCAATTCATTCACTCACAGTTGCAGTTTTTCAGTTGGGGGTAAAATTATTAAATTTAAATCCCCAATTAATCCCAACCTCCTCCTGTTCTTGCTCTCCCACAAGAAGCAGAAGCAGCAGCAGATCACAAGGGCATTTCTGTCATTTACAACCCTACCCACATGATCCCCTCCGGTTCCGGAAACGCCTTCATCTCCGGCGGAGGCGGGTTATGGTCGGCGGCGCCATCGTACGTGGCCGTCGGCGTCACGGTCTTGGCTGGGCTCGCGTTGGTCGTGGCCGTGTTCTGCACTGCTACTAGGTAAAGAAATAAAAAAAAGCTCTGAAATTTCTCCAAAAAGCTCTGAAATTTCTGAAAAACGCAAACCCTAGAACACAAATTCACTGATAGATGAGAGCTCTACGACGAAGTCACACTTCGTCGTCGCCTTCGAGCTCGAATTCATCTCCTTCTTCGTCTTCGTCGTCTTCGTGGATTCATTTGCGTTCGGTTCTGTTAGTCGTGTCCTCTTCCTCACCAGCTCATTGTTCTTCCTCTGATCGGTGAGTCTCTCTCTCTCTCTCTAAAGCTTTTGTTTTCGGTAATTTCCGCTCCTAGATCCCGATCTCGGGAAGCTTCAAGTTCATGTTTTTAGTACCAATTTTAGCTCAGTTCCACTGTTTTAATGGCGTTTTCGCTTCGATTCGTTCTTTCCGGTCATCTTCTTCATTCGCATTTTGGTCCTCCTTGGAAATTGTTACTCTTTCAGTTTCTTAAACAATTGTGTTGTGGATTCGATGTATTGGGCAAGCCACATTGGTGGTTTGTTTGCGTATCGATTTGCTCCTAGAAGATTTGTGTTGTTTTTGTTTCATGGTTCTAGTCAAGTTAGGATTTTTATGTTCTAATATTTTAAGTGTTTAAAGTTTGTATTTTAAGCTGCTAACAAGTCAAAGATCGATAAACCCGAATCGAGTTTAGCTTTTACGAATCTTCTCAACGGATAGATGGATTGAAATGTTCTGGAAATTCAAAAGTCAATTATTTAAGCTGCAAAGCTATTGCCTTAATCGGCATTTTAATCCTTTTCGATAATTTGCTCTAGCAAGTTGATTTGCTTTGGCTTGGCCCTTCGAGTGCAGCGTCTGTAGAATTTTCAGACGTTTGAAACTATCTATTATTCTGTTCACTTATTGCAAGACCTTTTCTTTTATATGAAAGGTTCAAGTTCAACTTTTAAGATGTTTTTTATTGGCCTAACATTTTCATTCATTCATACATTGATATTTTCCAGATAGCTGATGCTTCCTTAATCTTACCATTACTCATTGCGCTTATTGTTTTATTTTCAGGGTTCGTCTTAAGTCACCGTGGTCCCGCAGGAAAAGAAAACATGCCCTTTCACCTCAGCAATGGAGGCTTTTCTTTACACCAGAGGGAAAGCTTCGCGATGGCGGAGTTAAGTTGGTGAAAAAAGTTCGCAGTGGGGTGAGTTGCTGTCACATTCGTATTATATATTTGCTGCTCAAAATGGTCTAACATCTATTTCTTTATGTATTCATGGTCCCGTCATTGACAGTTCTCATCTTAAAAAAAAATTAATGCAGGGTGTTGACCCAAGTATAAGGGCAGAGGTTTGGCCATTCCTCCTTGGAGTGTAAGTATGCTCAACCTCTTTTAAGTTTTTAACTACATCATTGCCACATTAAAACGATGCATCCGAGATAGACCTTGTTAAGTGATATTTTAGCTTCACCATCAGGTTTCTCGTTGTATAATATTAATTCCTAGAAGAGGAGTGGATACACTTTCCCTCGCATGAGTCTGGATGATTGCTTCTAGACATGCTAGCTCCTAAGCAAACATAGTGACTGATAGATATGAGATTTTATTTAGGTCTGCTTCAGTGTTAGGAGAAGCTTAATTTAGGCATTAGACATAACATTTCTGTTTACGAAAACTTTGCAATCTAATCAATGTGGAGTTCGAAGTTTCAAACAAGTGGTTTCTCTTTTTCTCCACATGAGAAGTATGATGTGATTCCTTCCGAAGTGAGGACATGAGTTTTGGAAATAAAATCTACTAGTATACTTTGGGTCAAAATTTCATTTTCTTCTGTGGTTATGTCTAATAATGGCATTATCATATCCATACTTACATATGTTGACTGGATTTCTCTGTCTCAACAGCTATGAATTAAACAGTTCGAAAGAAGAAAGAGACATAGTAAGATCTCAGAAGAGGTACTATTACCAAGTTCATTTAAAAGGTTTCTTTTGTATCACTGTATTGCATAAGTTGACTGCAAGTTCTAACTTCATGTCACATTGTTCAAATATTTGGTTGCAGAAAGGAGTATGAGAAACTGCGCAGACAGTGCCGCCAACTCATAAAGCGCGAAAATGATAGCTCTAAGTTGAATGGGGACAGTTGTAGATTCACCCATGATACAGATTCTCCCAGCTCTGAGGATGTGGTTAGTGCCAGGGAATCCCTTTCTAGTGAAGATAAGATACCAGATGCTGAATACTCAGATGACCCTTCCAGTGCATTGTTGGATGGAGATGATGATGGTTCACGAGAAAACACAAATGCTGATGCCAAAGCAATAAACTCTGACTCGTCTGACTCGGACTCCTCTGAAGAACCTGAGGTGATTCAGGCTTTCTCCTCATGTGAGGGGAGGGAAGAAAATGATCCTGACGTGACTTCCAGGGATGAATCTTCTCCCTTGAGGACGGAAGTCCAATCAAAACTAAACAGTGAGGATTTTGCCACATGGCAGCGGATCATACGCCTTGATGCAATACGAACTAATTCGGATTGGATTCCGCACTCCCCATCTCAAGCTGAAGTATCACAGGATAGGGCATCGCGTTCTGCTGAGGCTGTTGGGTTGAAAGATTACAGTCACTTGGAGCCTTGCAGAATTTTCCATTCTGCCAGACTAGTTGCTATTCTTGAAGCATATGCACTCTATGACCCCGAAATTGGTTACTGCCAGGGTATGAGTGACCTGCTTTCTCCTATAGCTGCTGTAATAACAGAGGATCACGAGGCTTTCTGGTGTTTTGTCGGTTTCATGAAGAAGGCTCGACATAATTTTAGGCTTGACGAGGTAGGGATCCGAAGGCAGTTGAGTATCGTTTCTAAAATTATCAAATGTAAGGACTCCCACCTATACAGGCACTTGGAGAAGCTCCAGGCGGAGGATTGCTTTTTCGTTTACAGGATGGTGGTTGTGCTATTTAGGAGGGAGTTGACGTTCGAACAGACAGTATGTCTATGGGAGGTAATGTGGGCCGATCAAGCAGCCATTAGGGCAGGGATCGGAAAATCTGCATGGAGCAGGATAAGGCAACGAGCCCCACCAACAGACGATTTGTTACTTTTTGCAATCGCAGCTTCGGTATTGCAGAAGAGGAAACTGATAATCGAGAAGTATAGCAGCATGGATGAGATTATCCGGGAGTGCAATAGCATGTCCGGGCAACTTGATATATGGAAGCTCCTGGACGATGCACATGGCTTGGTGGTAAACCTCCATGACAAGATAGAGACATCCTTCTCATGACTGCATATTTCGGTAGCGTAGTTTGTTGTCACGGTTCTTTATCGGAGTCCGGTTATTCGGAGCATCCAAAATCCTCTTTTCTTTCTTTACTCTTTCTCAAGATAAGCAGCACTTCGGGAGCTTACTCCGAATCAGAGAGTCGGTGCTGATCAATTTTACCACTTTCTTCAAGCTTGCTTAAAAGTGGCGGTGAAAACATTGAAAAGATTAATTATTTAGATTTACTTGCATTGTATTCTGCTCTGCTTTTACCACGTGATTCCGCAGGTAAAACTCGTGTACAAGTATTTACCATTTATCCATTAATGTAACCATACTACCATACTGGATGAGGAATACATTTTCATGTGTTCCCAACTTGTTCAATGACCCCATCCTTTGAATTGCTAAGAACAATGAGCCCTTTAAAAATCGATTCGGTGTGTAGGAAAGGTTCTTAGCCACCGCCACCGGTAACCGGCTTTCAAAAAAGCGCCTTTGGGCGGAGCTTTCTCGATAAACTATTTTTTTCGGCTCATTTATCAGAATTTCAAGTATTGTGAGGGTTAAGGGATGCACGATTTGTAAGTTTAAAAGGTTTGGGACTCAAAATCAGTGAAGGTTCGGGTCAAACTTACATGGTACGTACCATTTAATAGTCCGGCCATTAAATGGTTCAAGATTCATTTGGAGCTCACTGCAAATTAATCTGGGACCATTTAATAGCTGGACCATTGAATGGTCCGTACCATCCAAGATTTTTCCGAAAGTCCATGGTCTTGATACGTGAAATGCTGTTCAAAGTTGTGGAGCGTGCTACAGTGTACCCATTTCTTTGTCATTTGGTCAAAGATGGAGATAATTCTACCCCATACTCCAGATAATTTAACCGTTGGATCTTTCTTTAAAAATATAAAATTCAAAATTTAACGGTTAAAACATCAAGAGTACCGGTAGTCCCAAAAATTTGTGGTACCAGGACCACATGATAAAACGCACCCACAGAAGGTAAAACGTCAAAAACAAAACCAGTGACAGGGACACCAGCACACACTGGTTTCAAATATCAGCAACAAATAATGACGAGAAATTCATATGGAAATGACAATAACAAGAAAAATCCTTTAAGATCAACCATTGTACAATCTGTCAATCAGCTTATAACCAGAAAGACACAACCACCCGACTCTCTGATGAACAACGATGTAAACCAAGAACGACATAACTGAAACGAGCAATTGTAATTTTCAATTACTCAACAAGGTCCAGGACAAATAACTAATCCTTATAAGCGGATATAATGAAATGGGAAGACGCTACTCTTTCTTGGTATAGTGACGGACAGCAAAGGCCAACCCCAAGATTAAAAGGGGAACCAGGAACTGTAAAATCTTGATCACAAATTCGGATGTCTTGTCAGGATTGTATCGACCTTGTGGCGGTGGAATGTAAGTCCGTTTTAACGGGACAGTTGATGTATCAACCTCACCAATGTAGTACTTCTCCATCATATCCCTGGCTGAATCACTGTGACCAACATCTTCGAAATCATTTGTTGCATCTTTCCCTAAAGTTTTGAAACAAAATTAGTCTCATAAACCCCTACTGGCTTGAAGGTTGAGAAAAAGGGTATACGCAGTAATCAAATGCCTTACCAGTTGCAGATAGCAGAACTTCATCGCCTCCGGGATGATCATCCATGAATGGTGTCACATCATACACCTGAAAATTGATATTCCAAACTATCGATAAATCAGCCTATTCTTCAAACTATCAAAGTTTTTGGCGCAGCTAGCTGATTTTGTTTCAAGTATGAGATCTAAACTCCATACAATAGTCAACTGAGAAATTAGTTGCTTTATGTTTATACAAATGAGGCCTTAAAACACCGGGAAGTGATTTTCGCACACCGCTCTTTTTTTTCTAACAATTCGATTGAATAATCAAAATCGAATCAAGGGTCAGAAACAGTGCATCAGTGGAGGTGTAAACGTGAGTGCGAAAATCACTACCCTAAAACACAGCTGACCACAATTTCAATAATTTGACAAATAGGCGCACACTGACAATTCAGAAACATAATAGTCAAATTCTGGGTTGAGGGTTTTTCTTTCTCATATTCCTAGATTTTCTCAGCAACCAAACAGGAGACAAATCAATCAACAACTGGGAACTAAAAGTTTTACAATCCAAGAAGCAAATATCCAATCAAAGATAAAGATCTGACCTTCCCAGCAATAATAAGCCAGCAATCTTTGGTCTTGTTGTGCTTCTCTACCTCTTCAAATACGTGAAGTTTTGGATCTGAAGCCATCTTTCACTGCCACCATACACAAATCACCAAAAACGTTAAAACCCACCAAAATTTATGCACCAAATCCTCGAATTTCATAAAAAAAAAAAAAAAACAGCTTCTACCAATCTATAAAAACAAAATTTTAGAAAAACCAATTAAACCCCACAAAAATTCATGCACCAAAGCCTCGAAATTTCAACAAAAACAGCTTCCACCAATCACAAAAAACGAAATTTTGAAAAACCGATTAAAACTCATGAAGGTTTAAACACAAAATCTAAATTAATAAAAGAGAGATTGTGAATTGAAGAGCAAAGAAAGATGATGAATTGGGACTCACCCGCGAGAGAGAAGGCTTTGCGAGATGGACTGTGCTGCTTTGTTTTCTCAGACTCGGAAGTCAGCAATTTGCTATAAAGTGTGCCGTTTATGGACGAGATCTTGTGGAGTTCCAAAATGGCCCTTTTAATTTAGGAAAATTACGCACTTGTTTATCAATAAATTTAAAGGTTTTTAAAGGGTAAACATGTCTCGCAACTGCGAACTGGAAACGGTACCGGCTTCCACCTGACCTGCCAACCAAAAAGACGCAGATTTTGTTGACCAGCAGAAAATAGAAACCAAATGGAAGCAAATTCCTTTTTTTTTCTTTTTTTTGGTAATGAACACTCTAGAACGTATTACCACCGTGACACAACTTTTAATTAACTGGGGATTTATTTGAATATATAAAACTGACTATATTACTAACTTAAAAATATGCATGGCCCTCGAGGCTCAAAAGTCGAGACATATCATTTACGCACTAATCAGTTCTCGCATTAATTGGTGAACGACTTTGAGTTATCCTTACTCCAATCTTCGAAGTTCGAATGCTTCTTTTGTTTTGAATAAAACCTCTTCTCTAACCCTCTTCCCCTCTCAATTTTGATTCTTAATTTTCATTTCATTTGTTAATTTAATGACTACAAATGAAAAAAAATGACAAAAAGTAAACAAAGCGTGCAGAAATTATTTTTTGCACATCAACTGATTTTTTTCGTTTGGGTAAAATATCGGGCCAAGGCCCAATATACCACAGCCAAACTCAAGGGCTGGACATATAAATTTGGGCCTGAAGTAGTGATATTACAATTCTGGATGAAAGAAGGCCCCGAGTTGGGAGTTGTCTCACAGTCTCCAGGCGTAAAAGGCCTAGTCTTCAGCCCGTTTGAAAATGATTTTGTACGATACAATTTTATTGATAAGTATTTTTTGCTAAAAGCGCTTTTTATTAAAAATTGATTGGTGTTTCTACCGAGCGTGCTTCATTTCAAAAGCAATGTCAAACCATGAGAATTTTGACGCAAGTTGAACAAAAGGGGCTGAAAAATCTGTCGACTGCCTGCCTACACAAGTTGAAAAGTTGAACTAAATTTTTCATCATACCAAACACCACCTTCGGTGGTGCTAGCAAACCAAGCAGAAAACAATATCAGCTCTATCGGTGTTATGGACACGCGTCGGTGGTGATCCAAAAGGTAAACACACATTATTTTTACCCAATCTCAAGCCTCCACCTCCTGCCACATCAAAACTCCTATATTATTCGATTCCAACTCTTTTTCGAACCCTGACCTACCCTCTTGACCCAATCTCCTCCCACTCACCATGACCTCCCAATCCCATTCAATCCCCTTTCCCTTGATGCAACCATACGGTCCATACCCAAAACCCAATTCTTTTTCTTCTCTTTAATTGGAAATTTCTTTTTCAAAATAAGAGTTTGGAAGAGAGATAGAGGGTTTGGTGTGATGAAACCGTGAAGAATCAAAACCGTGAGGAAATTTGCAGGCTCATGGAGGAGTGTGGGGTTGGAACTCAAAGATAAATACCAGAATTTGTTTTAAATTTTATTTATTTCTTTAGATTTAATTTATAAAGTTATTAAAATTTTGATAATCTCTCATAAATTTAATAAGTACAAATTGTAGTAATATGTCCTTTTTAGTAATTATACACAATAGAAGCATTTTCACATAAAAATTTACCAAACATTATACACTGTTTTTTATACTCACAACAGTATTCTAAAAATTATTTATCAAGCAGGTAACTGTTTTATATCATAATTGATTATTCACACCACACATCAGAAGCAGTTTTTTTTTTTAAAAGCACAACAATACCAAACTAGCCCTAAGTACCCACAATCTACTTTATCACCAAAAAAAGCTGAGAACACAATCAATTACAACACATATGAGACGTTTGTAGCCCATATCTACTATCGCGCGTTAACCTTTTAGAGACATAGACTGCAAGCGTCTCATATGTATATTCGATTTTGTTCTCAATTTCCTTAGATTTGCTTTCAAGATTTTATGGGTGGTAGTGGAGTAGTTAGCGGGTATTCTCTGTGAGACCGAGGTGGGTCTCTAGCACCAAGTAAATGTCCTGTCTATATGTGGTTACATAAGCTTAAGGTTATCCACTTCACCCAAGCCATATCAGACTACGTGTTTACTTAAATTAGAGCAAATTCGAGAAGGTTTTTTTATTTGTTCTTCCCTTCTTTTGGTATGAAATTCTAAAACATTTTGCTACCACGTAATTAATTTGTCAACATTCTTAGCGTTCGAATTGTTGATTTTGTTTCTTTTCTACGTAAGTTAAGTCAGGTAGTTATGATAATCGCAAATTCGTTGCAACAATTAATAACCTACAAAGTATTTAAATCTCAACTTTTCACTTTAGCTTATATAGTTTTAATGTCGCCATTTGGGTGCTAATTAATCTTTTTGTTTCGTCCATTTAAGGAACTTGGGTTTCATTGTAACATCCCGTAAAAAGTTTGTTATAAAATAATTTCTGTGGAATATTCTCTACACGTGCGTGTTTATTTCGTACACGTGAGCGTGTAAGTTTACTGTTTTGGTGGGGTGCAAAATACCCCCAAAACCCAATTTTTTTTCCTTATTCTTTCTTTCCCTTCCTTCTTCCCCGTCACTTTCTTTTCCCCAGAATTTTTGACTTTTTTCTCCCTTTTCTCTCCGTGGGTGCACAGTGCACACCGACGGAAACCCGTCGAATCGAAGCGAACGAAAATCACCACCTCCTTCGTCTCGACGCCGTGGACTCAACGGTGCAAACCGTTCGTCCAAACTCTCACCCGTTTGACGGGAAACGCAACCGGAAGAACCGGACCTTCTCGGCCATTTTCCGGCCAATCTAGACCGAGGTGAGGTTTCTAACTACCAACATTGTGTTCCTCTCGTTGAGTAGATGAATTTTCATAGGTCGTTTGCCTGATTTGGTCGAGTTTTGATGTAGATCGACTTTGCTACAGTGACCCGCAACCTTCGAGGCAATTTCAGGCCATTTCCCGAGCTTGTACGACCAATCCAAAGGTACACCGTGATTCTACTCTTCTCCAGCTTCATTTTGATATATGGCACGTAATTTTTGGACTTGAAATGAAGAAGATACGGAGTTTTAAAAATTACCCAGAAACCAGCCAAAATTCCGGCGACGGCGACGGCGACCGGAAAAAGACCAGAGGACCGGCGCTGACGTCAGCGATGACGTCAGCAAACCGGTTCAGACCGGTCTTGATGACGTCAGCAGCTTAAACCGGCTTGAGCTGAGCCGGGTTGACGGCTTGAGCCGAGCCGCGTTGACGGCTTGAGCCGAGCCGGGTTGACGGCTTGAGCCGAGCCGCGTTGACCGGCTTGAGCCGAGCCGAGTTGACCGGCTTAGCGGCTCAGCTGACCAGCTCGCGCGTGAGCCGCGCGTGGAGCTGCGCGTGGAGCCGTAGGCTCCAATCTTCAAGCCGCGCGTGGGGGCGCGTGGAAGGTCCTTTTTCGATTCCGTCTTCGCGAGGCGACTCGTGACGACGCGTACTACCTAGGGGCAGTACGTATGATATTTTTCGAGGTGTTTTGAACCTCCTGGTTGAGCAAACAAGGGATAGGTGTAATTAATTAGTTATTTAGTAACCTTTATGAGTTTAATCATTATTACAGTGATATCTCATATAGGTGAGACCTATCCAGAGGACTACCGGGGCTACCCAGGACCGGGGGGCTACGACCCGGCTACCTACAGGTGAGTGAGTGGGTCTTTGTTTTGATAAATGTATATACATATGGTTTTCAATGCTTTCTTCAAACTGTTAGCATAATTCATCTCATATACGATTGTTGGAGGTAGAACATTCGTATTATATTGCCATACATGTCTTATACTGTTGCTCATCATTAGATGTATACACCCCAGGTATTAGTACTCAGTTTTGTGGCCAGGACTAGCCTTGACGTTTGGAGTAGTCACTATCTGTACCGTTACGCAGCTTTGGATCCATTGTAGGTACTAGCCTGTCTTAGGTTGCACTAGGCAACTCGGACTTGTGTGACTGCACTTTGTGCACCAGCGCTTAGCGTTAGACTCACGTCATTGTAGTACTCAGCGTATTACTTTTATACCTAGCCTGTTCATTGTGGTTTAGCCACGTGGACTTGTGTGTTTACATATGGGTGAGCATGTCAGTACATTATTATCGGGGAGTACCCGAATGTTTTCATGATAGTATTTTGAGGTTCATGCCTACGGGTATGACGTATTTTCTCAACTATACTTGTTTTCCAGTGAGGGGTTAGTAAACTCTTGAAAACAACGGTTTTATCAAACTTTGCTTTTTGACCCACTCACCGTTTTATGTTTTGCGCCCCTCCAGGACCTAGTGACGGTTCAGTTCAGGGTGATTCGAGGGCTCTCTTCGGCGGTGGTCGACGGTTCTGACATTTCTTCAGACTATGTAGGATTCACTCCTACTTGTAGTTAACTTTTAATTATCCATCCTCACGGGGATGTGAATGTTTTTATATTCCTGCACTATTTACTTAGCTCTGACTGTTATGCATCCTGTATTATGGGTTTTTAACCCTCACCACACTTCTACTTCCGCACTCAACTCTTAATATTTCTACCTTTCACTTAATTCTTGCATAATTGGCTTTCGTCACATTACACGTGTCGGCCAGCACTTCCCGACACCTGGCGCGTCCGGGATCGGGATGTGTCATTCATGTAACCATAATAGCAAGCAGGGAAGGGCCAAGTCATCAGCCCGTTTGGGAATGGTTTTGTAGGATACAATTGTATATTGATTAAACGCTTTTGCAGCAAGCGCTTTTATTAAAAACGCAATAATTTTTTTATGAAAAACTTAAAAAACACTTAGAAGTACTTTGTAACGAAGCACTCGATATATGCTTCATTAAAAAGCATAAAAAAAGATTGTGTTGTTATCTCCGAACGTGCAAGATACATTTACGATTATCTTCTATTGTTTCCAAAAGCAATGTCAATAGGGGTTGAAAACCTGCCTACTGCATGCCAGTAAAGTTGAAGTTGAACCAAAGTTAGGCGTGCAGCGGTGCAGGTGCGGCAGCTTCTTCATAGCAGAAGAACTATATCACTGTCATTGACACATCGGTGGTGGTCCAAAAATGGATGTCTGTCCTGCTCAGAATTCTGAAACATCAAACATACCTACCTTAATTTGATCCTAGGTCCTCACAAACCGATTCATTTACTTCCATACCTCAACTTCTAGGCGTTGAATCGAATCTCTCTCTTTCAAAGAACTATATATACACGTTTATATATATATATATATGTATGTATGTATGTATGTATGTACGTATAGGACCACTGCTCCATTGTATCTGATGTTAGCTTCTTAAACCATGCATCTTTCACCTGCTCCAACCTTATCGTTTTAATCGGCACAAAGACAAAGAAAACCGTAAGCAATACGGCAGACGTGGGTTTCGCTAATTGACCAATGCATTGTTATGAGACCTTGCATCCGAGTTCAAATCCTCCATCTGTAGATTAGAACATTGCATTGTCGTAGAAACCATAATTCCACTAGACGAAGATGATGAAGAATTGGGTAGCTACTAAGTAGGTTGCACATGGTAAAGTTATAAAACGAAGACTTGATATACAAAAGAGGTAATACGAAGAAGATGATCACTCGTATATCTAGGTAGATACTGCTGTAGTTTAGGAGGGAAGGAAGAAGAAGATGCATCCCATAAGAAGGGAAAATAAAGACGCAATATGGCAAATGTGAGTTGAGCCATTTGATCCGGGCAGTGTTCTAATCCTCTTAATTACACCAAGTTCGAATTCCCCGTCTGTAGATTAGAGTAGTTTAGAACATTGTATTGTCGAAAATATCATCATCTTTATGAGCTCATCATATAAGAAATAGGATACAAAATCCTAGCATCTATTCATCTACTATGCTAATGCTACATTACTTTATGTATTACTTGAAATTACATATTAGGGAACTAAACTATTACCACTAATTCCCCTATACGTTGCTGAAACTGCATCTGCAGATTTTACCTACTGCAACTGTACTACGAGTCTCCGGCGCAAACTCAACTCTACTTAGTTGCCAAGAAGTTCATGCAGATGGGAGGTTGAATCTTGGCCAATGCAAGAATCGACGAAGGGAGAATCCACAACCCGTCTCCACATATCAAACCAGAAGCAACTGCCGGAACCATTAAATTTGCCTTGTTCTTTTTCAGCTTGTGCCAGACGAACACAACCAAACTCCCCATGCACATATCAATTGCAAAGTACGCTCCAACGAGGAATGGGACAGCCATTGCCATTGGAAGAGGAACCCATTTCCCCATTTTGTTAGGAGTGAGGTCTCTCAGCAGATTAATTGCTATGGCAAATGAGAAAAAACCATAACACAGCTGTAAGCAATGCTGGGGCAGGGCAGAGAAGCCTTCAACGCCGAGAATTGCCATGTTTCTGTAAATGATGGCGTAAGGGGCTTTGTATTCACCGTCTGGATCCCCAATGTTAAAGGCCTTGTAGAAGAGAAAGAATGTCAGAGGAGCTACCACACAGCCTATGGCCGTTCCAATAGCCTGGCTTAAAAGCATTGATCGAGGAGACGTCAGAGTGAGATGACCAGTCTTTAAGTCGTGCATCAGATCGGAGGAGATAGAAACTATTGATTTGATCAGACCACAGCCTACAAGTCCTGCAACAACACCATCGTTTTTCCCAGCTACGGCAGCAAGCACAAAGAGAGCCACCTTCCCGTAGTTATAGGCCATGTTCATGTCAGTTAGACCCGCACCATAAGCATTGCAGAAGCTTAGAGAGGGTGCAATAACGTAGGCTACGACTACATAATACCATTTCAGTTGAGGGAACATGAGCGGGATGATAATGATGGAGATGACAGAGAACAAGGTGTACCCTACGCACGCTACCCAAACAGGAATGTTATCCCTTATGAAGACTTCATTTCGTCGAAGATCATCAAGAGTCGCATTCTGGTTATTTGAAGCTGCACGAGAGAGAGAGTTTAATGATGTTACTCAAATTAAATGTTTCATTTCACACTCGAAGCAGAAAGTCGCGCATTACCTGTTTTAAGATTCTTGTTGTTCATTTTCATGTGGATGCTTGAGCCAGTAAAATATAGTATCTTGAGGAAATTGTACAGCCCGTCTCCTAGTATCAAGGAAATGGAAATGAAAACCTGCAGCAAAACGAAGATACACGAAACTCAATTGCCTACAAACTCGAATTCAAAAATCTCTATGGCAAAATCAGTAGGAATCTGGTTAAGAAATGGAATTGAATGTCTAGTCCACACCTTGTAACCGTTTAGACTCTTCATACTACTTTCTGATAAAGTTGCAGGAAACCACTCTCCCTTAAGACCCCTTATCAACGGCCACATTACTCCCCAAGAGAGTATGGCGCCGAGAAGCAAAGATAAGTTCACAAGATGAGAACAGATCATTCCTGCTCCTATATAAGTCATACTGAAATCAAAGTAAAATCTGCAAAATTCAATTTATGCAATCAATGACGAGAGAAGGATCAATCATGATAAACAGAAGGAAAATGAAAGACGCAGAGCACGCACGAATTTCTCCAAGCGGTCAATCCAAATGTTGGAAACTGAGCGAATCCGCATTGCTCTCCTCCAGAATAAAACCACTGAAAGAAACCCCACAAGAAACTAGCTGAAAAGAATTTCATGAACCCGTGAACCTGCTTTCTGTAAGAAGAACCTCAACATGTTAAAGTTCTTTCAAACTCAAGTCCTATTTGATCTTAAACCGAAGATTAAGACATAGAAACGGATGCCTACTTAGCCATCTTGTCTCCCTTTGGAGTATGGAACCCATTAATAAGGACAGCGGTCGCAGTTCCACTCGGGTATGCTAATTTATAGTCTATTATCATGATCTGCAAAACAACCCAAACACCATGAACAAACAATATTCTAAACCCCATTCGGAATCAATAACTTTGTCAGTTTCAAACACACAAGCAATCTCAATCTATTTCTCAATAATTTAGCAGTTCAGAAACATAACCCAGTTTACTTTTTCACTCCCTCAAACAAACCTTTTATTGATATCAAAAGTTAGATAGGACGAAAGAACATACCTTTCTGAGAGGAACCAAAGCCAGCAGCCCAACAAAACTACTAACAAATAGAAAACCAGTCATCCAACCAACCTCTGGTTCCTTGGTGCTCCCGGGAGTGTTCCCCTCAGTATCAACCCCAACTTGCTCGTAAGTCTTTCGGTTTAGACCCAACAGATACGAACCAAAACCACCTGCAATGCCACATATTTCAGCAAAACCCCATATTCAAAATTTCAAAATATTATGAAGCCGAATCATCAACACCGAAAAAAATAACAAAAGCAGAAATTTTTCTGACCTCCAACAGCAATGCTATAACATGCAACTGCACAAGTTTGAATTATTGTATTCTCCTGCCTGGTGAAGGGAGTTGATACAACTCCAGCCTTCTGAAGCAGCTTAGTCCATGACCGGATGAACACGAAGGCGAGAAGTGCAGCCGAAACATTGAGATTGGGAACCAAACCAGTGGTGAGGTTCAGCTTTGTCACTATAACACTGTAAATTATCCCAATAACTACGCTGGCAACGAGTCCCCGGACTGTAATCTGCCTTGTCCATGGGACTATTCTGTTCAAATCCTCCTGTGCCTCACATCCATTCTCTTCAATCCCATGTCCATTCTCTGTCTCAAACGTCTCAATCTCTCCGTTTTGGCCATTTGTGTTCCCCATTTGGTCCAGAAACTCCCTTCCCTGATCAAATTGAGTCAAACGAGTGAGAGAGAGAGAGAATAAAATTTATATAATTTAATTTAATGATATGAACATGTTTTCTCAAGGCCATTTCAGTCAAAAACAAAAACCATACAGAACTAATCTGATAAATGAAAGAAACACAGAACACAAAACCCATCAAATGAGAAATAGAGAGTGAGCGAAAAAAAAAAGGCTAAAATTTACAAAATTTGATGATATGAACATGTTTTCTTAAGACCATTTCAGTCAAAAGCATCAAAAAACTAATCTGATATCTGAAATGAAACAAACACAAAACCCATCAAATGAGACAGAACAGTAACACCAAAATTTGTAGAATTTAACGATACAAACATGTTTTCACAACGCCGTTTCAGTCAGAGAGTTTAAATAACTAATCTGATGGCTGAAATGAAATAAAAACAGAGAAGAACACAAAAACCCATCAACGATATTACCTCAACTTTCTCTTCTTCTTCTCCAAAAGATCGAGGACTGGAAATTTCAGAAATTTAGAAATGGGATATCTGCAGACGAACCCTTTTCTCAATCTGCAATCTGAAATCCTCCAGATTACTTATTGCATTGAGAGAGTTCAATCCTTGAGAGCGTTCAATCCTTGAGAGCGTTGACTCGCAAGAAGCCTAAAAAAAGATCAAAACTTGCAAGCCCCAATGCAGTCTTGAATTTAATGGAATTCCACGAATCCACTGTCACGCTGCTGTGTGTGCTGAGTATTTGAGGGGTGGCTGCCGCATGCCAAAAATATTTATAATTCGATTGGAAAAAGCAGAAGCAGAAGCAGTAACTGTGAGGGAAAGTCGTCGTCTCTGCATGTACTACAATGAAGTACAAAACAGGCTTTTGTAGTACATGATATCAACTTTCGATCCACCCATTAAAACATCTAACTTCTTTAATTTGACTCAAATGGAATGATTACATTTTGTTCCATGAATGATCTGTATGAGGACATTGAGAGGAGAGAGAGAGAGAGAGAGAGATTGTACTGAGTCATTTCGTTCCCTTGAAAGTGAGAGTACTTTTTTATGCGTGTGGGATGGCTTAAACATGGCGCACTTGTGAAAAGACTGAGCTTCTCTTATAGTCCCTACAAAATAATAAATAGAGGATAATATTTGTATTACCCTTTTGAACAGATGAGCACATTTTTTTTTTATGCAAATAATGTTTATTTACTTTATTTATTGTATAAATTTCATAATCAAAATTGTTTAATTTCATAATATTCATTTGAAGATTATCCTTATAAAAAAAATCATTTGAATCGGAAATCATTTAGTTATTCAAATATATAGAACAAATCAACGGTTTTGATTGTTTGGATGATTTGTTCATTTATTTAATATGTTTAGATGATTAAACGATTTCGTATTCGAATTATCATTTGTATGAGTGATTTTCAATTGATGATTAAGAAATTGAATGGTTCTTATCGTTAAGTTTATATAAGTTTATATGCGTAAATGGAAGATATGTATATCCCCATGAGGGGTCGCAAGTATTATCCATAAATAAATAAATAAAGACATTAAATGAATTTTGTATAAATCATTCGGTCATAATTAATTATCAAACTTATTATTTATAAAAGTAGAAGTATTATCCACAAATAAATAAATAAAAGACATTAAATGGATTTTGTATAAATCACTCGCCCATAATTGAGTATCAAACTTGTTATTTATGAGTGGAACTAAAATATCACATCTATACGCGTAGATGAATACTAATAGACAATCTAATCTAAAGACTTTGCCATAGACACTATGGTCCATATTTTTCTAGTATTATTCATTTCTATTTATGAGTGAGATATCTTAATTCAATACGATGAATTTAATTCTAAATTATAACTGACTCATTTTGTGACTCAGCTCAAGTCTTCGCACCCAAATGTCGTCATATAAAAAAACAAAACAAAAAGACTTTTAGGGTAAGGTCAACAACCACACGATGCTGAGGACCACAAAACTCAATCGCGGGCGGGTACAGCACCTTGGACGGGGATGGGTTAGAATGGGAATATTCTCTTTCTAATTTTGGTGTCAAATCATGTAAAGATAGTGTAAAGATGTTGTCATTTACCAAAACTAATTTTTTCTTTTGAGTCAAATTACCAGTTTTGGCGCTTATTTAACCAAACATTAGTTGACTTCTCTTTTTAATTTTTTTCTTTTGGGATACCTTTTTTTAAGGCTAGTGACATTTTTTACTCTTTAGATTTGGGGTAATTTTCAATTTATACATTTTGTCTAACGAATTATTTGAATCTTCATTAAATTGATGACATGGCGAACATAAAACCTGTAATTGGGTTGACATATAAGCTACATTTGCACTAAATTGACTAAAAATCTCATTAATTTAATGGATAATTAGACGTTCAAATATACAAAATGTGTATATTGATACAATTACAAAATCTTAGGGTGCAATATAAGAAAATTGAAACCTCATAGTCCATTTTTAAAATCATTTCAAACTTTGAGGTGTAAAATGTAGTTAGCCATTTTTTTTACTGATAACGTTCTTATTATAATCCCAACAAGAATTAAACATTTTTTTAGACAAAACAATAGAGATTTTATTCAATCAAAGAGAAATACAATCATCAAGGATAATGTCATGAATTAAGTTCGGAGGTTGCTCAAACCAACAAGAATCCAAATCATAAAATAACGTCATTCTAGCAAGTCTATGAGCCACCATATTGGTAGAACTTCCGACATGTGAGACTTGTGCACAAACATGTGAGATTTTATTCAACCAATGCCTATTCACCCTATTACATTTGTTTTTATAAAAATAAATTACTTTAGTTTAGCTCACAGACATTTTAAATCAGGTCGTAATTTTCATTATTGATTATCTTTTTCTGTTCATAACGTTTGTGTGCACAAAATTGGTTTGATTTTTCATCTTATACTTTAATTTACTCTCTTTTTTCTTTTTTCTTTTTTTTTTTTTTGTAGCAAAAATAAATGTAAACAGATCAGTTAGTCAAGTCAGTGCACTCAAATTCACATTCTCCTCATCCTACATAATTAATATAGTTTTCAACGTGGTCTTGTAAAAAAAAATACGGAGAGTCCATGGGCCAACCCATAAAACATTTAGAGGGAGCCCATGGCCCAAACATCAAACCTAGGCCTCAACCAAATTCAACACCACCAAAACGCGAGCCTAAATCCTAACGGCAACAAACGAAATTAATACAGGCCTTTTGGTACGCAACTTGTTTACCAAGCAGGGCAGCAAAAGACCCAAATAAAAAGTAGAAACCTTTTCATCTATTTCTCTCTTATCCTTTGAAAACCCTGCGTCTTCTTCCAATCCAAACCCCTGCTTCTTAAATTTAAGCCCTAATTTGCCATAATTGCAGAAGGGCACTGGAAATTGGGAATTAATTCGACTTTGTGAATTTTACCGTGCAATTATCAGATGGGGGGTTCAGGGGAGAGGGAGACCAAGTTCCTGCAGGAACTGATACTGTACGCGGCCAGCGCGGCGCTGAGTTGCTTGGTTTTGTTCGCGGGGCTCCGGCATCTCGACCCGAACCGGGAGGCGTCGAAGAAGGCGATGGAGCACAAGAAGGAAATCGCCAAGCGACTCGGCCGCCCGCTTATTAACACCAATACTTATGAGGTAAAGAGACGCGCCTTTTTCTGGCTTCCGGGTTGTTCTTAACTTGCTGTTTCGTGGATTTTTTTTTTTTTTTGGAAATAATTAATTTTTTTTGGATAATAGTGATATGGGTTTTTGTAATATGTGGATTTTGAGGTGGTACTTTGAGAGATGATGAATTTTGATGCATTATTTGTGGGTTTTAGAGGGTTTTTCGTGCTGTTTCCTTGAAATGCAGGAGTTTTTGTTGTTTTCCTTTTTGCATTATGGTGCAATCGATTTGATTTTTGTTAATACTTGTTATGTGAGTGTGAAATTATTTTGAATCACTTCGGGGACATCCGATAAAATTGGAACGATACTATTAGATGTGAAACGTTTCAGTTTTTTGGCTGATGACATTCTTGCCCCACTTAGATACTGTTGGATAGAGTAATGCTGATGTAGTATTTGTTATCAGGATGTAATAGCCTGTGATGTTATAAACCCCGACCACATTGAAGTAGAATTTGGATCTATTGGAGGTCTAGATGCTATAAAGGAAGCCTTGTATGAACTAGTGATCCTTCCGCTACGAAGGCCTGATTTGTTTTCCCATGGGAAGCTCCTTGGTCCACAAAAAGGTGTCTTGCTGTATGGACCACCGGGTACTGGAAAGACTATGCTTGCCAAAGCTATTGCAAAGGAGTCTGGAGCTGTTTTCATCAATGTCAGGATATCAAATCTGATGAGCAAATGGTTTGGTGATGCACAAAAGCTCGGTGAGTGATGATCATGTTTAAACGTACTCTTTTTGATTAGAGGATTGTCCTTAGTCCTTACCCTAGCAGTTTTATGCGTAGAACCATCTAGATTTTATATGGTTGTGGATCATACAATATCTTTTACTTCTCTACTATCCTAATATCATTGTTAGCATTGTATGATTGTGAAGTACAGAAATGGAGTGTGCAAGATGAAATATAAGCTTTGATTTGATAGCTTTCATACTTGTATGTGTCGTTAGGACTTTTATAGTCCTTCTCCCTACCATCTCAACTAATAAGTCAAGTAAGCCAACTAATCCGATACTTATGTCACTGTGAATCCAAATGGCCTGTATAAAAGAAATTATTTTGTGATCTAACTAGTTGATTGAGAAGGCTGACCTCTTATTTTGAAGCCATCCTTTCTTAGACCCTATTTCTTTCAAGAGTTCAAATTATGCTTGTGTTCTACAAGGATTTTGAAGTTTTTGTAGTCTTTATATCTACTGTGTTTAGCATGTTCAAATTTTCTTCTGCAGTTGCTGCTGTGTTTAGCTTGGCTTATAAACTCCAGCCTGCTATCATATTTATTGATGAGGTTGATAGTTTCTTGGGTCAGCGCCGAACTACAGATCATGAGGCATTAACAAACATGAAAACTGAGTTCATGGCTTTATGGGATGGCTTTACTACAGATCGTAAGTTTTTTTTGTTCCCCTTCTCTCGAAATAGGAATTTTCTTCTTCTTTTCCTTAAGAAAAGAAAGCATTTGTGGTCGGTGAAATGCTAGACAAATATTCCTTGGCTAAGGCAGTTGGTTTTGATATTTTATGTTTTTCATGCAGAGAACGCTCGAGTTATGGTTCTTGCTGCTACTAATCGTCCATCAGAACTTGATGAAGCAATACTTCGGCGTCTTCCTCAGGCCTTTGAGATTGGGATACCTGATCAAAGGGAGAGGGCTGAGATACTAAAGGTGATTTTGAAGGGTGAGAGAGTTGAAGACAATATTGATTATGACCGTTTAGCCATCTTGTCCGAGGGTTACACAGGTTCGGATTTACTCGAGCTTTGCAAGAAAGCAGCATATTTTCCTATCAGAGACCTACTAAATGAAGAAAAGACCGGAAAGAAATCTTCTGTGAGTATATGTGGCATTTTTATTGTTTATCTTGGCAGTTTAAGCTCTAGTAAATAGGCTTGCAGGTTTTGTTTGTACTGAGGGCGTTGGTCTATGCTTCTTTCTTCAGGCACCAAGGTCATTAACCCAGTTAGATTTGGAGAATGTTCTTGCAACGTCCAAACATACAAAGGTTGCTGCAAATGACTATGTTGGGTTGATCTCATCGCAATCATCACCAGGGTGGTCGAGGAACAGAGAGACTGGTGATTATCCAGTTCAAGCTGCAATTAATGAGCTCACAAGGCACGTGGTTTCCCAAATCTTGAATATTCAACCTGATGCACAGGACCCTTGAAATCCCAACCTTAACTCCACCCACAAGTCTCCACAGGTTGAGGGATTCTTGGGTGTCAACGGGGTATATCCTCGTGTGTGTATAGAACTCTTATGCATCATGGGATGAGTGTTATATTCACACGGGGTATTCCCCGGCGACACCCCAGTGTTTCTCCCACCGGTGACATGTTGAATTCAACACCGTCAGACTCGTGGCTGTAGGAACCTCCTTGATTATCTTGTATTAGGTCTACAATACATATATTCTAAGTATTCACGTAGTTCCATCTTTTTGAATGGTGCTTAAGATCATATTGTGATTTAGCAAGTGACAGATTATTGGATATGAAGGAGCTGTTTTGTATCGTTAACTTTTGACGTTCGGAATCAAACCATTGGCTGTTATAAACCTTTCCGACTCTGTAAACGTTGTTTATAGTGGGTGGTTTTGTTTGACATTTAACATTTGCCTTCCAAATTTTTATTTGCTCTTGTTGCAACTTCTCTCAAGTTAAATGCGCAAGACTAATCTGTTCAGCAAGGGTACCTTCAACCCTAAACTAATTGTCGTAGGGAAATGCTAGGTTTAGTTGTGTGCTAGGATGGATCTTGACCATTCATGCTTATGGGATCCATATACAAAACGACAATATATTACTTTGTGCACCATCGTTTGATGTGTGAGGTCACTTGAGCATGTCTCAAGTTATTCGGGTTAGTAGGGCACCCCATCCACTATTGGACAAATGGGAGGGTAGCTATAATCACGACAATGATATACTATTCTAAAGGGGTGAGATTTAGGAGAAGCAACATAATAGGCAAATCGTAATAATTTGATAATCGAACTTATAGATGAAGAGACATACAGCTAGACTCGTGTTAGTGGTCCGGCGCGCGGGGATTAACAGTGTATTATTCACATGGTGTGCAAGTTGCATGAGCTACCAGAATGATTAGGACCATCACCAGGACATAACTGGAGGTAGAGCAGTTGGTTTCATGTTTGGGTGAGAGCTCTAGGCTTTAGGTGATGATGGAGTCAAAGCCACTCGACAAATTAGCTGGGGCATATCATTACCCTGAGAGTCTCTCTCATGCTTTTATACTAAATCCCAGGACCACATTTTTTCCACTACAAAGCTGCAACAGCTTGTGGAATCGCTTTTAGTCGTTTTTGACAGCTAAAAGTGTTTTTGATTTTATTCATAATGTTTTTAGGAGACGCTTGATATTTTAATTGTAACGTGTTTATAATAAAAGCAATTCTAACAAAAAAAACTTATAAATTGAAGTGCTTCTCATAAAAGCAATCTCGAACAGCCCATATAGTGGATAGCTTTACAAGAGATCAAGAGACGAAATAATGGAATTTGCAAGTGAGTTAACAAATATTGGGAGCACTATACAGCTGTCCATTATAAATGCTGAAAAATTATTACAGGGAATTGACGAAGGATACAGCTGAAGTTCAAATTGTTCTTGAAATTTGTAACCTACCTGTGCAGTGTAGGTGACGGTCAAATAAAATTATCTCTGGAAAATTCTTAGGAAACGAGAGATTTTCGGTTCAAAAAGAAAATACATCTGGTTACAAGGTAGGTTCTCTTTACAAAACTCGGACCATAGATGTTACTTGATTGACAGAAAACAGAAGCACCATATATATAACATGAAAGTGGGCATATGAACTGCCGTATAAAATAAAATGTTGTGGCCACAAACTTCAGCAAAGTGAGACGTCCGAATCAACCATTTTTTAATTTCCTTTGGATTCCAGTTAATTTGTGATACTAGTTTAGTACATTAGTGTCCACAAAACAAACGTGACAAACATGACATTAGTACGTGGCTTTGGCTCTCTTAATTATTGTCTCGCACAATGAAGAATGTAATCACACGTCGGAAACTTAATAAAATAAATTACAACTTATATTAAATAATTTCATACCTAACTGCATTGAGATATTTTGTAATAAAATTCAACACCTACCTCTACGAGTCTGTATGGCTATACAGATGGTCAAATTGAGACAATATCAGTGTGATTAAAAAATCTTGACACAATTAATTCTAATTATTAAATAAAGAAACCCCTTGCATTATTGCATAATTGCATTAGTCATTTCCCCTCACTCACGTAAGCACCATATGTTTGACAACTAAATTATTAATTAATATTGCATGTTGAAAATGATTTTCCTGTTTGAAGCTAGATTAATGAAGATTAAACTATAACCAGGTCGCATTTGGTAAGCAAAAACCACTCTTTGACTACATGCTCACTGTGGGACATATATGACTAGCACGAAATGAGTTTATCGTTACTGTAACGTTTCAGTTCAATAATTACAATGCATTCTTAGATTGAAATACCACAATAGCGGGAAACACGCATTTTACGTGGCCATGAAAGGTCAGTTTACCTGTTCAAAACTATCACCATGCAGCTATTAAAATAAAAGTCGTACCATCGAGTGTGTTTTCTTTTCCGATGGTTTCCCTTTCCATGTATGTGCTGCGCAAGTGAGAGCTGTGCTGAATAAAGTCACGACTATAACAAGCAGCAGATTCATCAAAGGCTGCACAGCATCTCACTGTGTGCCTGCTCACTCTGACTATTCCCTGGGTTATTAGCTAGGCACCACCACCACCCCAACCAATAATTTCATAGATTTCCTCACCAGTCCTAATCTGCAACACATTATTGCGGTATTTCAAATTAGTAACGTATGTTATGTGTTTTAATTGTGCCTTGATTATTCTTTGCGTTATTAGTAGCACCAACCAAACCGATAGTTTAATAGACTCCGTCACTACCTAGCTATACCTAATGGGTGCCGGATGAGAGTTTACTGACGGATGTAAATGTGGTAGTATCTCAAATCAACAACACATTGTTATTTGTTTTAAATGTGCTTTGATAATTTCTTGGGTCATTAGCAACCACCACCTGAGCTCATAATCTAATAAATTTCGTCACTTCTTATACCTAATTTACATTGTCATGTGGTAATATTTCAAACTAATTACGAATTCTTATATATTTTAACATGGTCACATGTTAGAACGTAATCGGAGAAATGCATGCATAATATGGAAGTGTGTATAATGAATCCAAAAGGCTAATAACCATTATGCGAAAAGAAAGATAGTATAAAACAACGTTATATTATTATTATTATGGCACGACCATTGATCATAAAAATAAAAATAAAGTGAAAATTCCATCAAAATCCAGCGCCGTTTGTGAAAAATCAAAGGACCAATAAACTGGTTGGGTTGGGTTGGTCAATAAAATTGAATAAAATGGGGGCACATGTCCATATTATTCAATAATCTCTTCCAAATAACAAAATAAATAAATATTAGAGAGGAGAATGAGTCCTTAGTCATTGGTCATCGTTTCACAGCCAAAGACAAACAAAACGATCTACATTTCGTCCCTCTTTCTCTCTGCGTACACGCCCATTGTTGCTCCTTTGATTGACCCGACGTTAATTTGCCGGCTCAAGCCGTCTCCATATTCCCCCAACCCAAACCCCCATTAAATTCTCCCCCCATCCCTCGTTCCTCCTCCAAATATTGTTTTCAATCTCCACCCATCACCTCCCCTGCTCCTCTCACTCTCTTCCTTTGATTTCATCAAATTAAGTTCAACCCAAAATCATGAGGAACATATTTTAGCAACCCAAAATCTAGCTTCGAAATCCGCCTTAATCACTCCATATTTAGCTGGTTTAAGTATCGGAGGCTCTTCAATTAGTACCATACATCATCAACCTCGCCCTAGAGAGTGACCGCGAAGGCGGAGTATCTTCACCTTCGGTTGATCTATTTTTTTTTCCTTTAGCAACTCAAAATCTAGAAACAAACTCCGTTAATGTGCTTAAACACTTTTTAATTAGTTAACTTAAGCATCGGAGGTTCTTAAGCCGTTTCAGGTAGTGCCTACAATAATTATTGTGGTGGGCTAGCTGGGTTAACTGTTCATTTATCATGGGTGGATTCATGGCATTTTTCTATTTCTTGCTCTTTGCCTTTTCTCTGGTTCTGGTTCTCCGGTTCTTGTCCAAAACATCTCTGGTTCACAAATTCACAAAATTATGGCAATCCTTGGCGGACCGGTTCAGAGTCTACCAATTTTACAAAATCCCGCAATTCAACGAGCACTTCCAAGAGAACCAGCTGTACCGGAAGATCTCGGTCTACCTCGACTCCCTCCCTTCCATCGAGGATTCCGACTTCACCAACCTCTTCACCGGCGCCAAATCCAACGACATATTCTTCCAGCACGACGCCAGCAACTCCGCCGTCCACGACACCTTCCTCAGCGCCAAGCTCTCCTGGACCAATCAGAAATCCCAGTCCGACGGAATCAGGTCCTTCGTCTTGAAAATCAACCGGTCCGACAAGCGCCGTGTGTTCCGCCAGTACTTCCAGCACATCCTCACCGTCGCCGACGAAATTGAGCAGCGGAACAGAGAGATCAAGCTCTACATGAACCTCTCCCGCGAAAACGAGCGGTGGCGATCGGTCCCGTTCACGCACCCCGCCACCTTCGACACCGTCGTGATGGACGCCGAGTTGAAGAACAAAATCCGGTCCGATCTCGAGAACTTCTCGAAATCGAAGCAGTACTATCACAGACTCGGCCGCGTTTGGAAGCGGAGCTTTTTGCTCTACGGCCCCTCCGGCACCGGAAAAACCAGCTTCGTTGCCGCCATGGCGAGGTTCCTGAGCTACGACGTGTACGACGTCGACATGTCGAAAGTCGCCGACGACTCCGATCTGAAGATGCTCCTCCTCCAAACGACGCCGAAGTCGCTGATCGTGGTGGAGGATCTGGACCGTTTCTTGGTGGACAAATCGATGGCTGTGAGCTTATCCGGGCTGTTGAATTTCATGGACGGGATCGTGTCATCCTGTGGCGAGGAGCGCGTGCTGGTTTTCACGATGAACGGTAAGGATCAGGTGGACCAGTTGGTTATGAGGCCGGGTCGGGTCGACGTCCATATCCATTTTCCGCTCTGCGATTTTTCCGCTTTCAAGAGCTTGGCCAGCACTTACCTCGGGCTCAAGGAACACAAGCTGTTCCCGCAGGTGGAGGAGATTTTCCACGGCGGTGCGAGTCTGAGCCCGGCGGAGATCGGCGAGATTATGATTTTGAATCGGAGTTCGCCGAGTCGGGCTTTGAAATCGGTTATCTCGGCGTTGCAGACGAATGCGGATAGTATGAAGGGAGCGAACAAAGCCGGGCAGGCGTTGACGAATAGTTCGTCGGGTCGATCCGTCGACGAGTCGGGCGAACCCAGCGGCGTTTTCTGCCGGGAGAGTGTTCACACGGTGAGGGAGTTTAGGAAATTGTACGGCCTTTTGCGACTGGGGAGTCGGAGGAAGGAAGAACCGCCGTTGGATTCAAGTTCCGCGGAAAAGTTGGACGGTTCGCGGCACGAAAGGGTGAATCTGTAAATTTGTAAAATGTTTAATTTTAAATTCAATTTTTTAGTGCCTTTAATGCCTTTGTAAAATAACGTCATTACGAGAAAGTTAAATTTATTTTTTCACTATGATATTACTTTTCGTAATTCAAACCTTAGGAAAATTTGACTTTTATGAACATTGAGTAATCTTTCGTGTAAATTTTGATTTGACTTGGCTTAAGCTCGTGTGTTTGACCCTTTTTATGGACAATGACTCAATATTCTTTGTACGCCTAACTATTTTGACAAATATATGATATTATTTTTAACTTATAAATGAGAGGTCTTAAGTTCGATTTTCGTAAAAGAAAAAATATTCGAACCAAATTATTATGATTAGTCTGTTACCTAGCGTAGCCCACTCTCCCACTCTGTAGATAATAGCATTTATATTTTTAATAAAAAATGGTACATTGCTAATTTGTCCCTACATTATTACCTTAGTAAAAATTAAGTTTTAAACTATTTTTTTTAAATTAGTCCATAAACTTAGTAAGTTTTCAAGTTATTTCAATTCAATTTTCGTCAATTTAAGTAACTTGACTTACATGTGATATACTTCTAAGGATAGATTTGTAGTTTTCAATGAGTTTGAGGACTTATTTTTCTGAAAAAATTGTGTATAGAGTTAACTTTGAGGGTAAAGTAGAAGTTAGATTCACAACCTATACGCAAATGAGTTTCATGTTGCTCGGTTTTAGGGTATTTTAATTTATTTTTTGGATTTTTAATTCTTTCTAATTCAATAAAAAAATCATATTATTTTAAACGATATGTCTATCCACCTGCAATGCCACCTAAAATGGTATAAAATTGTAGTACAAATAGATGGTAAGTCAGTAAAATTTGGGATTTGTGTTCGTAAGCTTGGCTTGATATTGTACGCTTGTAGGCTTCATAATGACTTGCATGTTTAATTACTTTCTTCAGTATGTTATCTATATATATAAAGGGAGAAGACAAATTTGGTAAAACATTCATAATACAAAAAATGACCTGACACACTCCGACCCGAATATTTAGGTGGACACCGGATATTGAGGCGTGCTGACCGTCATTCCTGAGGAATGACGAAGTTATGATGAAATAAAAGAGGAAATAAATAGTGGAATAAAATGAATTTTGAGATAATTTGAATAAAAGAGTGCGGAAGTGTGTAGTGTGGGATAAGACCCATTATTACACAAATAGCAGAGCTAGGATGCAGTGAATTTAAAAGAATATTCCATTCCCGTAGGATGGATATAAACACAACAGAAAGTGCAAATACATACTTCCACGGAGGGTAAAATGGTGATTTCAGCAACAGCTACCGAACTCGTCTGCCAACTAATATCTAGGTCCTGGAGGGGCGAAAAACAAAGGTGAGTGGCCCAAGTACAGTTTTATAAAACCTTTTCAAAAGTGTGGATGTAACCCCACGCTGTGAAACCCGTAGTTTGCCAAAATATATAGGTTTAATAACAATAAACAACAATTAACAATACTTGGGACAACGCCCACAAGGATATGGGTGGGATATAAATCAACAGCAGTAAAAACAACACATTACTTATCGCATAATCACAGCACACAAGTTATGCAGAAAGTAGCTACATGACAGGCTGGGTGTTTACAAATTTACGCTCTAGCACTACATGCACGTGAAGTTGGCGTTAAGCGCATCATAACGAGTTCGAGTTGCCAAGGCAACCTAGAACAAGCTGGCACCTATGATGGATCCAAAGTGAGCGTGTCGGTGCGTGTGAACATACACGTGAAGCTGATCTACTCTCAGACAGTGCTAACACCGTGCAATATGCGTGATAAGTAATAAATCTGTAAAACGTATAGACATGCCAACATTTATTCAAATACGCTAAAATGCATGATGAATACATCATAATATGATAAGTAAAACATTTATCGAGTTTTAATAAGATATGGCATGCTATACAAGTTCATAAAATCACATTTGAACACATACTAGAAATAATAATATTTTAATAAGAAAGGGCCCACTCACTGGTATGTCGTCGGGTCGTAGCCGCCGTACCTAGCTTGACCACGGAGTTCCTCGGGATAGGTCTCACCTATATGGGAAGTCACTAAACTAATCATTATACAAGTCTATCCAAATATAAATAAGGAAACGACTCGAAATCTCCTTTGTCTGCTCGAATTGGAGGTCTAAAACACCTCAAAAATTACCATACGTACCACCCCTAGGTAGTACGTGTCGTCACGAGTCACCTCGCGAAGACGGAATTGAAAAAAGATGGCTCACGCGCCCCCATGAGCGGCTTGAAGGTGGCTGAGCCGCGGCCCACGAGTGCCGGTCAAAGTCAAAGTCAACGGTCAAAGTCAACGCTGACGTCAGCAGGCCGGTCTGAACCGGGTTTGCTGACATCATCGCTAACGTCAGCGCCGGTCATCCCTGACCTTTTTCCGGTCGCCGGCGCCGACCGCCGCGCCGATCGCCGAAAACTAGGTATTTTGGCCGGAATTTCTGGAAATTTTCAAAGCTTCCTAACTACTTCGTTTCTAAGCCAAATTTTACGATCTATATATCAAAATGAAGCTAGAGACGAGTAGATTTTAAAAATGCTTACCAACACCTAAAAAGGTGGTCGGAAGTGGCCGGAAAATGGCTCGAAAGAATCGGCCAAAAGTCGACGTCGTCGATCTCGCCGTTTTCTCCACTTGCAGGCCTTGGGTTGGGTTCCCAAGGTTCCCAGAAGATGTTTGGTGATGAGTTTGAGTTGATTCGAGGTCCAATCAACGTGTTCTTCGTCTGGACAAAATTCGAAAACCGACGAGAAAATTTCCAGATTTTCTGGGTTGAAGTTCTGGGTGTCCTGGGTTGCTAGCCTTGCTCCCAGTGACCTGGGATTAAAGAAAATGGCGAGTGAGAGTTGTTTGTAAGAACAAAACCTAGAGAAAGAGAGAGAAGTGGCCATGGGGTGGCTGGTGGCTTGAGTAATTTACCTGGTTTTTGGTTGCTCAGTTTCTGGGCAACCAAGCTGGGTTGCTGCCATGGTTTGGTGAGGATGATACAAGGTTTGAATTGTTTGGTGAGGGGAGAACCAAGAGTGGATGAATGAAGCCACGGTTTGGCTTGAGGAAAAGGGAGATGAATGTGTGACTTTCAAAAAAGCAGAGCACAAATCACGGCTTGATTTGTGGGATTTGTTAGGAACAAAATCGGACAGAGTGAGGTGGGTTGTGATAGCTGCAATGTGATGAAAATCACTACGCAGCTGCTCCAATTTTTAACGTAGCAAAATTCAACTAATGAACATGCAGTCAAAACGCATGCAGGCGTGCAGTCAGAAAACAGTAGAGGTGCAAAACACCCAGTTTGGTTGAAAACCATGGGCGTACAGCCTACAGAAAACAAAAATACCGCACGAGTAAATTTGCCCAAATAATCGTAACTTGTCCGTTACAAGTCCGAAAATTATCCCGTTCGCGCCTACGGGTTCGTGGTAAAGTGTACTACTCAAAAAGTACGAAATTAAGTCGATAAGAAATAATTGTCCACATAGGACATACGTGGCCACTAAGGGCATTTTCGTCAATTTACAAAGTTGGGAATAAAATACAATACTTTTAGGGACGGGATGTAACATGACCCTTCCTTTTTACAACTTAAAAAAAAAATTTAATATCATACATTGTATATTAATTTTTTAAAAATAAAATTAAAAGGGTAAATCTCACTTTACTACCCTCAAGTATCGTAAAATTCACACTTTGCTACCCTTAGTTTTTTTCGTCTCACTTTCACACCTAAAGTTTCATTTTTATGACACTTTCATACCTCCGTTAGTATTTCCGTCAAGTGCTCCGTTAAAGGATGACGTGGCGCTTGAGCGTGCAGAAAGCGCGGTGCTTTATGGGCCCCACGTGGACAATTAAAAGGCTAATTCTCACTTTACTACTCTCAGTATCGTGAAATTCGCATTTTTGCTACCCTTAGTTTTTTTTTTGTCTCACTTTCATACCTAAAGTTTGATTTTCGACACTTTTATACTTTCATTAGTTTATCCATCAAGTGCTCCGTTAAATAGGGTAATTCGCACTTTGCTACACTTACTTTTGTCTCACTTTCATACCTAAAGTTTAATTTTAACGCGGTTTTATATGTCGGTTTGAGTTTTATTAACGGATGACGTGGAAGGACTTTTTGGCCTACTAAAATATAAATTATTAAAAAACTAAAGAAAATAAATAATAAAACAATAAAGAAAAGAAAAAACTCTCATTCTCTAAACAACCAATAGCAACTCCACGGGTTACCAAATCCAAATCAAACATAAAAAAAGAGTACGGTACGGAGGTGCTTAAGTGGAAGGGGTGGGGTGGATGTGTAGTGAGTCGGAAGGGGAAGAGAAAAGGGAGATGTTTTCTTATTTATTATTTATTGGTATTGATAACTTTTAATGTTTATTGTCCCACGTGGCACAAATTTGGTGAGCCACGAGATTGCCACGTCATCCAGTGCGGAGCACTTGATGGATAGACTAATGGAAGAATAAAAGTGTCAAAAAAATGAAACTTTAGGTAGATGAAAGTGAGACAAAAAAAACTTAGGGTATGAGTGCGAACTTTCACGATCTTGAGGTAGTAAAGTGAGAATTAGCCTTTTTAATTGTCCACGTGGGGCCACGATGCTGCGTTTTACGCACGATCAAGCGCCACGTCATGCTTTTAACGGAGTTTGCCAGCGGAAATACTAATGGAGGTATGAAAAGTGTCATAAAAAATGAAACTTTAGATGTGAAAGTGAGACGAAAAAACCAAGAATTGTGAAAGTGTGAATTTTTACGATACTTGAGGGTAGTAAATTGAGATTTACCCAAATTAAAATATCAAAAAAAATAATAAAACATAAATTTAAAAAGAATAGAATTGACACGCTAACGCTAACGCATATGGCAAGAGGCTAGTTAAATATTAATCATAGATGGAATTTCAGTTACAGTGAAATTGAAAAGGTTGTTTGTTGTTTTGAATTTTGGGCCTCCGGCTTTGTACTTGGACTATATATAAGACGAAACACGACTTTGGGCTTTGGGTCTTTAAGATCAAGTAGGCTTCATCTCGGTCACTAAACCCCGGGTGGGTGGGGTGTTACTTGAAAAATGAACTGGCCTGGATTGAAGGATTATTGATGTATATAGAAAGCGAATTAGGGTTTGGCGTGGATCGTTGGGCAGGCAAGGCAGCATTCATGGCATCCACAAAGTCTTCCCTGGTTGCCTCACAACATCTTCCAAAGAACAAGGTGAGTTTGAGATCTGTTTAGTGCTGCCATTACCAAGGGTTTCCAATTACATGATAAATAAATATCACTGCTTTATTAATATTTTCAGCGATAATCTCTCTGTTTTTATTTGGCAAAAAAAATACCCATCCTCCCCTCCCTGTCTGCTTCTCGGAAATTTCTACTTATCAAATAGTGTATATCAGCATTCCCTTATATTATTACTGCTATTTCTGTATCAGCAAAAAAATTAGGTTCATTGTTTCCTTAATTCTTGTTTAGGACTCCTGCAGCCACCTTCTCAGTAGACTCTTCCAGCGTTGAGTACGTTCCTCCTTTCACTTTAATCGAATTTAAGTTGTGTTTCTTTCTTAACTCCTGCCCTCAATTTTTAACAATATTTGTATTAGAAAATTTAATCTAATCATATTTATTGTAGTTCTCCCATCCGGGATTGAGGCTAATCACACTTGGCACGTTTCAACAGCGATCGAAAAGGCAAAACCTGCTATGGTGTCTGTTATGATCACAGATGGAGACATATTAGCTTCCCAATCAGGTTTTTTTTGGTTGACAAGTCAGAGTATTATTGTTAAGAAGAGTTTATGTTGAAGAGCACTAAAATCTAAGACTCACTCTAATAAAGTTTTCTCCATTTTTGAAATCTTGTTCTAATTATATTTTTATGGATCTTGCATATATTTTCTCAATAAGCTTGGTGATAATATAGAATATCCTTTTTGTTGTTATTGATAAAGGATAGTGGATAAGTCTTGTGCGGTTTATCCACGTTACTTTGTGACTCTGTGTATTCTCTATGCCTCTTGTATTATAAATGCAACTGATAAAATATGGTAAGCCAAATGCATCTGAGGAAAATTTTACGTGTCCTATGCTCTTATTATGAAGTTAGCAAAAATCATGTAAAGATAATTTATATCGGTGCGTCATTCTAATTAAACAAAATTTTGGCAATTACATATATGTGTGAAGGTTGGATTAGCCTATTTGATGAGAGGCTTGAAAATTATTTCACAGTAATTGCGGAAGTAAGACGTCTTAGTAGTAAGAGTGGTGGATGCTATTGGTCGGGGCTCCATGCACCATTATTCGTGAGGATGGCGTTATCCTCAACTGTTTGCACACAACTTGGAAGGAGACTTCAGGTAAAAAAATCATGACTATTTCTTTAGAGTTAAAAGATTAAATTTTGTTTGTGCAAAATAAATATAGTTTTTCTAATTAGTAATAAATTGATATATTGCACAATATATACAAAAAGATGGAAGAAAGTTCCACATTAAGAGAATTTTCTTTGATAAGGAAGAGTGAATGACATGAGCATTGCGAGAAGAGATTACACCACCCAGGAGCCACTACCAAAAGTGGCGAAGATGGCGAGTCAATACTCTAAAGTTAGGCGAGAGTGGGTTTTTGGCCACGGGTTTTGTAGACTATTCCGGCTGAGCGTATAGTTGATGTGCATGGGTGACCAGGGCCAAAACCACTACTTCTAACTTTAGAGTATTGGTTTCGACCACTTTAAACCACTTTTGAGGAGTGGTGGCTGATGAGTGTAATCTTCGGTAATGCTATGTCATTCACTTTATCGGCAAAATTCTCTCCTTGAAAACTTTCTTCCATCTTTGTATATATTGTGCCTTTAGCTATCAATTTATTACTAATTAGAAACTATATTTATTTGCACAAACAAATTTATCTTTAACTCTAATGAAATGAATCATGATTTTTGCCGTAAATCTCCTTCCAGGGCCCGTGTGCGTGAGGATAGCCATCCTCACGAATGTGAGCACTGAGCACGGCCCAATAGCATCCACTACTCTGCTGCGGCATCGTCCACCACGCTCACTGACCCACTCGTGAAATTGATTCTCAAGCCTCTCATCAAATAGGCTAATCCAGCAACCACACATATATGTAATCACAAAAAATTTTGTTTATTATGTGAGGCGCTTAGCCGATATAAATTCTCTTTTACACACATGATTTCATAGCTTCATAGTAGACATGGGACACGTAAACTTTGTTGTATTTATTGCTTTATATATTTTGCTCCGATTACATTACCAAGAGGAGCATAAATACATAGAGTCTGCTAGAAAGCAACCGTGACAAATCAATACAAGACTTATCAATATCCTTATCAGCATAACAACAAAAAGGATATTCTATATTTATCGGCTCAAGCTTTATTGAAAATATATGCAAGATCCTATAAAAAACTGAGGTAGAACAAGATTTCAAAATGGAGAAAACTATTAAGTTGATTTTGCTGCTCAACATAAGCTCTTTCTAATGTACGGCGAGGACTTGTCCTTAGGCGTTTTGGAAAACTAATAACTGTCTCCATGTGATGCTGTTCCAGCGGAATTTACCTTTTCGACTCGGCTAACATAAGTGTGACCCCACAGATCTCCGAGATGGAAAGAACTATAACAAATATGATTTGATTAAATCAATACAAATATTGTTAAATTGGCGAAAATTAAGAAAAGAAACACAAAGACCGATGAGAAACACATGCTGTGAGAAAAATCTTGAGAAAGAAGGAATGACTGCGAAGTCCCAAACAGGGTAAAGAACAAGAGGCCTCAATTTTTGCTGATACAAAATAACCTTAACTGGGGGAATGCTTGATATACACTTATTTGATAAGTAAAGTAGCGAGATACGAGAGGAAGAGATAGTTTGCCAAATAAAAAACAGAGAGATTATCGCTGAAAATATTAATAAATGTAATTAAACTGGTAATGGCAGCCCTAAACACCATGTTCATACAATAGTTATTCATGCTGTCATATTGTAATTTTATTGCCTTTTCAGATGGAAGTGGGAATTGAAGATTGTCTGCACATTGAGTTCGAGTACAAGAAGAGCAAGTAAGTTGAAATATATTTTATGAGCAGGGTTGTATGTTTATTGTTAGTGGTTTACATGCATGAGATGAAATCTGGAAACAATAGCTGTTAAGTTTCATTATATATACAAGCATAGCTTGAGCTCACTTGTATAGAGCGGACGATCATGGAGAACTCATGGGTAGAGTGTAATAAATCAGGACTATGATATGTTGAGAAAGTTAAAATACAAGACAACAGTTCGGCGTTAATCATTGGTGTGTTGATACTTGATATACAGGTACCAATTGAGACGGAGTCAGTTGCGAAGTCTGAGTTGATGGATGGTGCTCCAGTCAGACGCATATTCACAACTTTTCAGCTTTCGTATATACTCAGAGTATGTTCATACAGGTGGATGGTGGCTTTAAAACCATGCTTGTATATGTAACTTGATTTTTTTTGAGCAAATTTATATTTGCAATTGGGACGGTAAAATGTGACTCAAGTTTCTGGAAAACATAGATTAACCTCTAAACTAATTGCCTTTTTTCAGGTGAATCAATTCCCATTAGATTGTTTCTTAGCCCTCATGAACTGACACCAACCCATCGCAACATCAATAACAAACTCAGCATGAAGTATTATTTGAATCTTGTTTTGGTTGATGAAGAGGGACACGACGGTTTTTCATGAAGCTCTTGTTAACAGTTCGTGAAAATTGATGTTCGGTTGATGAAGCTCGCTTGATCTTAAAGACCCAAAGCCCCAAGTCGTGTTTCATTTTGTAAAGTCCAAATACAAAGCCAGAGGCCCAAATAGCTTTATGGCTTATTTACACTTATACCTCTGAAACTCAACATTCTTCTTTCTTTGCCCCATGAACGTCAAAATGTTTCACTTACCCTCCTAATGGTGTCTATTTCTTGTCTCATTTTGTCCCATTTCGATAAAATATGGTAGTCCATTAGTGCGCTAAAATGGCACATACAAAATTCTTAGTTTTCATCGGCACACTTTAAATTCCTCAATATTTACAATACCAATCTAATATTTCCTCCGTGACCCAGCTTTACTCACTGTAACCCAACGTCAAGCCTACAAGTCAATTCAATGTTCGTTTATAAAGTGTTATTAAAATGGGGTCCAACTTCAGTGGTACGTACCATTGAATGGTACGTACTGTTAAATGGTTAAGATTCATTTGGGCCCCACTGCAAATTAATCTGAACCATTCAATAGTCGTACCATTGAATAGTACGTATCACTCAAGATTTTTCCATTAAAATGACCAAAACTAAATAGTTTTGGGTGGAAGTGTTTTTTAGACCCCCAAAACAATCCGAACATGAGAAAGCCTTTATCAGCAACATAGCCCTTACGATAATAGTAAGAAACGAGACCGAAAAGTCCTGCTGCTCTTTAAGCATGAAAATTTCCATGACTACTTCCCGACCGCCACGATTGCTTGCGCATTAAGCCTCTCCTCCACCTCGGCTTCCAAGAGTCAACTATTGCCACATGGTACGTACTACACATATATATGACCATGGAAAAATGTTGGCATGTGAAATTTCTGTAATGAAATTAGAACTGCAACATTCTCCTTTGATTTATATAATTTTAGTACGTACTACACCCTAAATTCTCATAGGGCTTTAGTAGTCCTCACACCCTTAATTTACAAATCTCTCACAGGGCTTTAGTAGTCCTACAAAAATCTTTGCAAGTATTATACGTATTATATAATCTACTAAGATTCACACAATCACACTCTTAATGAAATTAGAATTGCAACACTCCCTCTTAAGTGTGTAAATACTCAAGTATATGACGCATCATATATTTAGCAATGATGTAGAAGTAGTGGTGGGCCTCAGACGGACTAACATAGTTGTGTGCATAATTGTATAGCCCCAAACAAAAATCGAAAGCTTGGTGCGTATGACCAAGATCTGAGCAATCAATTGAAGGTGCTTACAAAGGTTCAAATTTTGGTTACTTTTCAAAATTTCCCAAAAAAAAAATTGGGAAAACCAAAGGTTCGGTCACGTGCTCGCACGTGAGAACGAGCTTGGCTTGAAGAAGAAAGCAATAGACTTTGAGTCTCATTCCCAACTGTCGATCAAGGAGGAGTAGTTTCGCTCTTCTTCTCCGTCAGCCCTAAATTCCCAATTCCCAGCGGTCGCCGATCTCTCTGTTCGTCGTCGTAAGGTACGTGAAATTCGTAAATCTCCAAATCCGTATTCAAAATCTTCGCTGTAAATTTACAACTTTTCGCTGATTTGAGCTGATGATCGATTGAATTTGATCTCAATTGTTCCCCATTTTACGCCTATTTAGAGCCGATTAGGTATCTATGCAGTAGAATTGGGAAATCCTTGTTGTCTATGAGAATTAGGGCACAAAATTTGAGCTTGGAAATACTGGATGGTTGTGCATTTTAGCTGTTTTGGGTTACGATTCATGCATTGGCTTTTTAGCATTTTAAATTGTATGATTAAGTAGTTAAATTTTGATTTACGACCTTAGAATTTTTTTTTTGTGTGCATAAAAGATAGATTCTGCACCTCTGTAAGTGCAAGCTATGTGTGTCTTAAGTTCACTGCTATTAGTTTTAAAGTTCATTATAGGTGAACGTTTCGGGTCTTAAAGGAAACTATGTCTTTGGGATTTGGTAAATATGCACGATTAGCGACAGAGGCATGCTTTATAATGTGTATTGAGACATCAATTTTCACATTGAATTTTGCAGGTCTCTTGAGTGAGCTAGTAGGAACTGGGCTTTTTATCCTGATCAACATGGTAAGGTTTCATGGACAGCTTACGGTTGCTGCAGTCATTGTTCAATCAGGTTATAATCGTGACGAATTCTTCGTAGTATTAATTTGGCACATTTCCAATTTGTCACAGAATTACTTAATTGGAGCATTCAAGCCATCCTGCAATATTTCAATCACATTTTCTGATGCGAAAACTCGGAAGCAGGTAATCTATGTCTAAAGAATAAATTGAGATATTTTCCCTTTCAGGATTGTTAAAGAACAAATTATAGATGGTAGGTCGTGCTCCTGATTACTTCCAATAGATCATTTTTTAGTGGTTTATTTATCCATGGCATTATTAAATGCAAATATATTATCCAAAATACAACTATACGGGATTGGAAAATCAGCTTAACTTTTTTCCCTCATCTCTGATCTGTTTCTGTAGGTCCCCTTAAAGAAGGAAAGTGGCCAAGCAGTATTGGTCCCACTTTTTCAAAGTCAAGAAAACATTTCTGGGAAGGTATATTGTTTGATTGCATTGTTTTAAATGATCAGCATTATAGTACACAAAGGTTAAATCTTAAGGAAATTGATTTTGAGTAGATTAGACTATAAAGATCACCTCTTAGAGATATTTCCTTTCTTTGTTGTCATTGTCAGATTAATATAGAACCAATTCAAGGGAAGAAGGTTGAACACAATGGAGTTAAAGTTGAGCTCCTCGGTCAAATCGGTATTGTTTTGTTCTTTTATTTTCATGCTAGTTTCCTGTGTTATATTTTGTATGATTTGGGATGATGGAGGTTTAATGTGAAAATAATAGCTTGAGATTTGTTTTTTGGTTGATTACGTGCTAATTGACCTGCTCCTGCCTGTAAATGTTGTTCCTTACTTCTTGTTCAATAGCATTTGTTAGGATTTTTATTTCTTACCGTAGCACTCTGATAGACTTTATTTTATGTTGCAGAGATGTACTTTGACAGAGGCAACTTTTATGACTTTACTTCCCTTGGTGAGTATTCTTTGGCTTTATTTCATTAGCTTTGTACAATTTCTTCAGTTTTTCAAACTACTGATTTTGGTACTTTGTTTATAATTGCCAACCCTTTACATTAGAAATAAAGAAATATAGGGATTATCATTTTGGCGTTCCAGTTTTTCATATTCTATCCATCATCATAGTCTGTCTATTTATCATTTTACTGAAGAAAAAAAAAGGTGCTACGTTCCATTTAATTGGCTTTAAATTTGTTGCTCTTGTTAACAGTTCGTGAAATTGATGTTCCTGGAGAGATATATGAAAGGAAAACATATCCTTTTGAGTTTTCTACAGTTGAGATGCCATATGAGACTTACAACGGGGTGAATGTGAGACTTAGGTAAGTCTTAAAACGTTCATAGTTACTTGTATTTTCATTCTTTTTTTGTTAATTGAAGTAAATATGTATTGGCAGCTTTTAGATTTTGCCACACTAGTGTAGATGGAAAACATCATGTTCATAATAATACTAATAATTCATGCTATGACATATTATAAATTTGCTCTTCCCAGGTATGTTCTGAAAGTCACTATTAGTCGTGGTTATGGTAGTAGCATAGTGGAATACCAGGATTTTGTGGTAATCTCTCTCTCTTCTCTCATTTCTTGGAATACCTGGATTTTTTTTAGCAATATTTTTCATCGTGCATTCTCGCCTTTTGTAATCTATGCTTTCAGAACCTGCTCACAAATATTCAACTTACAGAGTTTCCATGTAACTGATTATCAGTACCATTCACAATCACTAGTCATGTATAGTTTATATTGATGTCGTTCTGTGCTTCAGGTTCGCAACTATTCCCCACCTCCATCTATCAACAATAGTATCAAGGTGAGTGCCAAATAAGGACTGCAACAAAAAAATTTGCTTCTGTTAATCCATTAGCTTAATTCCATTTTATGTTGCATCCCTCTAGTGTGTTGCAACAGCCATCCCCATTGTTAGTCCTCCCTCAATGGATCTTTCTTATAATTTTGTTCCCTTTGCAGATGGAAGTGGGAATCGAAGATTGTCTGCACATTGAGTTTGAGTACAACAAGAGCAAGTAAGTTGAAATATATTTCATGACCAGGGTTGTATGTTTATTGTTAGTGGTTTACATGCATGAGATGAAATCTGGAAACAATGGCTTTTTTCGAATGCTAAGTTTCATTGCCTTCACAACCATAGCCGAGCTCACTTGTATAGAGCGGGTTTGTACAAAGAGAACTTCGTGGCTAGAATGTAATAATTCAGAACTATGATATATTGAGAAAGTTAAAGCAAAGGAGAACAATTTGGCGCTAATTATTGGTGTGTTGATACTTGATATACAGGTACCATCTGAAAGATGTTATTATCGGCAAGATATATTTCCTTCTTGTAAGAATCAAAATAAAGAATATGGATCTGGAGATCAGGCGTCGAGAGTCAACAGGGTCAGGGCCCAATACTCATGTTGAGACAGAGACACTTGCTAAGTTTGAGTTGATGGATGGTGCTCCTGTCAGAGGTATGTTCATAACTCTTCCGCTTTCATACATATCTGGTGTATGCTCATACAGATGGGCGATGGCTTTAAAACCATGCTTGTATAGTTGTATGTGTAATTTGAATAAATTTTGAGCAAATTTGTATTTACAACTGGGATGTTCCCGTAAAATGTGACTGAAGTTTCTGGAAAACATTGATTAACTTCTAAACGTGCTGCATTTCTACAACTGTCCATTGATGAATGGTTTACATGCATGTGCATGCCTTTTTCAGGTGAATCAATTCCCATCAGATTGTTTCTTAGCCCTTATGAACTCACACCAACACATCGCAACATCAATAACAAATTCAGCGTGAAGTATTATTTGAATCTTGTTCTGGTTGATGAAGAGGATCGACGGTATTTCAAGCAGCAAGAAATCACTATATACAGGCTTCAAGAGACGTCATGATCACTCATCTCGCATGCTATCTCCATTTGATCCACTTAATGTGGAATAGAAGATAAATTCTCTCATGGCACCTTGTAAAGCTTAAAAAAATTTCGATCTTATTGTGCTTCAATGACTTGCTATTCTAGCTGAGTTGCAACTTCGATACGGGATTGTCGCAAGTTATGTAGATGGGCGCGGTGGAAAGTACAAGATCTGCGGTTGCTGTGATGATACATCATGTAACAATCATCCTGTATCTTAAATTTGAGAATTTTCTCCAATTTACTTTGTGAATTACCGTTGGAGAAAATAAACCCCTTTGGTTTGAGGAAAATTCTCCATGCTATGTTTGAACTATGAGCCTGCTTTCTGTTATTGTTATTTCTTTGATGGAATTCTGCTGTTCAATTGATCGAAAAAGAGAAATAATGAAGACTTTACGGGTAGAATTATCCGATCGTTGTTATATTCCGATGCAATACCAACTCACTGTTGGTATTTTCGTTACAAGAACATTCAATTTGCATCCGAAATCATTGGCACGCACGCACTGCACTCATTTATGAACAAAACACGGCTCCTTTGAAGCATCTTTCTTTCATCCCGCCACCGGTACTTCACTCTTCTTCTTCTGCAACCGATGGCAGCCCCTCTTTGAACCACGCATAAAGGCCGCCTTCTAAGTGGAAGACATTCGTATAACCGTTGAGGACGAGCAAGTAGGCTGCTATCAGTGATCTGCAAGGACTGGTGTGAGTGATCAACTCTGCAATATATTGTAGTCTCAAGGAAGAAGAAATTAAACTGAATCACCTTGACTGTTGACCTTCTGGGAGATTTTGGGTCGGTCTCATGGTACCGCCGGCGGCGCAAGCCACTATTATCTTTGCGTTCTTATCTAGCTGCGATTCCACACCTTTTATCATATATCACAACATTGTTATTATTTGGTGTTTCTGCAGCTGCAAAGTTTTCTACAGACAAAGCAAGCTAGCTTATACGTACTTGATATGAACTCAGGGTTCTCTTCTGTGCCGGCAAAGATGCCGAAAAATGCGAAAGCAGCACGGCGGGCAATGTCCCATGCTGTCCACTCCTTTATAAGCCTGTATATTTGCACGTTGATCGCGCCCTGCGGATGAGCCTGCATGCACCGCAGGCATTCATTTTCCGGTAATTAGTTAGCCAACTCAAACTTCCTGCAGAGATTGGCATGAAGGTAAGGGTGACAAATGAAATCGCGCCGAAAAGAAACTAGCCAAACCTCTTTGAATTCCGCTTCAGGCCGCACGTCAAGAATCACGAAGTTGTTTTCTTTTTGAAGCCTCAGCGCTTCTTTCACATCCACACTCCTCACCTGCACATTGTTTAAATTTTCGGCGTTGGTTCAATGCTCACGTTCGTGCTAACATGGTATCAGAGCGGACTATTCATCATCTCTTATCTGTTTCAGATGAGAACAAATGTACCTTTTTCTGTAGGAGAAGTTCCCTCTTAGTCTTCCAGTCCTCTTCAGCTAACCTCTCCAAAACGAGAGAACCGAGAAACCAAGTGAGGGTGGAAGGTGGATTAATTTAAGCACTCTTTTTTTCTTTTTTTTGACAAAGCGATATTCTAAACTAGTCTGATATACGTAAATACAGGTTTTATAGTTGTACCTGGCGTTTTGGCTTGTTTCGTTGCTGCACTGCGGATTTTGAGGCCCTGTGACGACAATCGTTGCCTCGTGGAGGACGATGGTCTTACTGATCCGACGGCTGTAAGCCAGCAGGAGCTCTGATTGTGCTGACAATGCTTTGAAGCCAATGATGCCAATGGGGAAGAAGAAGATGGGTTCAGTGTGATCGAAGTCAGAGAAGCCATTAGTTATGGCCTCCAAAACCCCAAGAAACCAGCGGCTATGTAATCTAAATAGGCTGGATCAATAAATCAATACAGAAACAATTGGAATTGGTGTTTTGGGATGTTACGGGATTCTATCTATTTCTCTTCCCAGAATCTGAGTTTGTGGTGGATATTTGATATTTCTGAGGGTCTGGTCTGGTCTATTGCTGTTTTAGTTTCTTTCATCCTCACCCTCTTTTGTCATGTTGTTGTGGGACCACCCATATAACCCAAACCAAAAGATCAATGCTCCTCCCAACGAGATTTTATCGTTAACAGCCAAAATTTAGCTCTTGAATTCATAAATATCAGTTTTTACAAAGAATTTCAAATGTAACCAAAAATCCATTTAAATATACCTAATTGCCCTCAAAATTAAAGCCTAATTACAAGTAAAAGCCAACAACCTTTTAAATCTTAATCGTCGTTGTTCATGAGGAGGGGAGTGGCAAATGGGAATAATTCCAGGCTTCATGGAACAAGTCGAACACCATGAATATATATGTTGGCTGCACCATTGCGAAAATAAAATGAATTCTAAATATAAAATTTGAAGTACAAATTGATTTACTAGAATTAATAGGGAGTCATGGAAATAGTCATTGGATTGATGCAAAAGTGTGTGCCCGGTGCCCCAAATTAAGATTATATATGTATAATGCCATGAAATCGTGTACTGGAGATTTGCATCCAAACGAAATCTTGAAAAATATTATTTTGAAAATACGCTGAACTTGTGGGTTGTATGAAATTTTTAGAAAAAATATCAATTGATTACTGCGCAATAATATGCAGAAGTTGTAGGTGTTCGTCAATTAATAAATGAATTAGACAATTGGATTGACTCAATCTCTTTTCATTCTTTCTACTTACTGGATTAGATTATGGAAATGATCAAAGCCTTTACTATGAAAAAGAATAGAAAACTCCCATGTGCATATGATGTTTGAGTTTTAACTTTGAGGGTACTTTGGTCATTTGAAGTGCATTTTTGGTTATATATGAAACTTTTAATAAAAACTGATATTTATAAATTTAAGTATTAAATTTTGGCTATAAACGATAAATACTCCCTTCCAACCTGCCTCTCATTTACTTTTATCATTTTTCCTTTTCATATCAATATTATTGCTCGTATGATACGTTTACTTATGTGAAATAAAGTCCAAAATTGAAAGAACAAATGAATATTTGGGGGTCCAATAATTGAGAACGCTTAGGCATACCCTGATCGCCCCACTGTGGAGGGTTGGAGAGACTTCGTTGGTCCTGGACTATTGTGAAGCCACTTATTTTTTATTTTTTTATTTTCGATTTTGCATGTGTTAGTAAACAATTGAGAAATTAATAAATTTAAAAATTAGGAAATACGGACAACATGTAGAATACATAGTAAGAAGCCAAAAAAATTCAGAAATTTGTGGAGCTGGTAAATGAATTTTCATTCACGATTGACAATAATGCCTTTATTAATTGGCGAGCCTCACATTTATTATCCGAAAGGTCAACCAAACTAGAAATCTTAAGCTGCTGACTATAACTACTCTAAGTTAAGCTGCACATGACAAGGAGATAAGGCAAGGAAATTAAAGGAGGAATTAATCACTAATTTTTATTTTAAGCTTTCCAAATTGAATCAAGGAAGCACAATCACATCCAATCAAAGATTATTCTCAGTATCTTGTACTGTCACCATCGGATGACACAACTTGGCCAACTGGATGTCGACACGTGGCGTGGGCTTCCCTACCTATGTGGTCGGCCATGCTCCTATAAATACCCCATCTACAGTCAGTTCTCAAGTAAGCAATTCTACGCTGAAAAACACTTCATTCTCTACATAGAATTTTCTGACTTATACATCAAAGGTTCATTGGCCAAAACTCCCCTCTAGGCTTGTGGTTTGGTCTTTTAACTAAAAGTGTCTCTTTGTTTTATAGTTACAATTTCGTCAATTCAAAGACAACGGAATTTAACTACCACAGATAGCATAATGACGATTGATCGAAAATTTTCTCAAGCATTAAGAATACAAGTATATGTTATTTATTTATTTTGTATGAGCGTGACACATAATGAAAGGGATGGATTTGCATGTGAGTAGTGAGTGAGTCATGAAATGTATTTAATTTACCAATTCATAATATTCATATTCATTGTAAGCATTCCTCCATGGCTACATGTCCATGGTAAAGGAAGAATATGCTATTAAAAGAATCTCATTTCTTATTAGTATTAATAAGTCAGCATCAACTATCAGCTAATAATATGTTAGGCATTAATTAGCACGTTACTTGTAATTTAAGGTATTCAAAAATATTTTGGACTGTAAATTCTTAAATGGTTGTTTCAGATCTGATCATTTGAACGATAGGGAGAACTAACTTGTATATGACTATTCACTATATTGAAAACATTTTAAAGGAAGATATCTCTACTATTCCAAAAAAAAAAATGGTAAAGTTAAAATGGACAACTTTTCATCATGAGTAATCTTCAACTTGGACATCCATGTCTCCCTTCAAAATGTCTTCAATGTAGTGAATAGTCATATCAAAACTAATCATCTCTATCAAACGAGACCTTTAAGATTTTGAATATATTAACAGGTGTTCAAAATCATCCATGGTTTAATTTTGAAAACCAAAATAAGTTGTTTTAATTAAGTTGATAGCCTTTTTATTTTAAATTGGACTATTAATCAAACCAAATAAGATCGCATGATTTTTTGGGTCATATAAGATCACATGATAAGAATATACCATCGTAATTAACATCTGATATCATGAGAAAAAGAAAGTTACAGTTAATATTATTCGTCTCTCGTAAAAGTATGAGACCACAACTTAAAAGGCCAATTTGCATAAAAAGAAAATTTATGGGCCTATAAGAGCAAAATCTTGTGGTACAAGTACATATAAATGATCAAAAATTCACCAATATGAAGGAGCGACATGAGGACAACCTCAAACCCCAATGTGGTTCCGCCCCTGCATAAGACGCCTTGTTACAAGATTAGTGATAGACACCTTGTTCCTAGTAAATTGTTAGGTGAATTTTCCTTCTTATTTTTTATTTTTGCAATAAATGATAATTTGACATGGTGTAATTGAATCCCATACCAACCAACCAAAAATCCAAAGTCATCAAATTAATGAAATTTTGGTATCAAGTGAAGTTAAAAAACAAGACAAATTGAATTAGGGAAATCCTCTACGTCCTACCCAGACTTGCGGTACAAGATCCTCATCCCACATTGCTTTTAACCGTCTGATTTCGATTTGAGTGCTGTTCTTGTTAAATCACTCATTCCCACACTCCTCCTCGTCCTACAAAAAAAAGAACCACCGACACCAACAAACTCTACATCACGCAACCTGATGTCGCCGCGTGTCACATCACTCCAACTGGGCCATCATAAATTACTACACCGTGTCCCGGTAGTTCCTCTCTCCTGCTACCTGACCTTCGGGCTTGTCCTGCACTCGCACTCTTCTCCCAAAGATTTCAAGAGTCAACACACTTTAGTTAAATGTACAACCCTACAATGCATCGTTACAAAGTGTAGAAACAGAAGCTGATGCAGAGGATCGAAGCTCCATCGTCCTTTTCCTTGTGCTATATTAACACAATCCATTTCTCTCTTCACGTACCTTAAAATCTCACTCATCTCCTCTCTCTCTATCTCTCTCTCTCTCCCCTCTTCCTTTCTCTCTCTAGAGTGCAGTGAGTAACAATGGAGGTTTTCTACTACATGGTGTTTGGGATACTAGCGGCGGTGGTGGCCGCGGCGGAGCTCAGCAAGAGCAACAAAGACCGAATCAACACCCCGTCAGCTTTCAATATCTTCAAGAACAATTACCTTTTCGTTTACTCTCTCATGATGGGTAAGCCCACTAGATCTCACCCAAATTATAATTTCTCTCAATACATATATGTTTATTTGCAAATGCATGTGTCTTGATTTGGTGAATTTTGATCCGATCTACCCATTTGCGAGATCTGCGTGTTCAATCTGTTTTCTGATAGTTTTGATTGATTTGGGCATGCTTTTATAAGATTTTTGGGATTTTTAATCGTTTTTCTGATTGAGAAATGATGCTGGCATTGCTTTAATTTGAGATATTTTCTCTTGATTTCTTATTAATTGGTGAATAGGAAGTTGGATCTGAGCTGCACTTGGTTGGAACTTGAGTGGATTTTGCTAATTATGTTTGTACTTCTCTAATTGAATGATAATTTGGTCTAAATTACTGACAAATCAGTGGTTATGTGGCAATAGCTGGGGACTGGTTGCAGGGTCCTTATGTCTACTACCTGTACAGTACGTATGGATACGGAAAAGGCGACATTGGACAGCTTTTCATTGCTGGTTTTGGCTCCTCCATGCTGTTTGGAACAATTGTTGGATCTCTGGCAGACAAACAGTGAGTTTTCACTCCGATATCTGTTAAATGGTTCCATGATTATTCGATAATTTTTAGCTGATGGTGTCGTGAATTTTAGGGGACGAAAGAGGGCGTGCATCACTTATTGTATAACTTACATACTGAGCTGCATCACCAAACATTCTCCCCAGTACAAAGTTTTGATGTTGGGGCGTATTTTGGGAGGTATTGCCACATCACTTCTCTTCTCAGCATTTGAATCATGGCTTGTTGCAGAACACAACAAGGTAAGGGGTCATTGCTCTGCCCTTTTCGTTGTTTTTTAAATTCGTTTGCTCACAGATCCACTCTAGGGCGTGTTTACGAAACCGGAATGGAATGGGGAGAAACGGAATTGCACTTCTCCCGAAGCATTCCAGCCTTTACCAAGCTTTTGGGGAATCAGAAAACAGGTGGGGTCCACCTAATATCGGTAATCAAATTCCTAAATTTGCCGGAATTGGATTACCTAGATGGAGGTGGTATTTCGACTCCGGGTTGAAGGCTCCATCCGGAATCAACCCTTTCTACCCAAAATGCCCATGCACTTTTTACGTTAATCCTAAAATACCCCTCCCACCTCCAGGAATCCCTCTCCCTCCATAGCTCAGGGCACCAGACCTCGTTCTTCTGGTTGCTTGCAAAACCTATTGACAAGAACGATAAATGAAGATTCATGGGATGGGAAAGTGGTGGGAGGGTTGTGCGGTCTGGGAAAGAAAAAAGATTGAGGATGAAAGGGGGAGGCGTGGGAGATCTACGGATCTGGGCTAGTGGGAGGGTTGTGGGGGCTGTGGAAAGAAAAGATTGAGCAAAGGGATGGGATGAGGATGCTGGGGAGATCAGGAAGGGGAGGATGAGGATGCTGGGAGATCGAGAAGAAGAGGTTGAGGTGGCAAGGGATTGGGGTTTGGGACTGGTACAGGTTGATGAGGAAATGGAAGGGGAGGGGGATATTAAGATCAGGGAAAATGGTTAACTATGATATTAGGATTTTTTCGTTTTGTTTAGGGTCTATTGCACATATTGAAGTAAGTAAATGCTTAAATTTATGAAATTCGACCAAATTGTATTAAAAAAAATAAGCATATAAAATATTTAACTTGGGACAATGGCATTTTAGTAATCATACTGGTTTCTATTCCGATTCTGCTGAATTAGTAAACAGTTTTATGGAATCAGTACCATTTCTATTCCGATTCCAGAACATTTTAGTAAACAGTTTTTATTCAAATCTGGATTTTGATTCTCCTCAATTCAATTCCTCCTCAATCCAATTCCTCCAATTTTGATTACGGTTACGTAAACGTGCCCATGTATAGTTTTAGTGGATGGTCACTTCACTAAAATGGTGAATTTGTCTTCAAAGGGTACTATTATCGAGCTCATTAGCTTATATTAGAAAAAAATTGCTTGCTTGGGGCGTTGCCTTTGTGTTTTGTTCGGATGCCATTATTTGTTACACATAGGCGATGAGTTTGACTAGGCCCTGTTTCCCTTGGTTGGGGGTGTGAACTGTGTGAAGTTGATTGATTACGAAATTTTATTGTACAAAAAAATCTTATATATGATGTTCCTCTTGACTCCGCAGAGAGGTTTTGAACAACAATGGCTGTCAATTACATTCTCAAAGGCAATATTTCTTGGCAATGGTGTTGTTGCTATCTTGGCTGGGTTGCTTGGAAATACACTGGTTGATGCACTGGCTCTTGGGCCCGTGGCACCCTTCGATGCTGCTTCGTGCTTTCTCACAATCGGAATGTTTGTAATTTTGTTCACATGGACAGAGAATTATGGAGATCCTTCAGAGAGCAAGGACTTGTTTACCCAGTTCCGGGGTGCTGCTGTTGCCATTGCTTCTGGTAGACTATAAACTTAAGCTAATATTTTTGGATGATACATTGTGTATGTTTAATGGTTGACTTGTGTCTACATAACTCTTGCCATTTCTTGTCATTCTTTTTCCGACCTCATGGTCAATTTTTTTGATACCTTGAAAGTATTTTTATTTGTTGTTTTTGCAATTTCTTTTCACCTGTGTTCTATAAGTTGTGTATTCCGCCTCATTTAGTATTATTATCTTTTCTGTGGTTCAGATGAGAAAATTGCGTTACTGGGTGCCATACAGTCTCTGTTTGAAGGTTCTATGTATACCTTTGTGTTCCTCTGGACTCCTGCTCTGAGCCCAAATGACGAGGACATTCCACATGGTTTTATTTTTGCCACATTCATGCTGTCTTCAATGCTTGGAAGCTCCCTTGCATCCCGGTTGATGGCTCGCCAATCACCCAGAGTAGAGAGCTACATGCAGATTGTCTTTGCCGTCTCAGCTGCCTCTCTCCTGCTTCCCATTGTGACCAGCGTATGTTAGGATTCCAATGTATAATTTTCTTAATTATTCTATGCTCTCGTGCTGTTCCCTAACTGTGCTAATTTCAAACAGTTATTGGTTGCACCTTCCAATGTGAAAGGAGGGAGCATCTCTTTTGCTGGCTGTATCCAGCTTCTTGGATTCTGTGCCTTTGAGGCTTGCGTAGGACTATTCTGGCCATCCATTATGAAGATGAGATCTCAGTACATCCCCGAGGAGGCCAGGAGCACCATCATGAACTTCTTCCGCATTCCTCTTAACATTTTTGTCTGCGTTGTGCTGTATAATGTATGTTACGGTTCCTGACCTTGCAATTGCATTAGACCTGTGGATGTGCTGATATAAAACCTTTCGTAAATTTGAAACCAATTAAACTCAAATTTCAAGACTGGTTTATCGGAGTATATGTTACGAACATGATGTTATCATGCAAGTGTGCTCAGTCCACCTCTCGTGTAACTAACCAGTTGGTTTTGTTCGTCTTTGTAGGTGGATGCGTTTCCGATGACTGTTATGTTTGGTATGTGCTCGATCTTCCTCTTCGTAGCATGTCTCTTGCAGAGGCGCCTCATGACGATTTCAGACAAGCCCAGTAAGTGATATTTTCACTCCATCCATATTCTTTGGCATCATACATCGAATCCAAGGATTATTCATGACCTGATCCTAGACAAACCTCCTTTATATTTTTGGTGCTTATGGTTGGAACTATTTGATTCTGTCAACAGAGACTGAAGATTGGGTATCAATGAAGGAGAGAGACAGCGAGGCAGAGCCGTTAAACATGTAATCGATGCTGAGCTGACAGACCACCGGACTTTTGAGAGGTTGAAGACAACGACCTCATCTGTTCAACATACTAGTAGAGTTCCCGTTAACTAAGATTATATGCAATTTCGAAACGTTAAGGATGCAAAAGGAAAACAGTGGTCTGCCCAGCAAAAATGGGAAACGAAGAAGATCCGGTTCAACTTCTGTACTTGTTTTCTTGGCTATCGTCATTACGGTCCGTCAGTGAATTAGTTTATTGCGAAATTTTCGGGGGAAGGAAAAATCATCTCTTCTGTAATGCCATCGTTAATTCTTTTACAGCATCCAATAGCCTCTCTCTCTCTCTCATGTTTTTCTTCATTAACATTGAAGTGAACTGTACTACGATTAGCTAATGCAATTTTTTGTTTATCATCTTTGTGTTTTTGTCTACACACGTGCATTTCATGACCGCTTTGCCTTAGCTGAATCCACACACATCACACTTGATCTCAGCCACATATATAGGAGTCATGTCTATAGACGATAGGATCTTTTACGCTCATGGGAGACCGCCCTATGCAAGCCGCAGCTCAACGCATATAGCTCTACTCGGGCGTGAGTTTCTCGTTCCATGCATAGCTGCTTCACTGACACCCTGAACTATCACATCTTCCGTTCCACCCTCTCCTTTCAGTCGAGCTACTTGCTACCCTCTACTCTGAGATACGAGCTTGACAACCACATAAAGTAATATCCTTTCAAGCACTCCTTACAGGGATAGGATTTTCCTTCTTTTTTCGACAACCAGTATAGAAAGTATCTCGCCCTCTGTAATTCTTATCCGTCCCCAGACGCTGAATGAGTTTAGGAGTGAATGAGCTAATCCTGATCCTTCTCTCAGGGTGAGAACAAGCTCGACCACTCTAAGCTAGCCCGAGCTTGATCCTGCGGCCCCGATGCTACACATCAGTTCCTTGGCTCTGCTCGCGAATCCATTGCAATTGGGGAATCCCGTTCGAAATCAATCCTTTTTTTTTTCTGTCTGTGCGCTTAGCACGCTTTAGCCGCATTGCTATTGCTATCTGGGAATCGCGAATCATTCCTTAGTGCAAGCACTAAGTAAGAAATTTACTACGTCTCCCTATGGTCGAGCAATTAAACTACCTCTTACTCTGCCTCAACAGGATCTGGGCTCCGCTTGTCTTGGTCCTTAAGGGAATTTAGGTACACAATATCCCTGGATTCTTGCAGTTCAAGCGCAGCAAAAAGTAATAAAGAGCTTCTGCGCGATTTGCCGCCTTTTTTTCGAGGGATTCTACGCCTTTTACTTTTCGCCGACATTTTTTGATTCTCCTAAAAAGAAAGTAAAAGCAGCAGACCTGTAGTCCCATTATCCACCTTTTAGAGACATTTAAAGAAGGCTCCGTTTAACACATTTTGGCCAAGCAGGAAGAGCGGGAAATAAGTGCTTTGTCGGTTGAAGGTGCTCTCCTCCTCTACTCCTAGACATAGGATAGAGGCTCACTCCTGAACTAGTATCCTCTGCATCTTATGCATCTTTTCTGTCTCGTCTCTTGGTTTCAGGGAGCCTGTGAGCAAGAGTTCTCCCCGAAAGCGGCTTTCATTCTAGGAGGGAAGTGGGCTTCATTCAATGGAATGCCTTGTTGGTTTAGCGAAAAAGGTAGTTTACTTGCTTAGTGCTTGCGCTAAGGCTTATACCCAAAAAAGTATGACACGCACTAGATGTAATGGGACGGACGGGATGAAGCCAATAAAGAAAAGACTATAAAAGAAGATAACTAAAATAAAAGAATGTGATTCGGGCATAGGTTGCCATGTGACTTTTTGATACTAAAAAGTTCTGTTCCCTTAGATGGGACTCTATTTAACATAACTAAGAAGGTCCAAGCCGTTGTTAACCGGGAAAGAGTGGGACTTGAAAGAGGATGGGAGACGGGGGAACTCAACAAGTAATAGAAGAGAGGAGAGGGCCCTCTAAAAGCCCGTACTGGTGCTGTTGTTTCTATACGAAAATTGTGTGAATTTATTAGCGGCGGCTATCCTGCCATTATACTTTAACTGAACTGTAATTCCGCCTCCTTTATAGCAGCATTCCTTTCCAAAAAAGGGTAAGAGAAGAAAGTTAGTGCTCATGGATTCTCCTTTTTTGTTGTTCAAATCAATGAATTCCTTTCCTACGCAATTATAAGTTGGAAATGCTTTTTAAACGCGTATTGGATACTTCTGTGTTGAGGAGGCTTTTCGGTGTCGCCTTTACCCTTGGGGCTTTTCTTCTTATGTAGTTGAAGATGTCAACTTGTACTTTTGAATGTACGAATTCTGTAGAAAAGCTAGTACCTTGTTAGCATTGCAACAACACTTTGAGAGAGCGAGACACTGAATACTGTGGAAGGAGCGCTTCAAAGTGTTTTACGTGTTTGCCTTGTATCCTACAAACTGACTCCTCCCAACCATCCCTTTCTTCTGAGTATCAATCCTAGTGGTCGTCCTCTTCCAGATCGTAAATCCAGAAAGAGTTAAAAGAGTTCCGAAACGAGCAGGCATATGTAGTTAAAGTTGACCTCTGTCTCTGTCCATCAACCAACTTAGCATAGCTAATTTTTAGCATATTTGATTGTAAAAGCAGCCTTAAGCCAGTTTCAACCTAATTTAAGGGAAAGCAGAATCTGATAAGAGTCGGGTTCTCTTCCATCCCCGATGTCAATTGATTAGGTTCCACTACTGGGATTCCTCCCCACCTCCTAGCTCCCGAAGTACATAATGGAAAGAAAGAGCATATCCTACTACTTCAAAGTCATAAGCTGCTCCCTTCTTCGGTGACTACTGCTGCTTCGGATCTGGAATCGGGCCCCGACTTTTACTTTTTATAGGGCTCGGACGTGAACATGGATGTTCTAGCTCAGAAACCACTCTAGCCGGATGTTAGAGCTTGCGATGGCCTCCTCGGACATTAGACAGAAAAATGATACGCTAAATGAAAGCGAGCCTATTTCGATCTCCTCCTTCACGCTAAGGGTATCTAGACGCTCTTTATCAACAAAGATGTTGTCTCCCGCTTTCACGAATTGGGTATTCCTAGTCAAATTATATTTCCGGTATTTGTCATCAATACTTTTCCCTTCAAAATTCCAATTTCAATCGTGCAACTTAACTTGTATCAAACCTACAGTTTTTCGCCTAAATGAATTTTCCCTTCCTAAGTGACATGCATCTCAATGGTCCCACTTTCATGAAACCCCGGCCATCAAGAGGAAAGGAAATTTTTTTCGTATCACACAACCCCCTTTTTATCTTCTCGGAGCTGAATTTAATTCCTTTTGAGGCGAAATTCTCTTTTAAAGTAAGTTTTTGCGCCTCGTTCTTGCTCGTGATCTTGGGGGTAGTGGAAGAAACCATTAGGGGATGAGCGCGCTTAGCCGATCGTAGACCACCTGTTTTCTTCCTTCATTTCAGCTTTAGGAAGGAAGGTTTACTTGGGTCGTTTTTATCGGTATTAAAATGATTGTGTTTCCGCCGCTGAGACGAAGTGGCGCATGGGCGTATGTTTAAGCAAGCCTCGGCGCGCCCTCTATCAGCCCCGTCGGCTTCCCCGCGCCCCTTTCTCTTTATCCGCATTCCCATACTTCTAACACTTCCCCGCACTCTCTTCTAGCATTAGCTCGTTTAAATCTACCGAATAGAAAATCCTCCTTCCCATATTTATAGGCAGGTAGAAAAAGGTTGAGTCGGGAGGCAGAAAATTCGTAAGGTAGAGTTCCTCTCGGCCTACTCCTTCGTTTTTTAAAACGACCAAAAGCACTAGGTGTGATCTAGTTCTTGCTCGTATAGTCTCAAAGTCTTTATAGAAAACGTAGAAACCCTTCACGATGAGATTGCCTCGTGAGCCTTTCCCCTTTACATAAGGACGAGGTAAACGTTCTTCTTATAGCTCTTGCTCAACTCCTTTCGTAGCTTCGTTCCTTCTTTTCTCAATATGATCCCCTTCATAGATGCTAAAATTTGACTATCTCATGGAAGGGGTGGGAGCTTAACGCCCTCGTTGCTCTTGACTTCATGGCCGCCACCAAAACTAGATAATTCACATTCTATCACCTGTTAGCGGCTAAGAGCGAGGAGTGGTCTCGCTTCAAGCAAGCATCTTACCTATTCGCGCTAAACCACCAGAAGAAAGCTTCACCAATGGCCACCTCGGCGCCATGACTTGGTCGCATGTCCTAACCTCACAGCAATAAGTGGGCATCACTACCCAAGCCAAAACCTACCAGGAGTACGATTCTGTGAGGCCGAGCGTCAAGTTCGGCCAATCCATCCTATCCCGGATTCCTTATTTAAGCCCAAAGGCTTAGCAGTCAAGCGCGACAACGCATCACTGCGATGTGATGTGTTTTTAGCCTTGCCAACAATCCTTGGTATCGCTTAGCCGGCCATCTTCTTAAGTTGCATTGCCCCATTCGCTAAAGCAAAACTATAAACTACATTCCGCCTCAAAGACAAAAACTGACGGGGCTCACTTCCACACGTAGTCAAAGACTCGTTCAAAGCTCCCGAAGGAAGTTTAATGGCTTGACACCAAATCCTCGCCGAGACTACAGGATGTGACAAGCGGTGCTGCTCCGTATTAGTAGGGCTAAGAAGGAGTTTGTTTTGCTCAAGACGGCCATGTTAGTTACGTGGAGGCTATCCTCGGCTTCAATCGCCGTCAAAAGCGAAATTCTTTGATCAACTAGGCTTATTTCCTGGCCGCCTTACTCATTTATGTGTATTTAGTCTCGACTTTTTGCATCATGAAATTGCGCGTAGAGTCATGTGCGAATCTCCAACTAGTTCGATTCAAACATGACCGCCAGATCGACTAGAGACTCATTTCTCACGAGCCTTTCAAACTAGGCTGGTCTGTTTACATGTGCAAAGTTAGACTAGTGAGTAGTTCTCTACTCGAAACGGTTTCAAAGTATTTAAAGCCTTACAGCCCGCCCGATGGAGACTACTATTAGGATCGATCCGAATACCGCTATTATCAGTGGAAGGATGACTTCATTATGACTAATATCGCTTTTAAGCCGAATGCATGTTACGAATGCATGGATACTGAAACTCTTTTTATGGTTCTAACCATGCGCATAGTCGCACTCATGAGAAGCCCTTTTCTTGTAAATGAGGACCACCTATCCTTTCCGAAATCGACAAAAAGTATGCTTTCAAGGGCAGTCCCACACCGGTAAGCATTCCTTTAGGGTATTCATCCAATGTGGAATGTCTAGTCTACCATACTTGAAAAGATTTCCTTGGTCGAGTACCTTCTGCCTTTAGAACCTCTTTTCCCGGCTACTCCACCCCAAGCTCTGATGGTGCCACAAACACACTCACCGAAGCAAACATCTCCTATCTTTCCATTTCAAGGAGTCTATCCCACCGCTTAAGTATGACAAATGACCGACACTACCATATCGCGACGTAAAGCTCCGTCTACCACCGAGTGGATCTCGTGCCCACACCGTAGCTAGTCCTCTTAGCTTTATTTGTTAAAGCCCAAGCCTCTTGGCCAAAGCACACTTCCCTGCCCAACCCTTGACCTATTTGAAAGACAAATGCACAAACCCAAATTGAAGAAAGAGATGCTCGAGTCTCTACGCCATCCTAGGCGGTTCTCCCGTTAGCCGTCTCCGCCTCTACGACTTTCTAAGGTTCAGTGGTTGTCTCATCTATCCCAGGTGACCATCTTCGTCACTACAACGAGGGTGTGTGCCATAGAGTGTGGTACATGTGTCACCAAATTCCTTTGATGTATTTGTTTATGATCTCACAACTGAACTCATAGCCGCTAGCAACTCCTAGCTACAACCGTAACTCTAAATACTAAACAAGAGTTTTCACTGCTACTTTTCTTATTGGGCAAGTTGCCACCCGTTGTTCAATACCTCTAACTATAGTAAGTAGCTTAATCAAGTTTCGAGAAGAATCCATCCTTCCTGGGACGACATGTAACCAGCCTCCTTCTCCGCTTGAGAGGAAAGACGGCCGTTTCCGTGGAACAAAACAACCCTCGCTTGCCGGTCCCGCCTCCCGCCGCTCGCCTCGAACCGCCACCCTTCCGCTCCAATACATAAAGCGCCTCCAGCTTGAAGCTATTGTAGCAAACTCTCCGTCCCATTCATCAATGTTTCGTTAAAAAGAAAAGAGCCGCTCCTCTCCGATCTAAGTCCTCTCTCTAGTCAAATTGCGTAAGTTAATCAGACGATCGATGTGCTTTCCAAACCCACAAGTCTCTTTCCTCGTACCTAGCATTGTCGTCGTCTATCACTTCTTTCTTTTCTTGACTTCGATGATTTGCTCGCAGGAGGATCATCGAAGGTTGAGGAAAAAAGAATAGAATTCCGCATTGAAGATCTCTTGACCCATATATGATCCAAATTTCCACATCTTAGCGCTCGAACTAATGAATAGAGATTGAGCTTCACGTCTGATGAGAATCTCACATGGTGCCGCTCTCCCGCGTCTCTCGTCCAACTCGCTACGCAATTGACGTAGTAGACCCCTCGCATGATTGTTTCAATGATGTATTCAATCAAGACAAGAAAGATAATGTCAGAATAAAATAAGGTTACATGGTGGGTCCGTGGAAGGAACACCAAGAAAGAGGATCGCATTTCTGGACCAGCCTGTGCTATGGAAGTTTCGATCTTTCCCACAAATATTTTAATGGTGTCGATAGCGTGTCACGTCATGGTAACCGATCATCAACCGTTTTCGATCTTGAATGCTATTTTTCCTGCTCCTTGATCACTTTCTCGATGACAAGTAAAGTCTTCACCAATGGGGATCCGATGAGGATCCGATGAGTGAGATTGGTCCCGTTCCTTTGGTCTTGTCCAATGTTACTTGGCTTCACGAAGACGGAATCTGGGCCGGATCTCTCAGTCCTATTCCTGATCAAATAACATCTCAAAAGAACGAACAAAGAATGGAAGGCGCATCGAGCTCAAACGCTATGCTTCAAGTTGTCAGTCTGGATCTAAACAAGTGTAGTTTCCTATGAGATATAAATTAAATTATAAAGTCACCTAACAAGTGTAGCTCTTATGAGATATAAATTAAATTATAAAGATGGTTAAGTCTCCCGGAAATTTAATAGCCGGTCTTCTACCTATTACAATTGGTTGAATTCCATATAATCGAGATAGAGAGAGGGAAATAGAAATCCCAGGGTAAGGCAACGGGAGAAACCATTCGACTCTTTCATAGTATCCTCTGTGATAGTCACAGAAGGCTTGACTATCCAACACCCGGTTCACTCTAATACTACAATTTGAAAACTATGATGAGATATATCTATATCAACAAACGTCCATGAAATGGACATGGCTAGGCATGGCTCATATAATATGCAGTATTTCAATTTCAGTTCCACTGAGATGATAGGATAAATAGTTCAACTGGAGATGATAGGGATAAATAGTTCAACTGGAGATGATAGGATAAATAGTTCAACTGGTGCTAAATCTGAACGTAATAAAGCTGGAGATGATTCAAAACAACATTTATTCTGGAAAAAGTACTATAAGGAACTTCCGATTTAATAATTAGAAATTCCAATTTACAAAAATAAATTAGGAGTTTTACACAATTTAAATAAATGTTAAATGATAAAAAAGAATAAAAATGTAAAAATCAAAATAAATAATGCAAAAAATTACATATTGAAAAATTATGCAAAGCAATCCAACCTATCATGAATATCCTTCGCCCGTTATCTCCTCTTTTTAAGTCTTCATTGCACCGCTTAATCATTGTTTTTATTATCCTGTCACCGGTTATGTTCTCTGCCTATCTCTTTTTTTTATTTTTATTGGTTTGAATCCCGACCCAATTCTTCTTAAGCTATCGTCCTCTTTTATCCTGCACGGGCTTCGTGCTCTTTTTCGGCTTTTTGGTTTGAGGTTCCCATTTGCGTTCTTGTTTGTATAGTTGGTTCGGTAGTCGGTTCAGCTTGTACATGATGGATCCAGCAGGAGGGGCAACCTGCCGCCAATCCTGCAGCAGAGGAAACCGCCAACGTGCCTCAGGCGCATCGACCTCGGGCTGGAGCAGTTTCTGAGGAAGGTGTCTGCTGGAACCGATGCCATCTTCGGGCGAATCCAGCGAAGCTAAGGTCAATCAGCAGCCTGTGATTCCCGGAAACTACTTCCGGTTCTCGATGACAACACCCGGCGAGCAGCTCGATGGTCGATTGCGGGCGAATTTGTGGGGGATAGTTTATAACGAACGAATTCTAGACTCCTTTGTTCGAACTCAACTCCAAATTGAAAAACATATCGAAGCCGCACTTGTGGACGACGGGTATTCTCGTTGTCTTTGAAAAAGACATCAGATCCGGCGGTTTTCTATCCGAATGGAAGTGCGCTTAGTGAAAACACTTACATCGGGTCAGATGACCCAAATTGAGAATTTAGGCACCCGGATCACTACACATGGCTATTTTAGCCTTACATCTTTTGACCTCACACTTGGCAGATATATATGCTCAAGTGAATACACAAATAAAACTCATCTTATTTCACTAATACTAATCACTATAGACTTATAATTCAACAATTACAATAAATCACAAACCGATTTCTCTCAATATACAATACGTAGATGCCTCTTCATTCATAAAAAAGTACCCGCTTGGTCTTTAATCGCATTTTTGGGACAAACTCGTGAGCTATAATACTGGTTTAATCACATTTTTTCACAAAATCTCATATTTTCATTTCAGACGAGTCACAAGACCAAGACAAGAGAATGCTTGAGAGAGAGAACTAGCCATGCTAAAATCCAATTTACGAGAAGAAAGCCCTCAACCATATGGTAGTGTCTCTCCTTTCACTTCAAGCTGATGAAGCGTGTGAAAACCTGGTATGTGACTCTATAATGGTTCACTCTAACTCCTCTTCTATTGGTTCGCCCTCCCGTACAACTTCGAGCTTACTTGCCACTACATGCTTCTGTAATTCACTCTCGTATGAAACTGTAAGGGCGATGCACCGTGGACCCTGCTGCAAGCATCACTGTGGCTTTCTTCCATGACATTAAGATATACGATGAACGAAGATATTCTTTTTGTTAGTAGCTTTCTGTGCTTGTAATGGATTGTGATTGTAGAAGAAAATTATGTCATATCATGAGTTATTCTTTATTATGTCAACATACCGTTATTAACTTGACGTTTGCTCCAACTCCGAAGACAAATATGCATTGATTGTTTAATATGTTTTGCATTTTTGGGTGGATTCACTCTCTAAATTGTATGTTTTAACATACACTTTGATCAACATTATCTCATCTAGTAAAGACATGACCATACAACGATAGAGTGATGGGAAAATCGAACTCAAGATCTCATGTGCATGGGTGAACACTCTTTAACCATTTTTGTAGGGGAAATTGAACTCAGATCTTGGGGGGCAAGAGAGTGGATAATTTTAACCGACTAAGCTACAATCCCGGTTGAAACTTGAAAGAGAGAACCAATGTTTAATAAGTTAGACATGTGATAAAAATATCAATGCTATAAATCCCAAAATACCGTCAACCGAAAAATCGTGCTGCCTCCGATCATAACCGGCCTCTAAATACAAAACTTTGTAAATAAATAACTTGTAACTTGAGCAAATAAGATCATTCACCTTGTATTCATAACTCATGTTTTATTTTTCTCCTCAATATAACTCATGTATTACTAGCACTACGGTTTAGTGATATTCATCTCCACTTTTAAGTACGAGGTCTTGCGCTCGATTGCCCTACCGCCTGGGGGAATACGACGCAGTTCAATACTAATTTATATTTGACCCATTGTGAGACTTTGCTCAATACCTAGTTTCCTAGGTAAGGCTTCACCAAATAAGATTGCTAATGCTACGAGTATTTTAGCATTTAGATTTGATTTCCACAACTATTTAGATCCTTTATATTTAATCTAAGCTATTAATTTTCAAGATTGTCTAATACTACGTAGCATTGTAAAAAAAATTTGTAATTTGGCACCCCCAACAAGTTGTGTGAGAGGCGAGGTGAAGACCGGAGCCAACCCATGGGCTTAATCAAGTGAACGGGCTTGACAAACGGTTTTCTGGTAATGGGCCTAAAATGTGGGGCTTCAATGATATAAGAATTAGGAGCTGCGTAAGGCAAACACTTTCAAATCAGCATCGACGAAGAAGAAGGGATTAGCGCCACCCTCCTCGGCCCCCTGGTCATGCCTACTCGTACGTCTCCTCCTCCTCCTTCGAATCTTCGTATTCTTATTATTTTTATCTATTTATCTGGTATATATGTATAGAACAATTGATAAATTGAAATTTACTTTTCCCGCAAAATTGGGAATTCTGCGTCACCAATCACCATACTTTTCTATGATTTTGGGGTGAAGGGTTTTAATTTCGTAACGATGATTAAATGGTATTTCTATTTTGATTATTGTTTGAATTGAGGTGATGATGTTGATGAAAATTAAAAAAAAAAAAAGGTGGCAGCTTTTGGATTTTTTATAGCCCATGCAGACTGTAATTTTTTGCTGGATTTTGTGAAAAAAAGGTAATAATTTTCGAGTCTGATTATTGTTTTAGCTCCTGTCATTGGATTCGAGTCTGATTATATGCAGAAAAACTCTGAGATACGGATTTTCGGGTTTTTGTTTACGTATTTTATTTACACGAAAGTTTATTTTGTTTACGTATTTACACGAAAGAAACTCGATTTGTTTTTTGTCTTATGTTGACAAAAATGTATTAATGTAGCGAAGTTATGGAATAAATCATCGATCAATCGCGGTTATGAAGTATTGCAAAGACTCATAATACTAGCTAATTACATGTAAAGATGAAAATCGTATAAAGTAACAGAGTAATGTTACACCAATCTGTAAATGGCGTCCTCTTTCTTTTCATAATCATGCTGAGCCATTATTACTTGCTGGCAGACCAACTGTAAAACTGTTTTAAGTCAGCATGCTCATTCTTGAATTGTATGCAGGTATGTTAATGCCTACCAGGAAAGGGAGAAGATGGAGCACCGGTACTGAGATCATGCTTTCGACGATTGCAGTGATTTGCCAGAAAAGATTGTAGCTTTTCTTGTTTCTACTGCAAATGAGTTGAGATTTTCGGTTAATAGCTTCTGTTCAAGTTGGTTGAACTTGTACTTCAATGTTGAGCTTTACATTGGAATTCCAGTTCTTGTCCTGATGTACTCGTTAAATTGACAATTTTTTGGTGTTGCTAGATATGAAATTGGTTTGGTGCCAGATAGAATAATGTTTAAATTTCATATGGCCTCGTAAAAGTGGCCTACGAGTCCATTAGCCTAATAACGGTTTCGATGCTGGCATCATTGTTTGCTCTCTCAATCGAAAAATTCGCTATTCATTTTTTTGGTACACAATATGATTTAAAACTGGACTGCTAGTATCGTGTTAGTGAGCTGTATGTCTAGGCGAGTCCTAACTAGTTTCATTAATTATTAGTCCCAACTCCGGTCTGTAAAAAGGAGATATTAAACTGCCTAAACTAGTCTAAGTTATTGAGGCATATAAACACGCTCTGATGCTGTAAGTCTCATATGCGTTAATGGTCACAATAAACATGGGCACGCACATATCCAAACGAATAAAGGATCTTCGCACTCATTTTAAACTTCTCAATTCCAGCCCCGAAATGCAAATGGCTAAAAATAAGAAGAAAACTTTCGGTATGTGAATTTGGACTCCTGTTTGGTTCGCCCATACACACAAAAAGCCCTCCCACCTCTTTATTATATCTTTATACTCTTAAACACTGTGATTAGCTGAGCTGGAGCACGGAATTGAAGGAATGGCTGTAAGGAAGCTGTGCTTACTTTTCTGTTGAGGGAATACTGTCGAAGGTGGCGTCGCTTGCTGCTCCCAAAGCTAAAAACTCACAAGGCCTCGAAAGTCATATTGTCATGTTTTGTGCTGTAATGATTAGAAAAGCTGATTATATTATACATTGTTGTGCCCAATTAACAAACTCCGATTTTTTTAATAATTTTTAATAATTTCACCAGCCACTTCTTTTTGACTATTGTGGGAATTACTCGTCGTACTCACTTTTTGTTTGTGGATGAGGAATTCCATGTGTTGATTTCCTTATTGTTCACAATGAAGTGGCCACTATTTTACTTGTTATCAACAAGTTACCCGGTTTTCTTCACTTCAACCTTCATCATTTTTCTTCCAGCCGTACGAGTTTCATCTTTCAATCAGAACCGTCCCATTAACCGTAGCGTAGCATGAAGTGAGACGTAGCACGTCAGAAATTTTGACTTCTTTTGACTATTGTGGGAATTATATGTTTGACCAAGCAGATTTGGATTCTAGCATCACGGAAGATACTTGAAGCATCACGAAGGAAAGAAGTAGATGCCTATAACCAAAAAGAAAAGGATCGAATATGTCCTTCAATTATTATGATAAAGTTGGATCATAACCCACATCATTTTTATTTGTGAATTAATCGATCTACTCGGAGAGAAACGTCTACTCGGATCGGCATGGAAGGGAAGATTGCAGACACTGTGTTGACTTTTTCTGTCGAGGGAATACTGTCGAAGGTGGCGTCACTGGCTGCCCAAGAACTCAGTCTTGCTTGGGGTTTCAAAGCTGAACTCAGAAGGCTTCGAGAGACATTAACTGACATTGAACGTTTTATTGATGTTGCCGACCAACCACAAGGTAGTTATGCAACGAATTTTAGAATTTCTCTTATTACAATCTCACACAATTTACCAATAATCTCAAATACTTTTCTATTTTTTTTCATTCTCTAACAGGTCGGAGCAAGTCAATAGAGAAATGGGTGAAGAACCTCAAAGACATAGCTCATGATGCTGACGATCTTCGATGAATTCGACTACGAAGTTGATCGGCGTAAAGTCGAAATCCAAAACCATATGAAGAAAAGGTGCTCAACTTCTTTTTCACTCTCCAATCCACTTCCCAGTATTTCGATTGAAAATGGCGCATAAAATTCAGAAGATCAATGCATCCTTGGTGGATCTAAAAGCGAGGCACCTGTTCTTGGACTAGTTTCCAAGAGTAAAAGACGCAACCCTCTAGAGGAAATAGATGGGACAGACTAACCAACGCATTCGCAGAGACGAAATAACCGTTGAAGGGGAGAGGTTGTGTCAGAAATAGTTACAACCTTGACCGACTCAAATACAATCAAGAAAATCTTGCGGTTATGGCCATCGTGGGGAATGGGAGGTAGCCTCGGAAAGACAACTTTGGCCAAGTCAGTTTACAATGAGGATTCGATCCACAAGTTTTTTGAAAAACAAATTTGGATTTGTGTATCCGACACTTTCGACGTCAATTTCATCCTACTTCAAATCTTAGAATCTCTTAACCCCGCAAAAGCCCCCTTCAAAGATAACCAAAACGCACTACTTAAGTTTCTTAATGAAGAGTTGAAAGATCGTAGATACTTACTTGTACTTGATGACGTTTGGAACAAAGACTCGAAAATGGGAGAATTTGATGGATTGTTTGTCAAAGCTTTATTCAACAGTTGATCTAAAATTGTTGTCACTACTGCAGTGGCGGTCGCAACACCGTGGTTACTCTACGACATGACCTGGGAAAACTTTCGCAGATGAATGTTGGTCCATCATGAAAATATAGAGCTTCTCCAATAGCAGCTCATATAGCTGATGCATTCCAAACAATTGAAGGAGATTGCTGAAAATTGTGGTGGTGTTCCATTGGTAGCAAAGGTGCGTACTCTTAACATGGAATTTGCACCTTTTTTATTTTTATTTTTTGACATGTTTTCATTTATAAATTATGGCGATCACCACTTTATCCACCCCTTGTGACAAATATATATTCATTGTACAAATTTCATAATCGCCGCCTTATTTTTGTAATAATTATTTAAAGATCATCTACAAAAATTCATTCATTCATGTTCGATACTTAGTACATTATTTGGTAGCAAACACTTTGAATTTTAGTTATATTATTTGAAAAATCTATTCATTCATGTTCGATCCAAGCTCATTGAATTTTAGTTATATTATTTGCAAAATGATTGAATTTACACGGTCTTCCGGGAGGGTGCAAAAACTTACCAATCTAGTTATAATCAATTAAATTAGTTAAGTGGCTTAAGCCAACAGATATTATTGAATGAAAGTATTTTCTCCTTTGATAGAAACTCTTAATCCAATCAACAAGCTTGGGAGGCAGCATTTGCACACAAAAAAAAAGTATGTGAATGGTCAAGCCGCGTTCAAAGACAATGAATATGGCACAACTTATCAAAGGAGAAGATAAAATTATGCGCCCTTGAAGTTTAGTTTTGACAATTTAGAATCACCATCATTGAAGCAATGTTTTGCATATTGCTCAGTGTTCAAGAAAGATTTTACAAGAGATAACTTCATTCAACTTTGATGGCCTGTAAGTCGCCCACCCTTCGCTCGCCGAAAGTAATCAAGATATGGAGGACATAGGCGATCAATATTTTGATATTCTATTGCAAAGCCTCTTATTTCAAGATGCTACGCTGGGATGATAATGGCATTATGCTACTGTATCAAGATGCACGATCTCTGCACGATCTGCGAACTTGTATTCAAATCCAAATCTTGAAGGAAGACTTGCGCGGCACAAGATAATACATTTGAAATTCGACATGTTGCTCGGGTTTCTACTTCTACACTCGGAACAAATTCCAAAAAGAAGGCTGAAATCGCGGTCACCGTTTGCCAACGACTATGAAGTTCGACTAACATTCTTCCACTCGCTCAAAGCTTTACGCGTCTTAAATTTAAGTAATGCGGCTAATATTGAAGAATTTCCAGCTTTAGCTTGGAAGGTCAAACACTTGAGGTATCTTGGACATTTCTCAAACAAAGATTCAAAGCACTCCCCAAATCTATGCAAGCTCTCTATAACCTTCGTACGTTAAGAGCAACAAATTGTGCCCTTGAAGAGCCCCAAAAGAAGTGCAAAAACTTGATCAACCCGAGGCATATTTATTTTAATGAGAGTACGCAATTTGGCTGTGGATAAGGCGGCCGACTTGCTTCAAACATTACCTTCTTTTCAAGGGTAATGATTGGTCACAAATCTGAAAGAGTTATCGGTTTGAAACAATTGAAAGGTGAATTAATTGTTTGTAATCCGGAGCACGTAAGGAATGGAGAAGTTGATTGCAAAGAAAGCTAAGTTAGAGGATAGCAGGGAAGTAAGCTATTTAAAGTTAGAATGGATGTAAGATAGGTCAACAATTGACAACAAGGAGTGAGGAGGATGTCCTAGAAGGCCTCCAACCGCATCCCGAGTTAAAGACCCTAATTATTGAAACTTCATGGGTACAATAAGTTTCCATTGTGGATGATGAGTAGGCTGGACACTGCTCAAACAACTCAGTTAAGATTATGTTATTGGATGCTATTAAATGTACAGTCCCACCGCTTCTGGCCATCTACCCAATCTTACTTCGAGCTTGGAAATTACCGAATGGCCAACTTGAAATGCATTGAGCCGAGTTCTATGGTTATGAAGATCTTGTCCACAATGTAGCTACAACAAGTAAAAGAGACAATCGCTTATTTCCGCACTAAAAATATTATATATTTTTGAGTGCTATGATCTAATGGAATGGATGGAAGCAATCTCGCAAAAGTAGTGGCTTTTCCTTTTTTGCCTCGAGGAGTTGCACATCCGAGATTGTGCTCCAATTGAGAAATGCCCGAGTCATTTTCCATTTCTCCGAGAGTCAAGATAATTTCTAGTGATAAAGCGTATGTCAATAGAAGAAATAAGCAAAGGACTAACAATCCTCACTTCCTCAAATAGAAGGTATTAAGGAGCTTACTGCATGTCACAAGGGATGTTGAAGAAGAACAATAATCTCTCTCCTTTTTAGAGATACCGATCGCGTTGATTTAACTTGTATTGCCCTCGATGTATTTGGTTGTTGTGGTTCTCTCGGAGACATTGGTTATTAGGAATTGTGAAAAGCCGAGGCATTTATGATGGGCTGACACACTCCCTCCTTCACTCCTTGGAGATAAAGTGCATGTCCTAGTCTGTGAGTTGATTCCACTGCCACTGTGGCATGGCATCTCTACGCCTACCTAAAGATTGAAGTTTGTCAACAATTGCTCAAGGCTACTCATGAGCGGTTAGGTATCACCGCACTCCTCTCCCGGGAATTGAGTATATGGAATTGTAAAGGATTGTCGTGTGCCCAGCTGAGTGTTCAAGAGCCGCACCTCTCCGTAAAATCATGATAATGAATTGCAATAATCGACATCAATTGAAATTAAAGGCGTGCCTCCCTCACCTCTCTTCGGAATTGTGGATATCGACCGCCCAAAGCTAGCACGTTTCTGCGGCCAAAGTAGTACTTTGAGGAGTTAAGCATTTTAGATTTGCGCACCTTCACATCCCTTCGACTACTGTGGATTACATATTGCGAAAGATTAGAGTCAGCAGCGTCTCGCACTCCCACTCTCTCGAGAGGTCGGGTAATAAACGATTTCCTAATTTAGAGACTCTTCCAAGTTTAGACAACCTCACCTTCCTCGTCATTTCCGGGAGATTACAAATTGGCCGGCTAAAATCTCTGCCCAATTTAGAGTCGCCTCGTTGGAGGAATTGAAAATCGGTGGGTTCCGGGAGCTCGATTCCTTCCCATTTTCAAGTTGGATCATTAATGATCTACAAGGTTAGAGCGAGGTTGGCCTGCTCAAGTCTCTGCCTTCAACAAATTCAACACCTCACTTCTCTAACAGCTTTTGGGGATACAGGTCGACGGAGTGGGAGACTTTGCCGTAATGGTCATGTACTTTACCAAATTACAAAGCATGGATTATCAATGTCACCCCTTCTGAGCAGCATTTAAACAGGACAAATGGCACAGATTACCTAAGATTTGTCACATTCCGTATATCACAAGTAAGTTTTGAAATTATGGAAATGAAATGACAGAGTTGATGTTATATGTTTTTCGTTTGTTTTATTAGTCTCCATTCGTACTACACAAAATTCAAACTAGTATAACAAAAGTTGTTTATCCTTGTCCCTTTCTTTTAAATTAGTCCGGGTGATGAGACAAACACAGAAGCTACGAAACTAGGACAAATGCAAGCTGAGTCTATATTTCTTTGGCATTCGTGGCGTTTCAGGATGCTCACTGGCAAGGGCAAAGCTGAGTGCAGGTACTGATGCACAAGATAATAAATTTCGCTCTACCTTCATTTCTTATAACACACCTTAAGTTATAGTCTTTAGCAAGTCTTGATTTTTGGTACCATGTGGGCATTCTCTTTTAATCACACACCTGCCAGCACCCAAGTAAACCATGTTCATATAATCTAAAGAACTGCTGCAATTGCTTTCTTGTTATTATCCTTATATTCAAGATGTTGGACTGATATTTCTATGGTTACTTGTGATTTCTGAACAGATTTTTTAATCGGATGAACAGTGATTTGAATTCGTTGATTTCTTTATCTCTAATTACACTGTAAAATACCTGCATTATTGCGGAAATTAGGTAAAAATTTTCAGTTGCAATGCTAGATGATATTTCCAACTGAAGCTTTGTACTATCAGTTGAAAAGTTAAATTTGTTCTGTAATGTCTTTCCCAAGTTGTTTTTGTTGTTATCTTTGGCCAGGCAGAATTGGGAGTCCGTAGAAATCCTTACTGTATATAATTTTAGCATCCTTTTGGCATTTGCATGGCGTTCTTCTCACTGGAACAATGTAGTGCAGCAGGGTGCAAACAGAGTCCAGGTACTGATGCACAAAGATATGTTTTTCCCGAAATGTGGTGTTTGTGTTTTAGATATTGTTCCTCCTTTCTTCATCCATTGCATGCTAAATTTCTCATACTACCTTGTTCAGTAATATACTTGCCTCTGGAACTGCTAGCATGTAATTTCTGAACTGGCTCAAGAGGTTGTTGAGAAATACATTGAAATCAAGCGTTTTCATTTTTCTTGTTTCCTCAAAAAGTGTTGAACCATTTTCATTTTTTCTTGTTTCTTCACCAAATTCTTTTCAATTGGAATGTTTCTTCTAGATGTGAGAGAAATTGTGATCTTAAAATTACGGACTAATGACTTTTTATCCCGCTGAAAATGGTAGTACGGAGCCGCATTTATCACATTTGGTGCTTCGAATCTTTTGCACTTTCCTTATTCGTTTGATTCTTGCATAATGAGGAAAGTGGGCAAATGTTAACCCAAGAATTGTTATCTGGTGTACCTCGCATTTGCTTTCTCTTGTTATTATTCTTAGGAAGATTTTGGACTGAGATTTTTATGGTTACTTGTAATTTCTGAACAGATATTTGAATAGTAAGCAGAGTGATTTGAATTCTGTTGGCTTTTGTGTCCGTGATTGATAGCCCTCAAGTAACTTGATGAGCGGTCGAGTACCCGCATAGTATTGCAGAAGTTAGGTAACAGAATCTTCAGTTGCAACAGTTCCAAGCATTTTACTATCAGTTGAAAGTTGAAATTTGTTCTTTATATTTTTCAAGTTGTTTTGGTTTTATCTGTACAGATTGGGATTCCATTCAAAATTCATGCGTGGATCAATATCGTTCTTCAACTTCCATCATGTTTCCATATCATCAAATCTTTAATTTGATAAATTGGTAAATCTTTTTATCGCTTCAATTACAAACTGATCAATATTCTTTGTTTGATGTTCATCGCCAAATTGAAATGTATTCTGCATGAGTTTGTACAGAGATTTGAATTGGTTGATTTTTTGTGTTGTGTGGATCTTTAGAAGCTTGGGTTTCCATGTCCTCTGTGCCCTGCATTGCTGTGAAAGGAGAGTGCAAGAAGTAGCCAACTGTTGAATATTGAACGATCTGGGCAAGCATTTTTTCCATTTTTCAGGTTTTCTCTATTTGATATTCACATGAAACTTTTTAGTTATTATGCCATGATGATAACAACGTGATGTCGTAAGAGTCATTGTGTTGCAAACAAAGTTTGCTCTGTTGCTTGTAAAATAGTAAATTCTCTTACATGGAATGCCATGATGATACCGATTTCGGTGCAGGTCCATATTGGATACTTTTGGGCCACTCTTCCTGAATCCTGATGGTAAGCTTACTCACCATTGTCTCAACACCTTAGCATTTTTTACACAGACTGTTCCGGCCGTGAAGGTAACACTGTCTCCTTTGAGCCACTTTCTATGCCATTATAAAGGATTGACATTTTTATCTTTGAGAAGCAATGTGTTTGTGTAATAAACTGTGCATTGCAGATATGAAGGAAGCAGTCTCTGTTGTTTTAAGCAGAAAATCCAAGCTGCAAACAACAAGTTACTTACTCCTGCAAACATATGTGTGCATTCCTCTACCCCAGTTTTCTCTAGATAAAAATAACATCTTTCCTTTTTTCTGCAGTTGTCTTGTGGCGGAGGACATCCGCATATGCCTTGCAGCAGCCAAACTCCGATTTCGGGCACAGCAGAAGAAGACTTTCAAAATGCAAAAGCAGTATTTGACTTGATTGGAGATCCCCGGAGGAGGGATTTCGCTTGGGATTCTGCAGAAGCCTTGTCAAGCAGCTTGTGAGTTAAATTTCGTTCAATGCCGGTCCTCCATCTTACAAGAACAATACCTTGGATGGTGATTAGGTTTCAGCTAAGATAATAGACGAATGCCAGTATGCATGCATTCGGTAGTAATCCTGGTGGTGAATTATTACAAATTAGTTTTCAAGGGCTTTCTATTGCTAAGGCTACCGAGTGGGTTAGAGTACTGCACCCTCTCTCGTGGAATTGGGTAAGTGGGATTGCAATAATCTGATATCAATTGAAATTAACCTCTACCTCTCTTCAGGAATTGATAATCGGTAGTTGCGAAGAATTATCAAAGCTGGCATCGTTTGGTGGCCAAAGTAGCAGTCTTGAGGGAGTTACGCAGTTCAGATTTGCGCACCTCACATCCCTTCGACAACTAAAGATTACAAATTGTGAAAGATTAGAGTTACGAAGGGTCTGCAATTCCCACTCTTGAGGCGCTGGTACAAAGGATTTCCTAATTTAGAGACTCTTCCAAGTTTAGACAACTCTATTCTCTCCTTTATTTGCAGATTGTAAATTGGCCGAAGCTAAAATCTCTGCCCAATTTAGAGCTGCCCCCGCTTTCTGGAGGATTTGGAAATCAGTGGGTTCTGGGGAGCTCGAAATTCCTTCCTGATTTTCAAGTTGGATCACTGCATCTTTACAAGGTTACAGTTGAGGGGGTTGGCCTGCTTCAAGTCTCTCGCCTCAACAAATTCACACCTCACCTCTCTAACACGTCTCCGCCTACATGAATTTGACGGGAGTGGAGACTTTGCCTGAATGGTTGGGTAGCCTTACATCCCTTACAGAGTTGAGGATTTGGGATTGCAAGAATCTGATGAATTTACCAAGTGTCCAAGCTTATGCAACGCCTCACCAAAATTACGAACCTCGCACATGAATTTGGGATTTCTGAATGTCACCCCCCTTCTAGAGCAAAAATGCAGCAGGGACAGCGGCACAGATTGGCCTAAGATTTGCCCATTCCAGATGTCAGAAGTATGTTTTGAAATTATGGAAATGAAATGACAGAGTTGATGTTATATGTTTATCTCTTTTGTTGTTTTATTAGTCTCCATTCGTACGACACATAAATTCAAACTAGTATAACCAAAGTTGTTTATCCTTCTCCCTTTTCTTGTAAACCAGTTGAGGTCAGAGACGAACAGTTGGATTGAAGCTACATCAAATGCGTTGCAGAAAACCAAAGTGCGTACAGTTTGATATTCATGGGATGCAACTTTCAGGGGAATGGCTACACACTTCTCCGAGATTACTTATCCATCAACACCGGGTCCTGCAAAGTTCACCAAAAATGAAATGGCCCAGTTGGACATTTTCCAAGATAAACTCAGTTAAGAAAAGTATTGCTCCTACCATTGTCTCGAATTGAGCCATTACAGCTAAGTCATTGAGTATAAAGTCATAATTCAAGTAATGTCCAAAATCATTCACATATACAGATGAGCACAAAACCGGGTCCGATCGAAATTTAGGAATTTAAGAACTGAAGAAGAATTAAACAAGAAAAAGTTAACAATACCTTCATCCCAATCAAGGCCAAGCCAAGAGAGATCATGCAACACAGCCTCCTCAGATTCCTTAGTAGACCTCTCCAAATCGGTGTCTTCAATTCTCAAAACGAACTTCCCTCCATTGGACCTGACCCAACACAACACAGATACTCATATCCCATCAATACTCAATCAAATAAGCAAAACCCCAAAACGTTTCGGGCCCGAAACTTGGAAACCAAACGGAAAACAAAAAGAGGAAGGAACCTGGCAGACAGATAATTGAAGAGCGCAGTTCTGGCTCCACCGACGTGGAGGTTCCCGGTGGGAGAAGGAGCGAAGCGAACGCGTACTTGCTGCTGGGTCGACGCAGCAGAGACTGAGAAACTCCTCCGTGTCCTTCCATGGAAGACTGAGAATTTGTTGTGGGATTGGGGGAAAAATGGAGGAAAAACATCTGCTGGGAAAGCTCTAATCTTCATTCGAATCTTGGGCATTGCAACCAAAGTTGCCATTTTTGGGTTTTGGGTTTTGGGAGCTGAGGATCGAGTTTTTATCGGCAATTTTCAGGATGAAGATGAAGTGAAGGCCTTCGTTTTGTTTGTGCTTTTGCTCAAGCTCTCTTGACAATAGAATCGATGTGGGGGAATGGAAGCAAATTTTACCGGATTTTAAATCCCAGCCCTTAAAAGAAGCACAATCGTTTTGGTGGTGCCACGTATGAAAATATTACTTGAATTTAGAGGTTTTAGATTTGAATGTCGGAAATGACGATACCGATTTATTTATCATAAGTATTTCTAAATTTTCATCAAAATATTTTATTTGTAAGTGTAAACATTAATGAGTATGTCATTACTATAATATTTATTTTAAATTTAAGATTTAATTTAAATAATGGAACGGATAGGATGCATCCAAACAAAAAAAAAAGTTTTTTCATTCAAGAATAAATGATTTCTGTTGTGAAACTTCTCTCTAAGTAAAAAGGTTTTAGGTGGATAGGCCACCATCTGACTTTTCTTATCACAACCTACCACCCTACTAACATTTGTTTACCATTCTTTTTCTATAAAACACAATCAGAAGAAAGAAAGAAAGTGGAGAAAAAGAAACAGAAGAGAGGGCAGATAGAGGAGAGGAAAAGAGAAAGAGAGGGAGAGAAATAGAGAGATAAAGGAAAATTTTGTACTCCAAGTAATTTATATATATAATAGAAATATTGTTGCCTCAAAGATGTAGGCATTTGTTAAATCTCGTTAATATCATGTCTCAGTTACTTTCCATTGCACGCTAATATGCCTATAGTTTTACAACACGTTATCAACACGAGAAACTCTTGTGTCAATGGAAAGCACAACACCATGAAACCAGTGAAGCACTCTCTGCCTATCTTTCCTCTGTGATGGAATTCGCCTAAGATGCAGAAAACTCAACTACAAAAAGAGTGAAGACTCCAATACCTCCAAGGGAAGAACTCGCAAACCCATCTACACTTAAATTGTAGTAAATTACTTATTTTATATTTGTTCAGTTGATACTCACTTTGACTTATCAGAAAAATCGTCATACCTGTTCAACGCACCAAATCTCCATCATTCGTTGTTCAGATTAGAACACGTCCTTCATGAAAAGTTGTTCATCTACCCAACATCTATAGCATATCAAAATTTTAGGAAGATCTAACGGTGAGATCATTCTAGATGTTTGAAATTCCAACCCAAGTTCCAATTCTACAGAAAATCTGACAGCCATGTTAGCAACCTTCAAACTCTCACTAAAAGGGAAAAAATATGGCACAAAACGAATCCATACTCATTCGATGTCTCAATCATTTCCATCTCATGAGATTAATCCGAATTATTCCAAGACCTGAAGTTCTTGGTCAAGTATACTAATTTCAATGAGATATGGAATTAGAATGAGATTATCATCGAACCGACATAAATGAAAAGGCGACGAGATCGAATCATGTTCTGTTGATAAGTAACAACATATAACTGATTGGTCAAATTATAATCCAAGTTAAAACATATTCCTTATCAAAGTGTATTTGGACTTATTATTCCTACACTGCCCAATGTAACTTTGTCGTGTTACAAGTGAAAAAGGAAGCGTAATGAGATGAATGAAATAGTGCAATGTAATGCACGCCTTATGGTGCAAGACTTCTCTCAAACACCCTGTGATTGATTGCAACATTATGAATGTGGTTATAGCATTTCTCCATGGGGACCTTGATACGGAGATTTACATATAAGTTCCCTAAGAATTACATGGGTTGATGCAAATAGATCTAGACCACAGAACACTCATTCAATTTGAATGAGGCATTCACTTTATGGATTGAAACAATCCAGGTGGATTTGGTATACCCATCTAAGTGATTATTTGATTGGTCTGGGATATGTGAATAAATTATGGCCATTGTGTGTTAAACTAAGAAGTATTTTGAAATTGCTAAAGTTGCAATTTATGTTGATAAATCTCACTAAGACTTTGGAGGAGCATGAGAAAATTGCCTAGCACCTAAAGTCAAAATTTGAGATGAAGGATGCTTTGCACATATTCTAGACACCTTTCTGTATGAGTAAGTTTCTTTGTTCCGGTACATTAAGATAATATGAAAGAAGTTGAGATCATAAAATCGGGACTGGCTACAGTGCTCGCAAGCATTGAATGCTCACACTAATCTCACCCTCCTTTCCCCCCTCTCTCCTCTCTCCTCCCTCATTTTAATGGTGAGATCAGTGTAAGCATTCAATGCTTGCGAGCATGGTAGCCTACTCCCATAAAATCAATTGATAACACGAGAAGTAGCTCAACTTATTTATAAGTCTATGCAAGGCCCCTGATCCTCAAGTAGCTGCTCATGCTCGTCACTTTGGGATTGATGTGGAAGATGTGATATCTCATGATGCAGGAGTTACCAGTAGTCAAACTGAATATTCAAATGAAAGGGCAATGGCAAAACAAGCAAGTCGTAATTCAAATTTTGATGAAGGAACTAGCAGTCAAACTGTCAGAGTTTGTCAAAGATGATGATGATGAGGGTGACGACGATAATAATGGCGTCCCAACAACAAAGGTTGAGCCCATTTACCGGATAGGATCTTTATGACCATGCCACACAAGATACCGACCGCGGTGCCCGAGAAGCAGCAGGTCTTGGAATTGGTGCCATTGGAAAGCCATACACAAATAGTCACAGAATATATAATGCAGGTACGTCTCAAAATGACTGTGATTCTCTTTCTCAAAGTCTTGACTCAGTGAGCATAGGAGATGAACAAAGTATCATGTCCAATCAGCTCCATGCAAATAATCCTCCTAATTATGGCTATGAAATTGGATCAAGCTCCCAAAACAGTTGGGGTACAGGCTGTGGTTTTGTTTATTATTCTCCACCTCGAATGTCTTATGATGTCTCAGCCAATAAAGCATATAGATATTTTGATTAGGTGAACCAACATTTTCTAATTCATGAACAGACGGAAGGAAGAGATAGAAGCATGTATCTTTGACATTTACAGAACACACCAAATACCAGTATCCCTTTAGCTCTAAGAATATAAATAAATAAATAAAGAAAACGAAGCTGCAGAAATAGCTCCAACAAGGCGGGATATATTAGAGTCGGTGAACGCATCATTAGATGTTAGCTTACTTGTTGCCTTTGAATTTGGAGAAGCATCCCAATAAAGCTGATGCCCCTTCCAATCAGTTCTGACACCGCCAGCACCTTCTATCACAGGTATCAGTGACAAAATAGTTGAGATCCTTGTTAGGTAAAAGCAATGAAGTATATCTAGCACAATAACATCTTTCACGGATGATGAGAAATCTAACAAGATTAATGCACGGTTGCATATTTAGACAGCTCAATGTGACAAAAATGGTGTTGAAGTGCCGAAAAGAAAGATGCAGATATCACAAAGGTTAGATACACATCAGAAGAAACTACAAGTCCCTTCTGCTGTATATTATCGCACTAATTCAACCAGAGTTCAATAGAATAGCTACCACTCATGTCATACACCAGGCATCGCCTTTTTCGTGGCCCACAGTGTATCACTTGATCAATTACTGATAAAAACAATTTAACAATGAAGAGTTCAGCCTACCCTGAGACCAGACTCAACAACAAGATCCACAAAACCAGAAGCCAGCAGAGCATAAGCGTAGCAGTCACAGCCGTATAATGGCACTTTCACCTGTAGACCAAATATGGAAATACTTGAGTCATTTTATTATTCTTTTTTATAAGAAACACAAATTTGAAATATTTAAGATGAAAACACCATATCTAAAATTCTGAGTCTTTAGATTTAGAATGTAAATCTAAAGACTCAGAATTTTATGGTCCGGTTCAACTTCAGCATTCCAGTTTCCTCGCGACCAATTGAAATGCTAGGAAAATGATCTATTTACGTACATAGCGTGAGAAGGAAGGTTCTCTAATATAATTGAAACCATTGCTTCCTCTGCTGTTTGATCTGCAATTGTCACAGGGCCTGCAGCAAAACAGTCAAGCCGGACATCAATGACTAATAAAGTTTCCCATACTCCACAGTTCACACCAATCAATTACTCACTCTCGAAAGGTCTTACTCGGACTAACTAACTCAGCTTCATCACTTCAACGTTTTCCCAATTATTTTAGAAACCAAAACAGCCCAAAACTCAATGCTCAAATTGAAATTTGCTTTTCCTACATTTTCTCAGCAACCAAACACAAAAACAACATCAATTGAATCCAGCATTCCTAATATTCTCCAACTTCCTCACAAATCCTCATATTTTCAAATTTAATCTATTCTCGCCACTTAGTACTTCCCTGAAAGGTTTTAGTTTCGAATTTTGTGGATGAAGAGTTGGATACCAATTTATTTCCCACCGCTATCTCCAACCCAAATGTTCCAAATCCTAAAATTTAGCCCCGTATTTTGAACTATTTATCTATACGTATGAGGTTTGTTAGTTTTTTCCTCCAACCCAAAAGGACCTATAATTCCCACCCCCAACTTTACAATTTGTTAAACTTTTGTATTTCCTTAATAATTTTTTTTTTGGAAACAATTTTGGAATTAGTTTTTATATAATCTATGTTGTTTTATTTTTATGAACGTTTCGATGTAAAAAAATTCAAAATTTTTTTTTTTTTTTAAATCCGAAAAAATTGCTTCAAAAATAATGTGATGGTGAACACAAATAAAATTGACATTACATAAAATTACTAACGTTACATGAATAACAAAAGAATTACACAAAAAATTGATTAAACATATATGGCCCATTAGATTAAAAATGTATGCGTTGAAAAAAAAATTCAAAACTGACCGTTGGATTCCAACAGTCACTAAATTTGGGCCACAAATTTTGTACCCGTTGGAGAAGAAAAAGTGTGGGCGCGCCACACTGGATTAAAACCCACAAATGCGCGTGGGCCATTGGATCTCAACGGAAAACTCATCTGGGCCGTTGAATATGGGATTACCGTGCTGTTGCCCACACTGGATTGAAACCCTGCCTTTTCTGCTGCCTTTTTCTGCATTTTCTGTTGGCTGGGGCCCGCAAGTCTGCCCCCGACATGCAGCAAGGCGAAATTTTTTTTCCCCCCTTTCTTCTGTCTCCAATTCCATTTTAATCCTAAATCCCACCCTCAAACCCAAATTCTTATTTTTCCCACCCCCAAAATACTTGCCTTGGACAAGATTTGGACCCAAAATTTGGGATTTTTTTCCCCCCCTCCCCTTGGAGATAGCCTTAGTGTCAACATATCATTGTATCAAAAAAAAAAAATTTAATCTTTTCTTTTCAGTAGAAAAATGTTTACTAGAAAATTCTGGCCATTTTCTGAGAGTCCGTCGGTTTTCCCGGAGACCAAACAGAGCAGGTAATACAATACACACTTATAGAAACTTACTGGAATCTTCTTTATCGAGAATGTCAAATTTCTGCCAGAAATATTTCCGAAACATCAGTGGAAAGATCAACAGAAACGATGCAACAAAGTCTAATAAAGACTTAACAAAGTTGATTAAGGTGTACAATTCAAGTTCTCGAAACTTCAATTTCGGAAGCATATCTGTGTGGACAACAGTTAATGATATCTCCCAGATACTTGGACTACCCATAGATGGCACGACTCTTTCCATGAAAAGAAAAAGAAGAGAAGCGACATCATTTGTCCGAGCCTACTTTGGTAATTCAAAAACCATAAAGAAGACAATGATTGATAAGGCTCTAAAGAAGGCGATAAAATATGGTAATGATCAACAAATAAAAAAGAAAGAAGCTCCTCAGTCAACAAGAAAGAAAAAAGTTCCACAAACATATTTATAATTATCACTACACGCCATAACAAATATTGATTATGTTTAATTTTCAATTCTAACAATTTTGACTTTGCGAAAAAATAGAAATGATACCTCCAATCAGAGGAAGGAAAGAAGAACCACTGAGAATTGTTAAACCAATCTACTTCATCTTTTTACACTTTAGTTAATTTCTTGCAACTTTTTTTTTTCACTACAGATATTTTTCAAAAGGCTACACTCACAAGAAAACTTTTATGCTGAAGACAATAAGAGAAATTACATACCACAACCATCATTTGAACAGAATGAAAATAGAGAAAGATTCACAAATTTATTTCAACAACTAGAATTGGCAATTCAAGAAAATATGGCTAGCAGCACAAACCTAATGTTAACTCAAGGAATTATGAAAAATATGAGTGAGAAAGTTGAAAAGAATATAAAGACATTTCAAATGCTCACAAATGAGAACGAGAAACTGAAAAGAGAAGAAAACATAATGAAGACAACGTTGGATATGAAGGAGGAAACACTGCAAAAAGAAAAAAAAACACAAGAAGACTGGAAGAAGAAAATGTAAAACTAGTGGTATATAACGAGTCACTGAATGAAAAGGTGCAACAATTGGAAAAGACCATTTCAAAAGGCAAGGAAGTGGAAATGGAGAAAAATAAAATAAAGAACATTAAAAATGAGAAAAAGCAAAAAGATTGTCTGACGAAGCCATTGAATGCATAGAATCAAAAGAAGTGAGAACACCAATTGCTGAATAAAAAGATAGTAAGACTCTCAAGATGTGCGTACAATCAAGTCACCATCTGGGGTTGAACACCCTAAATTCAAAGAAATCACAAGTCAGATTGCTAAAGAAAAGAAAGTAAATACTCAAAATGTGCTCATACCCAACCCGAGTCATCCAAGGTTCTTTCATTTTCAATTCGTTCCCCTCATCCTAAGACTCCTCAAAATATGTATCCTCATTGTATAAATTAAGATGTCATCTTGTACTCATATGTTGTACGCTTGAAGAATAAAAAAAAAAGATCAGGAAAGAGGATGACATATACGAATATTAGGAACCAGGATGAAAAAAGAGAAGACTCCGAAAGAAGAACAATGCACAAACACCACAACATGAAAAGGGCACCAAGAACAAAGGATCAAATTACATGATTCCATTCTTTTTTTATATATTGAATACAAGTTCTGATGGTACAGTTCAATTGATGATGACGTGGAAGACAAAGAAGATGAGGAACAAGTTGAAACGGATGAAGTTATGAACTGGGATAAGAACACTGCCTACAAACTTATGGATGCGAGGATTCAAATTTAATTGGAAGATTTCTTGGATAAATCTACTCGAAGGTAATAATGTTCACTCATTGTTTATCTAAATTGTGTGAAATTTTATGTCATCCATGAAGATTTTATGAAGGTACGTGTTAAATAGAGTACTGATGTTATACTCGATTAAAAATGACGATTAATGAGATGGAAATGAGGCTTGAAACTACATGGGTTATGGTCTCGGTAATGTGGCATGAAATCAATGATGGTCATCCTGAAAATTATGGAATCCAAGAATGTCATTGGTGGTGTTTAGGGATGTCTGTTTCATGTTGTTCTAGGTCACAATCTGTGTAGGAGGTGCTTAACCATGCACCCGAAGAAAGCATCTAGACACACGTTATATGCTTAAACTTGTTGACTGGGGAAAAGTAGTTAGTTTAGATTTTACAAAGGATTTACGAGTTAAGAAAATTCATTAGTGCAATGGCTTGGCTGGGTTTGTCACCTATTGGGTTTGACTACCTGCTGTCTTAAACGTTGTCGAACCCAAACACCTCTCAGGTGAGAGAATGATAGTGTGCTACAAAAGTCAAAGTGGTGTCAAATATTTGGTTCTGTAGCATACATTTTGCTGCTTGGCCATGTTTGTCTTGCTCTTTTGGCACTGTGCATACATCATACAAATAATTGTTTTCGGTATCTTGATTCTAATCGTTTTTTATTGTTTATACTTCAGGCTGTACGGAAACTGAATGAAGCCAAGAAACTCGAATCTAGTACCCACTACAGTGCAGATTTTGGGAAGGAATGTGTTGAAATACAGAAAATAAAACAGCTGCAAGCTGCATCGGGATGGTTTGCATACTTCCATCGGGTTGCTGTGTTATCATCGGATTGCATACTTCCAGTGGTCTTCTGACCACTGGGTTACTGCTAGTTTTCTGCTGCGCTGTCTTTTCTGTGCAAGTGTTGAGTGTATTGATTTGTTCTGTAGTCTGTAACAATCATATTTCCTTGATTAAAGGAAGATGACTGATTACTGCCATATATTGATATTAGTGTAATCTCCTTGATTTAAGGATTAGATTAAGCATAGGTTTATCCGGTCACTAGGTGTTACTCGGGTAACTGGGTTGCTTCTTTCCTTTCTATATGTAAGCATACTTGTGTACATTGTTAATTAAGAAATACAAAACAGTTTATACTGAAGATTTCTTCAGAATGAAACCGAATTTGAATTTTGAACCCGCCCAAAGAGTTACTTAAAGAGTAAAACTGCATTCATGTGCAGGCTGTTGTGCTGTATTTTCTTTAAGTGATGTGGATGGTGGTACTGCAATATAGCTTCTAGGAATGTGTTTACCACCGGATTCACATTATGAATTGTATTCTGAAGACGCCATTTACTCGTTTGAGTCTTATTGTAGTTCTCGAACATTCAATTTGTTTGCTGCTTAGCGTACTGTGGCTTTACGATGTCTTTTTACAGCTGATATTAGTGTTCACTTTAAATCTAAATTTTCTCGATGTGATTTATACCTTTTTATGTTTTAAGGTAGTTCATCTCAAATTTGTCCTCTCAAAAGGGTTCAACAGGTGGTCGTTGAACCCAATTCTCCTCGCAAGCAAAAGTCTCAACACAAATCTCCTCAATATGTTTTAAGGTAGTTCATCTCAAATTTATCCTCTCAAAGGCCTCTATGATTTTTTTTTTTATCTTTATGCTAAATAAACTCTCTGATTTTATCTTATTAAATAATAATTGTGTGAACTAATAAAAGTGTGATGGCCGACAACCCTGTAGGGTGACGAAAACCATTTGAAGGAAGATGTGTAATTTAAAGTAAGAAAAAGAAGTTTGAAAAAAATAAAGATCGAGTGTGCAGAAGTGTGTGTGAACTAATAAATGAATATCATAACATCTAACTTTACAAAGTGAAAAGTATACTAAAGAGAATCACTCGAATGTGGTAATTACAAAATAGATCCCTACATTTAATAGGAATTATGCCACTGCATCCCGACATCAAGAGCTCCAAAGCCTACTAAAACCTAGAGGGGTGCAAAAACATAAAAGTGTGAGTGGGCAGAAACAATAGTTTTCTTAAACCTTTGCTTTTTCGAAAGTAATAACCCCTTGCTGTAAAAATTTGTAATAATCTCAAAATCATACTACATAGTAAGTATGAAAACCAATGTAAAAGTGAAAAGTTAATTATTTCCCAAGACGGGTAAATAACAATAAAACCTCAACATAAAAATCTTTAAGAAGAAATCAATACGTGGAATTCAACAAGTGAAATCCAAAAGTAGTACAAGGTTCCATGGCATCAGTGAAAGCAAGCAAATTACAAAATCTCAGATAAACGGTATGGTACGCTCATTAAATAATGCAGACACACGACCTCATGCAGAGATATTCTAACATGAATAGGCTGGGTGTATTAATCTACGTTCAAGTACTATGTACACGTGAAGCTGGTGCCAAGTGCATCACAACAAGTTCCAGAAGTATAAACAACTAGAACAGGCTGACACCTACAATGGATCCAAAGTGAATGTATCGATGCATGTAAACATACACGGGAAACTGGTCCTGGCCCCGGACAGTACTATAGACACCATGTAAGCAATCCTAAATGAGCGGGTGTAAACATACGAAAATATGTCATGGATAACATCTCAAATCTCGTATCTTAAAATGTAACGTTTCAAAGGTAAAACACAATGGTAAAGCTTTCTAAAGAAAGATTCACAACAACGTCACCACATAAAATTTTTGTGTTATCTAAAACAAGACAAGATGTCAAAGCAAGTAGTAAACCACAATTTTCAATTGTAATTAAGGATATAGATTTAGAAAGAAAAGCTCACTCACAGAGACTGTAGTCGTAATTCCTTGCTTGTACACTTTCTGTAGTTCTCGGGTTGTCACTCCTAAAGTAAAACAACCACACTTAGTAAACTAATAGAAAACTATGTAGAATATGGAAAACGAAACTCAAATTAAGATTTTCGTTGTTTGAAAACAACCTTGCACTGCCATGCACCTCCGCACGCTCCGCAGTGAGGTCTCAGGAGCTTGTGGATGGTCACCACACGCTGTCACTCATGCTGTTAACTTTAATGGAATATTTTAAAGCCGTTAGTCAAAGGAAGGAATATACCTTTGGAATATTTTCGGTCCAACCGGATCTGGACAGGGTTTGATGACGTCAGATCCTGGTCCGGACAAGGTTCAGACCGATCTGTATCGGCTCGACGCTGCAACTTCGGTCCCCCGCATCGCCGCCGTCATCCCCCGACCGGAATCTCGCTAGAATTCTTCACAGAGACACAAAAGTGTAATATCTCACATCGACCAACGGAGAGGGGGTGATGTGCCTTATATGTACATACCCACCTCCAATTAGCATGAGGCTTTTTGGGAGCTCACTGGCTTCGGATTCCATCGGAACTCTGAAGTTAAACGAGTTTAGGCTGGAGCAATCCCACAATGGGTGACCCACTGGGAAGTTGCTCGTGAGTTCCCAGAAACAAAATCGTGAGGGCGTAGCCCAAAGCGGACAATATCGTGTTACGGCGGAGCCGGTCTGGGATGTGACAAAAGCTTCAAATCTCAACCCTTTAACACGCATTTATGTCAAAATGAAGCTAGAGAGACGAGGAATATGAATTTATCTAAGAGAAGTCCAATTGGTGGCCGGAGATGGCCGAAAAATGGCTCAAAAGCCTTGGTCCGAAAAGTGGTCGTTTCCAAACTTCAAGCTCAAGGGCAGATTCAAGCTTGCACTGCTTGGATAGTAGTTTGAGACTCACGAGGAGTCGATTGGTGGTGATAACGAGGGCAATTGCGTCCCAAATGAACGAGAAACGCGTCAGGAATTCCCTCCTCCCCGGAGCTCCTCAAAACGTCAATTTGTCGTTCGATTTTCACGAAACAGAGGTAGGGAAAGGGTTCGTGGTGGCAAGTGGATGAAGATGGTAGTAGTGTGTGGTCTGGTTCAGCGGGGAACGGTGGCTCCGCCGCCATGGTTGTATGTGTGTTTGGTCGAGGAAGGAGGCAAGAGACGGAAGAGGAAAAGCAATTTGAGAGAGTTGCATAGTGAGAGAAAGAAAGTGGGTTCCACTTGACCCAAAACTCAACAACAATACAGTTCTCATGAAATTACAAGAATACCCTTGAACTTAAAGTTCTGCAGAATCTTCGTTTCAACTCTGAATGCCTTTCCGATTGTGTCCACGCGTTCGTAACGATGAGCACAACAAGAAAAAGCTAAGAGAAAAGGTCGTATGTGTCACGACACGAAGGTCAAGAAAAGTCAACTATTGCCCTTCTAAGGGCATTTTGGTCAATTCACACCTTCAAAAAAACAAAACACTGTAAATTCCAAACTGTAATAATAATTATATTGGTAGGTCAACAGGTTTATGCATTGAAAGTCACTTTTTCGGATGGTAATCTGGATTGCTTTTGTACAATTGTTTGTGTATCCTCACTATGTTTGAACTTGTGCCTTCTTCTCTACTGATGGACTTGAATTCTATGAGCCATGGTTGGCAAGCTATGAAGCACATATACGGAAACGAATATGGTGATACGACACAACACAACGATACGAAAAATCTCTAAAAACTAGGATACAATAGACCATGAATATGACAATAAAACTATATAATTTAAACATTTTAACATGAAAATATCCAAATTCAACTTCATTTGATTTGTTGAAGAAGCAAAGTTGGAAATTTAATATTGTTTATATACAAAAGAAGAAGTGTGAGAGTTATGTAACAATTAGAGCAAGCTCTTGCTTGCATTCAAATTTCAACTAAAGCTTTGTTTCCTATTAAATTTCTCCTCTTAATGTCTAAATGTATCCTAAAAGTTAGATACGTGTACCCCAAATGTAGGATGTGCATATCCATCAAGTCAAAGCCCTATCAGTTGACCATGATACCTATTCGACGAGTATCCAAGAGTATCGTATCCGATGAAGGATCGGTTACAAAATACGTGACCGAACTAAATCCAAATCAAGTCAAAGCCCTATCAGTTGACCATGATACCTATTCGACGAGTATTCAAGAGTATCGTATCTCATGAAGGATCGGTTACGAAATATGTGACCAAACTAAATCCAAATCCGTGCTTTATAGCTGGCAAGCCTTGAGACACCCACAACTCTCCACCTCCATGCGGAGACGAATGTGACTCATCATCTGTAACAATTTGTAAACTACAAGACTAAAATTGTGAAATTTAAATAGTCGTACTACAATCAAAGTAGCAAAAAAAACCACGAATTGGCCTACCATATAATGGAGATTGGAGACCTCAAAAACAGGCCATTTTTGGTTCATATCATTCCCTAGACAAATTGCCATACACAAACTCGATTTTGGTACCATTTCATTCGACATGAATGGCTACAATAAAGTGACAGACGAGCTGAGCGTTACCAAGATCTAGCTGAACTAACAACTCGTTACAAGATAGCATTCTGTTCTTATTGTGCATCTGGAATTCCATTGAGCTCTACTTTTCAGGCGATATGCTCTGCCAAACTAAGAATCTTGACATGCTTTTTCTTCCTCAACTCATGCGGGACGGGTCCAAATACTCTAGTCCCGATCGGCTGCCCCTGCTTGTCAACAAGCACCACAGCATTGTCATCAAACTTGACTTCACTCCCATCACAGCGGCCTCGCTGCATGGCAGCACGAACAACCACACCATACACAACCTTTCCTTTCTTCACTTTTCCGTTGGGATGGGCCTCCTTTACTGATGCAACAATGGTGTCTCCCAATCTTGCTCCCTTCTTGTTTGCCTTCAAAGCTTGTATGCACATCACCTTCTTCGCCCCTGAGTTGTCCACGACTTTAAGAACAGTCCTCATCTGTATGAAGGTCCTTTGCTGCTGTAAACGTACACCAAACAAAAACCGACAAGGACAACTACGAATCAGTCTCATCTCAACACTAAGTAATAAACGAGTTGACCATTTGAGGTATTTAGCAAAAAAGAAGATAAACACAAGAACAGTGGGAATTAATTAACTAGATTTCTTTTTTGTTGACTCTTCTAAACGGCCCTATAATTGGTCCCAATCCAAGACTACAAGAAAGTCTTGATTCTCTACAACATAAAATATTTAAACCAGTAATAACCTTTTACATGAAACCATCCTACTAATATTCTACCTGAGACCATCCTACCAAATATTCAATGGATATATTTTCTAATCATAGGTATAATCTTCAAAGAAAAATCAGACGAGCACACTGACCTGGGATAAGAAAGTGCTGCATGTCGCCTCACGTGATGTGCTCAATAAGCCAGACAAGTTGTTGCCGAGGCCCCCCAACAATGAACAACCAACTAGGTTTGTTTCCAGCAGATTGAATAGATTGCAGTGAGTAAAATGGTAAGAGCGTAATTGCAGAACATAAACCAAAAACGCTTAAACTTAATCCAGGAAAATCAGAAATTGCGCCACTGCAATATAGCAATATTCGAAGACATCAATTTTACAACTCACTATGAAACACGACAACCAGATGAACAATGAAAGAACCACATCTTGAAAAGTGTGGCATCTTTTTAGATCCACACTCAACTATTTTACATTTGTTACCATGCAAGGTGAAAGCAGTTAATGACAGAAAAACTCTTGATTCTTGAAAAATATAAGTTCTTACAACTTTTTCTGACACAAATTCAAAGGATTTAGAATCTAACATTTGAACAAGAAATGACACAAATAGTAGAAACAGATTACTAGACAAATCACGTACCCCGTGAACACTTTGAAGCTAAACCTGCAGCCATTCCTTAACAGTAACTTTTACTTTCAACCAAATTGAAAATCTTCTTTTGTGCGCTGTTCAGAAAATGTTGTTAGAGAAAATTCATAAAAGAAAAAGAACTCTCATCATAGATTTAGAAATTTAATTTAATTTGTTTTACGGGCCAATTTCTTAAAAGTAAAAATAAAAAGGAACAAGAAAAGAAAGGGCATGGAAGAAGAAATACACACACACACTCACGATTTCGGTCTATCGATTCACTGAGCAGACACTAAATTTAAGGCTTCCAATGATCAAAACAGAAATGAATACCCATAAAGAAATAACCCAACAATTATAATCATCCAAAAACCCACGAAATCTAATATTGTTCTAACACACACATTTTAAGATGGGAAAGATTATAACTATTACCATTACAAATGAGCAAAATTTATCCAAAAGCTGATGCAACAAAACCATTTAATTTCTCGAAAAGTCGCAATTCATTCAAATACAACGACGATCAAATTGACATTTGTAATCACGACGGTGAAGGAATTAGAAAATTATAATAACAAGTAGAGCATAATTAAATTATCAAGATTGAATTATGAATAACGGATTTACCATAACTAACAAACAAATGGTGTTAAAATTAGAAACGAATACAGAAGGATGAAACGCCAGAAACAACCGACAGACAGAGAGAGAGGTTGATCTGTGGCTAACTGTGAGCATTGGAGTTGCAGAGTGCGGTAGTGTGGTCGGAGCTTCAAACGATGCTAAAACCCTAGACGGCTAACCCCCGAGATGTTAATCGAGTAGGGTTCAGCTCAGTGTTTTAGTTCCGGGTTATTTAGGGGTATGTTGGGTATTAAAAGTAATTTTTCGTTTTCGAATACACTGATATGATGTTACACTGGAGAATGGAAATTTAGACTACATCGCACAATTTATAATAATTTAATAAATAAAAATTCATGCCTTCAATTTAGTTTCAGAATATAATAAATAAAAAACACATCTATCCAACGGCACATAATGTTACACTCCGATCCCGGAAAGATCCTACGGCCCCTGTAGATCATCTGTATTCCTTTCGTAAAACAATAAAAACGGTGTCTAGTATACATCCCGAGCTACATTTTCAAACACTGCCCAACAAAGATCTAAACATACAACTCCTGCTCCTAACGCAATACCGTTACGATCCTGATTGCGAAAAACAAAAAGAAAAAGGTAATGAAAGAAACAAGAAAAAGTTCATCATGCCTGTTCATCTGACTTTAGTTGGAAGCAATGACACCGCGCTCCGGATCAGATTTTCCAACTTGCCTCTCAAACTAGAAACAGTATTGTTCAATGTTTCCGGTGAATGTGTCTCGTCATGCGGGTCATGTGGTACACGGAGCTGCACCTCCAGAAACCGACTGAGGCTCGCCTCTGCAACATTGACAAGACCAAGCGATGCATTTGTGTGCATAAATTTCGTCACAATGAGTCCTGCTAGAAGTTGCTGATCTGCCTTCACAAGCTCTGATATAAAACAGGGGAAGAGTATTCTTCTAAAAAGCAACATCCATCTCTCGTTTTGCACTTGAGCTGCTTGAAACTTGTGGGATATGTTCCCGACCAGATAGCAGATATAAGAGAAAGTGTTTCCGTACGAAGAATTGGAGATGATAGTGCGCAAAACTCCGGAGAATAATACCAGCATTAATAATAACTCATGGTCACCGCCAATCGAGTCAGAGATGCCTTCTTGCTTCAACTTGTCTTCAACAGCAGCCAAACAGTGCAGCTGTAGTGTTTCATAAGGCAGTAATAGCACCAGCTGTAAAGCCATGAAACAATCTCTTTCAAGAACAATCTGGCTCAAGCTCCTCGCGCCATCTTCATCGAGCAATATCCCATTAGATTTCGCTAAGGACTGATCAATCAGTCTTAGAACATCTTTAAATTGGGCGAGGTTTACAAGTTTTTTGAAGACCTCCAACCAACATACATGCAAAGGGTGAACGGACACAGAAGTCTCTTTTTTTTCAACAGGCGGTTCTTCTTCCTGGAAACTTTCCCAGCCTTCATCCCAGTTATCATCCCAGTCGTTTCCAGCCTCAGGAGCTTCTACAGAGGCTTTGTTATCATCCCTCGCCGAGAAAAACCCTTCCCACTCTCCCAGCATGGCTAGCAAAGAATCAACATGGGAATATGTTTGAGCAGCATCACACAGCTTCAGGAAGCAAGAAACAGCTGTCTCTTGATTTGAAAGATCATCGGGGGTAACTTCCATGGTGGGTAATATGGTTGCCACAAGCTGTGTTGATTTGAGGGCAACTAATGTACTTGTAAACCTGTTAGATGTACCATTATGATCTGCCGACCCCTGATTAGCAGTCTCACTATTCTTACTTGCAAAGTGCACCTCGTCCCATCCTTCCCACGGTGTAACATTAGATTGTATACTGGCAGACAAACCCTTGATATTTTTACCTGTGAGGTATTGCATAAGCTCTAAAGTATAAACTCGAACTGACCCCGGCAGCTGCAGGTTTTCAGAGAACTTAGCCATTCTTTTCCAAACTAAATGCCTGACCCTATCTAAATCTTCTAAATCACCTTCTAATTTACTCAAGGAGGATAATAACTGATATAAGTTCTCATATTCCCGGGATCCATGGGCAACCACATCCTGCAAAACGCGTTCCAAAATATTTAAGTAGAGAAGGGGAAGTTCCTGGATTTCAGTGTCTCCGGCCAAAGTGGAACCCGTTGGACCCCCTAATACCGCTTGGGAAAATACTTCAGCCACAGCTCCAAACCCACAACCAGAAAAAATCACGGCTCTACAGAACATATAAGGTTCAGAAGCAGAGTCACCAATTAAACCATGGTTGACAAAGTTGACAATTGTAGCCCAGCATTGACTCGGTGAAACAGTGTCTTCTATTACCAGCCTCATGAAAACCTTTAGACAACACGCTAAGCAATCTAGATTGAGCCTGAGATTTTCTCCGACTTCCTCATGGGATGCAATTTCCTTCATCTCCTCAATCAATCTTATCCAAAAGTTCAAGAGAATTATTAGACATTCTTGCCATGCTGAGTTATCTGGTAGAGTCCCATAAGAACCCAAAAGAGGTATGATTATTGTGAAATACCGCTTCATAATGTTCAAAGAATCTAAATGTGCCAAGAGTCTAATATACTTTCTGCAATATTCATAGCTCTGCTCAAGTTGACATACTAAAATTTGAAGATTTTCAGTGCTTTTGGCGATCGAATCAGTTCCAGCTTTGGTTTCCAAAGTTGCCAACACACTCAAAATATGATGTTTGTAGACATCCTGCCATGTTATCAGACCCTCAGGCAATGGGTCGGAATATATACTGGCAAGTGTCTCTACCATCTTTGCCAAGGCTTCCAAGCTACTATCATATACGTGCATGTACACTTCGCGGCTTAAGCACTTAAAGTTCAAACCACCTAATCCAGCAATATTTTTGAAGTTAAGGTTCGCAAGAAAGGACACTCTTCTGCACTCTTGTTCCATTAACTTGTAGAAACGAGATAATCCAAAACCAGATAATTGCGCTTGATCAGGGTGTATAATTGGTAATTCTTTTCTGGTCTCTTCCAGTTGCAAGTAGCAGTCAGAAAGAAGACCAAAGATGTAAGCAAGCCGCACCTTTTGGCATCCATCAATTGCGGGGTATACAATAGACGAAACAACTTTGATGGTTTCCACAGCATAGCCAGCTATTTTTCCTCTAAATTCTGAAATTTCACGAGTAATATCATCATTTGTCCACACCTCAGAAACAAGGACAGAACTCAGATAACGTACAAAGACCTGCAAGGAAACAACTGATCACTATCACTCAATGGGAAAAAAAGTTATCACTATTTAAAGAATTCAGATGTGTATGCCTACAAAGCTGCCTACCTGTGAACGGTTCAAGCCGTATTCATCAGCTAACGTTAATACATCCTTCAAAATGTGCTTCTTCTCCAACTTGACTGAATCAATCAAGGGAAGCACAACACTCTCAATATAATTTAAGTCCCGAGACAAAAAGCGTACTGTGTCAACGCCAGGGATTATTTTCTCTAATGCTCTACAACGATCTGCAACACGCTTTTGGTCCTCTAATTTCAATTTCCATTCCCTCCAAAAGGTAGACTGTACCTTGTCAAATTTGTCTATTTCACCTGAAACCAATAAAACAACATAAGAAACCATGAACTCCTTATCATCGTAAAAATGTAAGTGCATCAATAATATCAGACTCTATTTTCACATTTCCACTGCTTGGAGCTTTAAGATGATAGCATAGAAAATTGTAATTAAGTATAGCAGATTACCAGTGTGTTTTTCTTTAAATTCCCTTAGTAGCAGCTCCCTCCTTTGCGTAGGATCTTCACACTCAGTTGCTGAACTATACAACAAGCTATATGTCATCCCCACATTCATGATGCTAGAAATTTCTTGGTAATCCTTCCTTGTTCTAAGCTGCTCCTCTATCACTTCAACCCCATTAACGGCATCCCACAGATTCAACAGAAAGGAGCAACCCACTATGTCTTCCTCTTCAGTAACAGGTGGTTCAATAATTGATTTTGCCAGAGAGGCAACCACATTGTCAGTAGGAGCAAAACCATTTCTCACCAACCAGGACAGAATGGTCACTAGGGCCTGTGTTCTTACACTGACATATTTCTTTCCAGGAATCAAGTTACCAAGTGACTTCTTACTGTGTTCTCTATTCCTACTTAGTTCAAGAAGCCATGGAAGTTGCAGAGCAGCAAAAGTCAAAAATTTTCCATTTTCTCTCAAAACAGATTCCCAGTTGGTTCCATTCTCAACAGGCAAATTTTTAGCAACAGCAGAAAGTACACTTTTTATGTTACCAAGATGAACTTCTTGATCGTCACAACTAGCTCCCTCAACCATTTCTAAGCAACCTTTTAGGTTGATTATATCTTGAATACCATGGACTGGACCTGTAATAACCGAGGAGCCTTGAATTGAGAAATCTGGACACTTTGTCCCTGACAACACCATTAATGTCTCACATTGACCTTGCAAATCAAGATCCTTCCATGCATGGAGCAACTCACTCACAGATTCCTCATCGCAATTGCTCAAAGCAAAACCCAGTAGCTGCTTTCGAGAATTCATATCCATGTTTTCAAGTGCAGGACCCCTTGCTATTGCAGCACATAAGTCCCAAATGTGACCATGCCCTTTCTTAGCCAAAACAAGACATAGGTCCAGGGCCAATTGGAGATCACCAGCAACCGCAGCTTCTCTGGCAATAGCTTCCTGAACAGAAGATATGTGGTCTGGAGAGCTCAATCCAAGAAGTTTCGCAATCTCAATGAGTTCATCAACATGTAAATATGCACCACTTTGGCATGTGATTGCCATTTTGATTATCTCCATTGGATCTTTTATTTGCCTGAATTGCATGGGTAAGAGAGTCACTCCAAGGCTGGGAAGTCTAACTGTAAGTGCATCAATAATATCAGACTCTATTCTGACATTTCCACTGCTTGGAAATAAATTGAGGCATTCCTTAGCCTTCCAGATCTGAAAAAAGTTGTACACTGATTAATTAATACAATAGTAAGTATTGATGTGCTACCGCATCAAAATGTTTAAATGTATCATTTCGTGCTTGAATATCATAAATCATCAGCAAACATTAGCATCTTTAGACTTACTTCAGGACAAGAAAGACTTGAAGCTGAGAAGAAATACTCCCTTGCAGCTTGTATGACAAGATTTTCAGCCTTCTCTGATGCTAAAGCAACTGAACTTGTACCCTTTAGATAATTCCTAGCAAGAGAAAACTTCCCCGCTTTCAGCAGTCCTCGGCAAAATTCCATCAACATATACTCCAAGTCCAGAAAAGGAAATGCCTTCTCCCTAATGCATTGCATATCACGCCACATGCTTGCCCAATCAGTATCTGATCGACCAGGCTGTCGACGTATAAATTTTGAAAGGATAAGACGAAGAATTTGCTTTACACCTTTTCCATCTTCATGAGACTCTAGAAAAAAGTTCAGGGGCTTTGGCACCTGAAAACACATGAAAATTGATTAGATGCAAAACATCAATACCCGACTACCAAGAAAAACACTTCCCTTTCAAGAAAGAATGCAGACCTGATAGAATGCCAGGAGCCTCCCTACTTCAATGTGGCCTTCTGCCAATTTCAATCTTCTCTCAAGTCCATCAATATGTATTTCACTACCTGTTCAGTCAGAAAGATAAAAGGTAAACATTCTTAAACAAAAACAAAAACATATCTAATTGACTATCACACAAACCATAATTCTAAATAAGCAATTACCTTGCATTTGTGGAAGCTTTGATAATATGGCTGCCATTGTACTCCACCTATCAGTAGATGTGCACAAATAAATGCACTGCAGAGCACAGTCTATGGCTTCAACCTCATCCTTGAATAGGCTGTTACTCTGAAAATCACTGCACCCTTCCTCTATTACGAGCAAGCAGATGTCCAATTTGTTCTCAGAAGCAGTTTCCTTCAGCCATCTAACCAGAAATGATTCAGCCTTGTTATGCTTTGTCGTAGGATGGTTATCTGCCACCGGATCCTGTGACCTCTCTTGCATAAATGGAACTGCCATATTATGTAGTCTTGCAATCATATTTTCTTCTTTAACTCCTTTAAGCATCAATCTGAACTTCTCATAGTCAGAGAACTGTTCCCACATGACAAGACTGAGGCTGGAATTTATTTCAGGACTACTGTCATCAGAATAAATAAGTTGGTGCAAGTATGAGACATCCTCATGGAACCTCTGCAACTCGTATAGACCTTTGCGATTAGCAAAATCAAGCAAGCAAATGCAATTATCTAGCTGTCCACTACAACTATCAATATCTCTAGCTCTCTTCTTGTACCACATTGAAAGTTCACTAGTTGATGGCCAAACTGATCCTAAGCACTGCTTCAGTAGAGGTTCGGTCTGAATTTGGATACCAATTTCATGGTCCTTGGGTGATCTGTTAATAAAACTTATCATTTTCTTACATTCAACCCAATCTTCTTCCCTCACAGCTACATTTGTAGGGGGAGACCTCCCTGGAAGAAGCTGCCCGTATGTTTGTACAGGAACTGTTTCAGGGATAGCAGCTAAAATCTCCAAAACACAAGAAGCCAGTGAATAAGGATGACGCTTGAACAGGAGATTTAAGGCCCCAATCTTCCCGCTTTCAGCAAGCGTAACAGCTGCTTCACTTATAGGCATAGCTCGAAATTTGCTATATTCCTGCACAGAAAACCTGCATAAAACTATGTCATTCAACTGTAGGATAATGTTTCGCTAACATGAAAATATAGCTTCGGATTATGATACCTGCCCATGTTTATCCCAAGAAAGGTCTCCAACCGGTCTCTGAATTGTAATAACTGAAGTCTAGCGACACGGAAATCCCAAATTTGGCTAGATTCATCATTTTCTGATTCAGAAAACCCATACTGGTTAGTTAGGTTCAGCCCATATGCAAGCAAGGCCCTCACAGCATCTTCTGTAGGTCCAACTTTGTGTACACATTCAGAGAGTACAAAAATTTTGTCCTTAATTGTTGATAAATAGGTACTTATTTCCTTTGTTCCTTGGCTTGACTGTAACCACTGTGACTTTACAACTTCATCTTTATCCAACCCATGACAATCAGCAAAATCCAAGGCTGCTTGATACTTTTCATTTCTAATCAAAATATTATACATCTCCATGATGGATCTTTCAGAAAATGATACAAGGCTCCAGTTCAATGAAGAAATGTCAATTTGGTCCAGGCTGTCCACTACAATATGCTCCATACTATGTGAATCATTAGTTTCCTTAGAGTCAGATCTCTCTTCAGATGATACAGTCTCCAAAAGAAACAGGTTTCCTTGAAACAGATTTATTCTGTCTATAACCGGCTTAGAGTATACAGTTCCATTTTCCTGAACTTTCAAGCCACTAAGGATGTCAACCATGGTAACAACACCACACCTTTTTGCAAAAGTAAGGATGTGGTCAGACCACCAAGTAAAATCCACAATGTCACTTAAATATTCCCCCTCTCCACTTGACAAATTATTGGTCACCTGTGACTCGCACCTCTCTCTGCATGTAAAATTGGAAAGTGAAAAGCATTCTTTATCCAGCTTAAATACGTGCAAGCATCCTGTGACATCTAAAGTAGCAACAAATTTGGCTTGTGGAGAGATTAGCACCTTTGGATATACTAGCTGACTTCCTTTTGGTATCGTATAAAAACCCTCAAACTGAATGGTAACAAGCTGCTCCAGATCAATGGTCCTACTTCTACGCCAGAGAGAAAGATAACAAGATCCTGGAAGAAAATAAAATTTTAAATAATAAGTAATCTAGCTCATATATTACATCATTTTCAATTGTTTTCTATGACATAATGTCAATATCTTTTTTGCATAGAAATAAAATTAGATCCAAGTCTGAAGGCAACAACATGAAATTTTCTTTATGGCCAATGAACACAGTGATAGCAACCAACTCTGAAAGTCGCCGCAAAAAAGAAGAAGCATGATAAGCAAATATTCAACCCACAACAACACCTAAAGTGCTCTTCCATTCTTCAACAAAAGAATTACCATTAAAAATAAGGCCACCAACAAAAGTTACCCAATTCTAATCTAAAACTTGTCATATACGTATGCGAGAAATGATATCAACCACATAAAGGCCTGCATAAATGAATATCTTCATGTATAACCATGGAAAAGCTAAATGGAAAGTAGAAGCAGAGGAATCATGAGAGAGTTGCAACCTGAGGTTAGTACAACACCAGCAAGCAAAGAAAGCTCTGGGTGGTAGTCAACGCAGAAAACAATACAAGATAGCTGCCCCTTTGCAGTTAACCCATTATGTGAGGTGCGTGCAGAATATATAGAGGAACTTGGATCTTGACTGATTTCAATATGCTGAAGGGAACCATCAGATGTGACCACAATAAAGCTACACCTGAAAAAATTTCATTAACTTCAACAAGTGAACCTCAAACCAGATAATCAAGACATGTTCTTGTAAGTGTCATTTTTGCACGGGTTATTGGCAGAAAAAAAAATATACTTACAGACAAGATTTCTGTACATCAGAATCGTCCTGCACAATCAGGCTAATTACTGGTAAAGATACTTTTAAATTCCTCCTTGCAATCCTTGTTATCTCTTCACCGTTTGCTTTGATAAAATATAGTGTATCATTGTCATCAGCAACTCCAAGAACATCATGACTTTCTGACCAAGTTCCTATTGTAAATGAAGTAAGGCTTCCACCTGATGGATAGAACACAAACTATCTTAATGAAAAAACAGAACTAGTGTAACAAACAAATTTGGATGTAACGAAGAAAAAATAAAAAGGGAAAATCCAAATTTCTAAAGCATACATATCTCAAAAACATCACAATGAAGAACCAGTAGGAATCAACACATTATGTGTATCCACAAAATTATTCCAACTTCAAATCTCATTGGCCAGTATTAAGATCGTAATCCTACAAACTCCTCTTGTCGTGATTTTCTGAAACGACCTGTTTCTAATTAATTGTCTTTGGACCTAATTTCAGACTCACTGTATACGGTCGACTACTATGGTTAGAGGTCTCATGGTCTACAATGAACTACAATGTGACCAATATGGCCTATTCACAATGAATGTACAATTAAGTGTTCATTAAAGAAAGACCATAATTACATACCTCTAATTGGTATTAATATTTCAAATATATCAGCTGATCATTACAGGGTACATTGGAAAAAGGGCATATCAACCAAATATAATGCAGGGAATCAACTTTGCAGGGCATAGCAACTAAATACTGAAAATTTTATGCCCCCGTAATACCGGTACCGTTAAGGCTGTAAGTTTAGTTTAGAGCACTTAAAATATGACGCAGCAAGATAACAGAAGCTGATGATTCCGAAAATGTAAGGTCAGCGAAATCAGTAAAATACAACTTATCTTACATGTAAAAGTGCCGCAAGGCTTCGAGTATTTGTCCTCCTTCTGCAAAATCGTTATCTGATTTCCGGAAGCCACAGCAACGCGCTCGCCTCTCGGAGAAATAAACAAAGATGCCAGCTTTCTCAATTTTCTTGGCTGTTTGTATTCGCTCCATTTATCCCTGAGTTGGCTCACACCTTCATGGATCAAGAGGAAACACAAATTCAATCAATTCGGGTTCCGGCGACATGATCACCCTCTTAAACACCATAATTCATCCAAAAAACCAATAAAATATAAAATTTGAGAAAAAGAAAAAGAAAGAACCTGGAAGGGAAAGCAATGATCGAAATCTCCCTCTGCTGCCATTATTTGCCTAAACTCCGTGAATTAATAGGAAACGAAAGAAAATTAAGAACTCGATTATTTGAGTGATTAAGCAAGCATGGAGTTGATTAACTTGAAAATTGAAGAAATTAAGAGAATTAAGAACCTGTTGAGGAGGGTAATTGGGAGTGTAGGGCCTCGTAATGTGACGTCGCGTCTCGTAAAACACCGTGGGAGTTGCTTCGTCCATGGCCTAATGATTCGGTGTCGTTTTTCCACCCTCCAAGATCTCAAACCCTAGACCTCAAAAACCACGCCCGCATCTCAAATTCCACTTTTTACAGAGCACAGAGAGAGAGAGTAGACAAACGCACCACCATTTTTTCTTTTTCTTTTTTTGGGGGTTGTGAAACGGCTACGGACTCAAATATGTCGGGCCTGGGCTATAATGTAAGCAGGCCGAAAGAATAATTGGGCTTAATGCAGACTTTAACCTGGCCCAATATCATGAGGCTTTGATTTTTGGGAACTGTTGGGTATCCTGGATGGGTATAAGCATCAGGCCGTCATTGCGGTCCGTTTTGAATGAGAACCCAAAAGGATGGGGCATGAAGTCGTTCCATTGGATCGATCCATTTTTTTTCTTCATAAAACGATATTAGGGTGAGGATTTGTAAGTTCATACTATGAGTCGTCCATAATTTAGTATTGAACTCGTTATTTAACCCATGCATTCAAATCCCACATAGGTCCATCTCAATAGACATCATAGACTCGAATGCAAGAGACCTCTTTGTGTGTTTCTTTGACGTACGGACGACGTGGCACGGAAGTTACTATCCAAAAATTTCTCTTATGTGTGGTTGTTTGAAATTCCAAATAGCCACACACGCATTATGGATGATAATGATGGTAGAGGAATAATATTCTCATTGCAACACAGATTACAGTGGTTTTGTGCAAATTATTCTGCTAGGATAAAGTTATTGCAAGCCAACTTTCTACGATCAATTTTTTGAGGATAAGCTACAATGCTTATAAGTATTTCATGTTTACACAATTTTAACCATTAACTGTCAAACAAATCTAACCATTAATAATTAGATACATGTAAGTATTTTATACTTGTAAACATTGTAGCCGGATCTCAATTTCTTGAAGTCAAAAGAACTAGTTCATCATGCATGCATGCAATGCAATGGAAGATTTTGATTCTCTTACAAGAAGTGCCATATATGCGCAATGAACTAGTCAACTCAACTAGCTAGCATATATATTCTTCAACACTGATTTCAAATCTTATGGATAAATTGGTGGAATATTTTGTGAGTCTATAATTACATGATATATATTCTTTCATTTGGATATAATAATCGAATCATATCACGCGGCAAAATACAGTTTCAGTTTTCAGAATTTAGGGTTGCTTTCTTTCCTGCAACCCTAATATCAGTTCAAGCTAATGCTAAAATGATCTTAACTGTAAAATTACCAAGATAGATATTAGAGAACTCTATGTGGAAAATATCATGACCACTCCTTTTATATTTATATAATTGTACTTTTTTCGGAATACAGATGTTGCATAATATATAGATGTTCAAACAAAGACTATCCAAAACCCTAGCTACATGAATATCATGCACAAAATAAACTGCATTTTAGAAACTTAAGACACAGGTAAGCGTCTTTCTCCACTCTACCAAAATTTAAAGCAATTGTAATTGTTTACACTCAAAATTGTCATGTTTACACCTATTTTGGTTTAAAGCCAAATTATGGCATTATGTGGGAGTTATTGTGAAATTAGGCCAAACTTACACCAAGATATTTTGGGTATCTACAAGTTGACATATTTTGGGCATCTACAAGTTGACATATTTTGGGCAGCAAGGATGACACTATTTCTTGTAAGCAAGAGGTGTATCTGCAAGTGGATAGTTAATTAATGTTATCTATCTTTGTGCAAGTGGAATTCGGTTGAGGTGCGTGCATCAAGTTGGGTTGTTTTCACATTGGTTTTGTTTTCTATATATTAGAAGCGAAGGCAGAGAGCTGGAGACACTCAATCAACCAAAATTCAGAACATACATGTTCTAAGGAAAGCCAACCTTTCAAACACCAAAGAGGAAAACCTCTCTCTTGAAAGCCAAGAAGTGGCATTCATCAGTTCATACAATCCAGCAACAAGCTTTCATAAGCCTACATAAGGCTTTAAGCAACCATTCACAAAGCTTCGACAACTTGTGTTAAAGCTTTTAGATCAGGAAGCCCCCGATCTTAGAATTAGCTCTACCACTTCTCTTTGTGGTATAAATTAAGCCTGAGAAAGAATCTCCTTTAGGCTATTCTCTTCTTCCCAAAGAGTCGATGAGCATAAAAGCCAATTCGATGGCTTTGTCTCCAATCCGATGGGCATAAAAGCCAATCCGATGGCTTTATCAATGGCTTTGTCTCCAATCCGATGGGCATAAAAGCCAATTCGATGGCTTTGTCGATGACTTTGTCTCCAATCCGATGGGCATAAAAGCCAATCCGATGGCTTTATGTGCAATCCAACCACACTTTGGTTGATGCTTACAGCTTTATTTACTTACTGCATTTACTTATTCGTAAACTTTCAATTCAGTTTATATATATTTACTTTGATGCAAACTGTATTTTCTTTATTTACCACTTACTATCTTTACTACTGAAGCATTTCAATTAAATATAACCAGTTTATATTCAATCTATATTCTAACCATATTGGCAATGTTATATATACAATTAAAGTTCTTAACAGGCAAGGCAAATAAAGAACATAAGTTGAGCCTCTCACTTAAAGGCACAATCTTTTGGTTATAAGTTAAATAGCACAATTTCAAATCACACACATACACCGTCTGCTAGCGGTACCTAGTAGTGGCACGCTCGCAATCTCCCAATCAGTGTTCATATAAATTACTAGGCCTACAACTAAGCGCCATGTGAATTTATTTGTCGAATAGTAATAGTCATAGAAAGATAAAGATATACATATAGTACACTAATGTAGTGGGATCAATAAAAAATCTCTCCAAAGAATATTATGAAGTGGGGAAAAAGTTCGATATAAAGAAGAGAGTGCTGCATATGCTACAATTACAACTCAAATCAAGAAAACAATTGCACCCCCAGACTCTCCTTATCAACACGCCTCCTACACCAAAATAAAATCTAAATACACCATAGCATACGTTTTAAAATAAAGAATTAATCAAAGAAAATAATTTATGCACTTACTTTCTTCTTTTGCACACATTCCTATTTCTTTTTTTTCTCTTTAATTATTCTTCGCTTTATTTAATCTCAATGTTAGAAATAATAGAGGGTTGCATGGAAACAAAATAAAAGTTGTGTGTCGAAATCATCCCCATTATCGATTAAACATGTGCTATGAAAATTAAGGACCACTCTTATAAAGTAATTATAAACATATTAGGACCGTACGAATAAATCTAGAGCTCCTACAGTGACCCGGCGGCTAATGCAGCTGCTTAAACTATCTTAATTTTGTAAACACGTAGAGAAAACACCCATTAAATTAGCTAGCTAGGGCAAAAGTTTAGTTCTCTATCTCTCAGCTTTATTCTGTTGGAAGACTTTCCTGGTATATTTCAAAGATATGAGGACCCTCGCACTAAGCATGCATGTTTAATTAATAATAAGTCCTCTTTTTTGACCAAAATGAAGGGATTTTCACATGGTTTTGAATTCAAAACTAGCAAGAGATCTCCAAATTCGTTCCCTTTCTTGGAGAAAAAAACTATTATCTCTCTTCTTTTAGCTTTTAGATTTCATGGCTTAGATTTGGCCTCAATTTCCATCGGGAATTAAGAAGGGTAAGAGTGCGCACTGAATCTGAATGAATGGTTTATTATTACAGACAGTCATACAGATAGAGGCCTAAGTCAAAAATTAAAATGAGGCCTTATTATTATTATTACTACTCCTACTACTACTATCATTATTATTATTTTTTATATGTAGGGCAAACATTGCTCTTGCAGCCTTGCAACAAAAATAGAGGCCTCACGTGAAACCCTTGCATTAATTTTTTTTGTTTTATATGTTGTATTATAAACACTTATTAAAATTTGAGGCCTTACTCCAAGATGTGGCCCAAGGCTTGAGCCTTGCTCGCCTTGGGTCTGGGGCGACACTGATTACAGACATGCACGGAGATACAATCTTCACCTGCAACACATGCATTTTAGATGTCATCACGATGAGAAATTTTTATGGATAATGAAAACACGAGTCATGTTTTGACAAAAAAAAAACACGAGTTCTGTGATGCATAATTTTAGTTGCTATAAATTATAATAAGGGTGGATGAAATGATTGATATATCGGGAGAAATTTTCAAAGTTCTCAGTTTTCAACCGGTAACTCCATATGTCATAATATAAGTGAGGGACATGAAAAAAAATATTATTTTCCCTATTTGTATTATGACATGTGAAGTATTTTTTGAAAACCAAGTACTTAAAAAAATCTCTCGATATATCAGACTTTTAAAATATATGTATCAATAAAATAAATAAATTCATATGTTATAAAATACTAACTAAATTTACGTGTCCGTGTTTCGTATACTTAATTACTCCACCACCATGACATCCAAGTCGAACGACATTGATGGCGTGGCATGCAATATTGGCGATCTTGATTAATCACGTGCCTCCATTATGTTATGCTAAATGCTAATAATGGGGTTTTATTAATAAAAAAAGTTCATGAGAGAGGATGAAAGGGATTAGTAGTGGGATTCCTAAATCCTGATGTTTATGAAAAATGTTCCTTCCTTATCTTGTCCTCCCTTACAGGAACCATCTGTAAATTATCTAAGTAATTAAGACGGCTAGCAAGCTAAGCTCCTACTTCCTCCTATATATAGAGGTGGAAGCTCCAATTCAATATATTAAAAGCGTTTTCTGCACAAGTAGACATGGTGTGATATTGGTCTGGCTCATATTTCAGATAACTAGCTATCTTTGATCATGAATCTTCACGATTCACAACGAAGACTAGTACTACTCTTTGTAACGAGCCGAACCAATATCACTCTTGTATGCTTCTTTGCATATATATATCTTTGCCTACCGAGTACCTAGCGTGGTCGTTCGAGTTTATATTTTCTGATATATATGCGTGTGTGTGTGTTAGCTACAACTACATTCTTTTTCCATTAATTTCAAACACGTAGTTTCTGCGTATATGGCATACGGTAATGAATTTGGCACCAACCTACCTAGCTGATGAATGATGATGAGTCGATGATGTTGATGATCGATGTTCTTCGCTACTAAACTATGAATTAGGGTATTTAACTATTTATTTATTTTTTTTATAAGCATCACCATGATATCATGATCATATCCATATATTATATCATTGGTTTCAGAAGTACTGGCTTTACTTAATGATTAATTATTGTTTTTATTTTAAAAGTTACCGGACATTTAATTTTACATTAATTGGTTTCAAAAAACACCCACCTCTTCCACTCCTTAATTTTCCTGATTATCTCAGTTAAATTTCACCATATTGGAAAGAGTTGTTGATATGCATTATGCTAGTTTTAATTTGCAGTAGCAGTACTTCTTTCTAACCTCAATTTGCAGTAAACACACAGAGGTGCTAATGCTGATCAAGCTTACCAGCAGTATTTTGCAGAATTAGGTAAATGTATATTTATGATTTTTACTTTCATGGTCAAAATATAAACTTATTTCTCTAGGGCTGTTTATAACCCTTTTAACTTTTAGTTTTCAAAAATTGAAAATTAAAAATCAAAATCAAGTCAGATTTTGAAAATTCATAAAAGTAACTTTCAGTTTTTAAAAACTAAAAACATTTATCAAACAAGTTATGAAAAAAAATAAAAAATGAAAACGAAATGATTATTAAACAATCATTTTCTTTGATTAAATAACCTTGTGCAGAAAAATATAATTAAGCTTTCTGTCATACCAAAAAAATATATAAGCTTTCTAAAATGGTCAATATATAGCGCGTATGAAAGTGGGTGATCCTTTGATATACGATTAATATATATGTATCCAATTAAAGTTATAATCCTAGCCATTCTAGGACCTAAAAACAAACGGATAAAACAAGTAGAAATGTTGCATGCATGTTAGTTTACTCATAAAACATTTCTTATATATCCAACTATATAGTATATAGTAAATATGTCCCACTTAATAATTAAGCCCTCCCCTTGGCTTTGGTTAGTACTTAATACCACTGTAATAAACTTTTGGAGTTTGCTTCTTTCAGTTAAAATTGCTAATTAAGTGGCTTTTGATGTTTATCATGCTTAAATTTTTGGGTTTGTTTGGAAGTGATTTTCAAAATGACTGAAAACATTTCTAATGAAAGTGTTTTTGGAACCAATTCTTAGTAAAAATGAAAGTGAATACTGGAAAGCACTTAAAGTGCTTCATGTAAGAATCACATAACTAGTGTTTCTGGCAGGAAGCACTTAAAGTGTTTTTAAAACCTAAAAATAATTTCACCAAAAGCGTTTTCTGATACATCCCGTCCCTAATTATATTGTATTTTATTCCCCGATGTTGTAAATTGATGAAAATACCCCTTGTGGGCTAAGTGAGTCTTACGTGGACATTCGATTCTCTTGTCATAATTTCGTACCTTCCTTGTGATTTATGTTTAGTACTCTTCACTACGAACCCGTGGGCACAAGCGGGACGTCATTTGGACTTGTAACGGACAAGTTATGAATGAGGGCATTTTGGTAATTTGCACTTTTCTGTGCAGTGGTTTCTATGGATTGTTTCCCGTGGTTTTCTCATAAACCAAGGTGCCCTACACCCTCTGAAAACTCAGACTGCAAAGGTTTCAATGCCTTTGACTACATGTAATTGTTTTGAATTCTTATGTCCTTAAATTGTTGCATTTCCGTGTGGCATTGCACCACACAACTCAAGCCTAACCTGTCTTCCTTGTCTGCCACTTTGTTCCTTGCCTTCACTCACCTCGTGCTTTGTACACTGCAAACAGAAATCACACACATGCAAACTCACCCACACCCAAGCTTGGTCGAGACCACCACCATCACATTCTCTGAAATTTTTCTTCGAGTAATCACAACCACGATCCCCTAGCTCACCAACATGACCAAACCAAGCCCAGAAACTCAGACTCAAAACACCGACCCTATTTTCTCAGAACGCCAGCGAGCTTCACAATTTTCCTCGACGAAATTCCATCGATTTGGACCTCGATCGAACCCAATCTCATCTTCAGACAACTCCTTGTAAGCCTTGGATCACATCTCAGGCCTTGCATGCACGATTAACCTTGGAATCGTCGACGTTCAAATTTGACCGGAACTTTCGAGGCTATTTCCGGCCACCTTTTGGGGTACCACTAGATAAATTCGAGTTCCCCTCTCTTCTAGCTTCATTTTGGTACCTTTTGTGTGAAAAATGGTGTTGAATTGAAGAAATTACAATTTTACCAGAAATTCCGGCGAAACTCTTATCGGCGAGCAGCAGGAGAAAAGTGCAAAGGTGACCGGCGAGCTGACGTCAGCAAACCCGGTTCTGATGCCAGCCAACTCGGTCGTGACGTCAGCAGGTCTGGTTCAGATCGGTCGAACCGGAGAATATTTCGAGGTATATTCCGTTTCAAACCTGACGTCGTGATGGAATATTCCCTAACAGCAACAGAATATTCCGTAACGCCGTTAGAATATTCCGTTAAAGTTAACGGCACGTCGTTAACTTTAACGGCGAGTGTGACTGACTCCCAGCCGGCCCGTGGGGGCGTGTGACCGCCCGTGGGAGCGCGTGTGGGCGCGTGTGAGTGCATGAGCACGCGTAAGGGTGCATGAGCACGCGTGGCGGCGTGTGCAGCCTTGTGGCGACGCGTGAGCCACTTTTCCGACAGTTTTAAGTCCCGAACCGAGCAAACAAAGGGAGATTTTGAGTCTTTTCCTTACTATAATTTGGATTTGACTTGTATAATGATTAGTATAGTAATTTCTCATATAGGTGAGACCTATCCCGAGGAGCTTCAAGGCCAAGCTAGGTACGACGGCTACGATCCGACGACATACCAGTGAGTGGGCAGTTTTCTTTATAAAATATTATTATATTATGTGTTTTAAATGGTATTTATGACTAGTATAGCATGCCATGATTTGTTGAACTTAGAAATGTTTTGGTTATATATCTTTATTTGAATTTTAGAAACTTATTATTGGCATGACTATACGCTTGTGATTTTATTTACTTATCATGCATACTTGCACGGTGTTAGTATTGTCCGGGCCAGGACTAACTTCACGTGTATGTTCACATTGCATCGACACGCTCACTTTGGATTCATCGTAGGTGCCAGCCTGTTCTAGTTGCCTTGGCAGCTAGAACTCGTTGTGATGCGCTTAGCGCCAGCTTCAATTGTATGTAGTACTAGAGCGTAATGCATGAACTCGTGTGCTTGTATTTATTTGATAAGTAAACATTTTCATACACTGTTGTTGATTATTTGACCACCCGTATCCTTTTTGGGCGTTGTTCCCAATACTTGATTTATTTATATACTTATTGGTATTAAAGTTATATTTTGGAAATTACTACGGGTTTTATAGTGAGGGGTTACTATTTTTCTGAAACTCAAGGAAAAATTTTATTAAACTTTACTTTTGGCCCACTCACCCTTCTTGTTTTTCGCCCCTCCAGGACTTAGGGATTGAATTTGGGCAGACAAGAACCTGTGGCAGCTGCTGACATATCTTTCCGTTAATGTATGGTTACCCTTCTATGTGTGTTCATATCCATCCTTCGGGATGGGAACATTATTCCCTTTACTGCATTCCTTGCTCTGATGTTAGTTGTATCAAGGGTTAAACCCCCACATTGCGCACTCTCTTTAAACTCTGATTTTGTTAATTATTTCTAAATTCCAACTTTATTTCATTCTTATTTATTTTTCACGTCATGACTTCGTCACTCCTTCGGAGTGATGGTCAGCACGTCTCGATATTCGGTATCCACCTGGATATTCGGGTCGGAGTGTGTCATTTTTCAGTCGTTTTAAAAACATTTACAAACGAACCCACTATTTGTTGAGTTTATATCATAAGAGGGTTATTTGCATAAACATATAATTAGAACATATATCTTTCTCTGTATTTACGGACTCGAGTCATGTTTGTTGAAATGTCACGTGCTTTATTTTTGTATTATTAGGCTTGAGCCAGTTTAATTAGGCCTGATTTATATAGTTGACTTTGTGTAATCAGGTTTTTACATTTTTTATTGTACGCACAATTGCATTCTGTTTATACCTCCTTAAGGTGAAGAACAAAGATACATAATCTTCTCCATATAATTATACTCTACCAGTTTTCTAGTATATATAATTAGCACCAATTTAGCAGAGGTTATAAGAAATTCATCTAAAGAGAGCATAATTATAATTTCTATACTTCCAGTCTACTTGTGCAAGATCAAAGAAGTTTGATGATCGTAATCCTTTTTTTTTTGTCTTTCTTCGTCTCGTATCTTCCCCTTCTATCCCCACTATCACCCCCCTCCCCCTTTTTCCCTCGGATAATACTTAGGTACTCACTAGTGAGTACCTCATATACTCACTTTAATAATTTGGCCCAATAATATTTTAACACATACTTTATTGTTTAAAAAAATAAAATATATGCTATTTAATTTTTCTTGGGCTTGTAAACATAAAGAACACATGTCATCTTTTGATTGGACCAAATCAAAAAGTGAGTATATAGGGTACTCACTAGTGAGTACCCAAGTATTGTCCTTTTCCCTCGCCCCTCACTTTTACATTTTTGTATGCTCTTTCCTAGTCTTTCTCCAAGTTTTGGGATACATGCAGTTTATAGTCAACAGGGCCGGCCCTGAGATTTTGGGGTCCGTGTGTGAAAATTTAATCGAGACTCTTACTAAGAAAAAAAAATCATTATAAATTAAACTTACAAATTGATTTTTCAAATTTATATAAATTTAATTCATACAGAAACAAATATATTAAATACAATCAGTTGAGTTGAAAATAAATTTTTACTTCTCCAAAAAGGTCTTGGGTTCAAATAGCTTTGATGTTGTTTTAAATTTTTTTTTCTTTCTTAAAATTTTGCAAAAAAACAAAATGAAATGCAAACCACAAGGGTTTGAAACCACAACCTCGAGTAAAAGTTGCATTGCAAAAACCACATCTGCTAAACGTAAATTCAATTAATTTGTTGCACAAAAATATATATAACATAACCTATATATATTACATACACATTAAAATTTCGGGGGCCCTTCAAAATCGGGGGCCCTGTGTGGGTACACCACTTGCACTCCCATAGGGCCGCTCCAGATAGTCAACAAGAGTTTTGTTGGTTTTTTATTTGTTTTATTTTTGTTGGTTTATAGTTTTATTTTTGTTTTGTATTTATTTTGTCTATTTGATTTTCCTACTTAGTGACACGTGTTTTGTCTTGTTTTGTCAGTGGTGACGATGTTGGTTAGCATAACGATTATCAGTTGCAGGAATGTTGAACGGGATTTGTTGTTAGTTCTGCTTCAGCGCCACAGGTCCATTTTAAAACACTTTTTCTCTCATGGCCGCTTAAGGGCAATTATAACGTATTAGTTTGCCGTGCTGGTTTTGATTTTTTCCTTGTAAGTTTTGTTTTGTTTTGCCCGTGACATCTTATTCACAGGTCTTTTGTTTTGCCCGTAATATCAACAGGTGAATGCTTCGAACTAGATTTGTTGTTAGTTCTGTCAGCGCTTGCTAGGCCCCATTTTAAACACTTTTCTTCCTCATGGCCGCTAAGGGCAATTATAACAGACAGGTTTGCCAGGTTGTTTTGATTTTCCTTTGCAAGTTTTGTTTTGTTTTGCCCTGTAATATCTTATTCAGGCAGCGTGTCTTTTTAAGACGCGGCTTTTATTCCATGATAATCACGTTTGGGTTCTAGATAGTTTTTTTCGCTATCATATGTACTCTCTATCGGTGTTTTTTAAACACCTTTTCCAACCAAAAGAGGAAAAGAAAAAAAAGTCTACCGCATTTATTTACACCAGCGACCCAAAAGGATAATACTTGGGTACTCACTAGTGAGTACCCTATATACTCACTTTAATAATTTGGCCCAATGATATTTTAACACATATTTTATTGTTTTAAAAAATAAAACATATGCTATTTAATTTTTCTTGGGCTTTTAAAAATAAGGAACACATGTCATCTTTTGATTGGGCCAAATCAGAAAGTGAGTATATAGGGTACTCACTAGTGAGTACCCAAGTATTATCCGACCCAAAATCCGCAACGTAGGGGACAATACTTGGGTACTGAGTAGTCAGTACCCAATTTGCTGACTTATCAATGTGGCCCAATCAATTTATAACACCTGTCAAATAAAATTCTCACACAAACTTCTACTATATTGCTAACCAAACACACCAATTCTATCTCTCCGCTCACATCCAAACATCCATCTTCTCTCCCTCAAAAATACAGATGCCCATACCTCCACCAGCCACCTCCCTCTCCATCCTCCTTAAGTCATGGTAGCTCCGCCTTCTTCCCCTGCTCCCGAAGCCATGACAGCTTCCCCCTTCACCTTTTCCCCGAAAACATCACAATTCTGTCCCCTCTAGTTTCGTCTGAAGCCATGGCGGTTCTGCCCCTTCCCCTTCTTCCTGGAAGCCATCGCAGATCGGCTTTATCCACCTCTCATCCGCCTCTAGTCTTCCTTTTTTCTGGGTACGAGCCAAGCTCAGCCTCAGACCCACCATGGGTTTCCACGAGATTTAGATTTGCAGGTGAGAAAGACGAAAGGGGTGCACTGGTGCAGCCGCATGGCTGTGGGGAGGAAGGTGAGTGAGGGAAGTAATGGAGGTTCTGCATGTTTGGGAGAGAAGATGGGCGTTTGGGTATTGGTATAGAGAATGATATTGGTGTTTGGTTAGGAATTTAGTGGATGTTTGGTTGTTTATTCAGAGAAGTTTATAGTGCCACACGTTTTAATCTTATTGGTCCACATACTGTCCCAACGTAGGCAGCAAGGTGAAGTTAAAAACTGTGTCTCGATGACGTGGCAAAATCTGGCTGGCTCTCTTAGGAATCGACGATTGACCACACTGAGGCCGCAGAGCATATGATTGACTAGGTCGTCGCTCGTCTGTTACCATGTCCCGCTCGACGTAGTCTGCTTGGAAAAAAACACAAAAATTAAAAACTAAAAAAATTCTAACTGGTTAAACAAGTTATTCTTTCATTTTCTGGATTCAGAGAAGGACTCCATGAAAGTAAAAGAGAATACTTCTGAACAGAAAAGTTCTTCAAAGCTTTGTGGTTTTTGGGTTTTCAATGAAACTTGCATGTTTGGTGAAGATATTTGTTGACTTCTAACGTCAGGTCAGGTCAACTACTCTCTCTCTCTCTCTCCCTCTCTCTCTGATTGAGAACCCATTGTTATATATTTCTGTTTGGTAGCTGAGAAAGTGAGGGAAACAGAAAAGGGAAATGGAATTCTGCATAAAGGGTAGTATATTTTCTCATCATATACTTATTAGAGCATAATAGCATGATTGAGCAAATTAATTTAGTTTAAATTCATTATATATTTGTTTCACTTGTTCGTTGAATATGAGTTATTGGAGTTCATAAGATGTAAGAAAAGATGCAGTAATGAAAGTTAATTGGTTGCCATGAAGCAACTTAGGAGGATAAATTAATGAAACTGAAACAACTTTAGTTGGTTACCATTTCGTTTTTAGTTTTTAGCTTTTAGCTTTCGCTTTTCTTGGTAGGGTTACTTATAAGAAGGATTTCTGAAGTATACCCCAATTTGCATTTTCGTGCTTGAATTCCAAAATTGGACTCGTGTTGCACTACTGGTTCTTTCCGTCAACCCTACGTTGCGGTTGAGAAGAGAACCAATATTTTCTCAATGTTGTTTTTCAGATGCAGGCTTGCATTTGCCAGCAAAGGGCGGCGGCTTCTTATCTTTCGCGATTGAAATTTGATTCGGACAGAGCTGAGGGTCTATATCCATAGATTTTTGGAGCACAAAAAAATGGCGAATGATATTGTTATCAGTGCCTCATTCGTTCAAGTGTCTGAATTACTCTCTGCGACTGTGCATGTAGCAAAGGAAGTCCTCATTCAGAAAGAAAATTTCAAAGTACTGTCAACGTACTTGGAGATTACCTCTTCTATTCTGAAAGAGTTGTCTAAGCAAAACATCGAGTGTTCCGAAAGCTTAGCTAATGCTTTGAAGATTCTGAATCGAGAGGGTGAAGTCGCGAAGCGGTTAGCTCTAGATTGCAGCAAAAGAAACAAGGTGTATCTCTTAATCAATTGCCGGAATATTGTTAAGGCCCTAGAGAGAAGCACAAAAGAGATTGGTAGAGCACTTCGTCTAATCCCATTGGCGTCGTTGGATGTTTCATCTGGTATAAAAAGTCAGATTAGTAAGCTGTGCAAGAATATGTTGGATGTTGAGTATCGAGCGGCTGTGGCAGAGGAAGAGATTGTGGGCAAAATTGAGCTAGGAATACAAAAACAGAATGCTGATCGGTCCTGCGCGAAGGACTTGCTTGTTCGTATTGTTGAGGCTCTTGGGATCTCCGATGATCAGTCTGCATTGGAAAATGAACTCGAGGAGTTCAAACGCGAATTGGATGATACAAATAGAAAAGACCTGGAAGAAGGTTTGCCAATGGAACAGATCATTGCATTGCTTGAGACGGCTAATGCTACTACATCTGCTGGTGACAAAGAGAAGGAGTATTTTGAAAAGAGAAATTCTTTAGGAAAGCAACCATTGGAACCTCTTCAGAAGTTTGAATGTCCGTTGAGTCGTGATATCATGGAGGATCCTGTGGAAACCTCCTCTCGTCACACGTTTGAGAGATGCGAGATAGAGAAGTGGTTGGCAGAAGGTAACACTAACTGTCCTTTGACCGGTATTCCCTTGGACACTTCAGTTCTACAGCCCAACAAAGCGCTAAAACGATCAATTGAAGAATGGAAGGAAAGGAATACCATCTTTGCAATCGCCTCTATTAAACCGAAACTCCAGTCAAGTGAAGAGCAAGAGCAAGAAATGCTTCAATCCTTAGACAGTCTGCAGAACATATGCATGGAAAGGGAGTTGCACCGTGAATGGGTGACTATTGAGGACTACATTCCTGTCCTCGTTAGACTTCTTGGTTCGAAAAGTCAAGAAATAAGAAAGCGTGCTCTTGCCATCATATTGATCCTTGCAAAAGATGGTGAAGAAAATAAGGTACCTTCTAATTGTCATGTTGTATTTTATGATACAGTTTCTTGGTAGAGGCAAGAATTGGCGTTTGCGAATTTCGTGTATATGATCCAGTTCATTATGTTTTTAACAGGGGAGAATCATAAAAATGGATAATGCACTCGAATCTATTGTCCGCTCGCTTGCACGTCGAAATGAGGAAAGCAAGTTAGCATCGCAGTTGTTACTCGTACTATCTACAACTAGGGCTGCACGCGATTTAATGGGAAATGTTCAGGGCTGCATACTTCTCCTAGTAACAATGCTAAGCAGTGAAGATAGTCAAGTCATCCGCGATGTAAACGAGCTTCTAGAAAATCTGTCTTTCGTTGATCAGAACATTATACAGATGGCGAAAGCAAATTATTTTAAACCTTTGTTGAAGCTTCTTTCTTCAGGTATGCTTAAGAGTGAGGTTTTGTGATAGTTTGGAGAATGTTACAAAATTGTGTAATGTAACAACTCAAATTTGATGCAGGACCGGAAGACGTTAAAATGCTCATGGCTAGAACTTTGTCGGAAATTGAATTGACAGATCACAACAAACTGTCCATAGCAAAAGACGGAGCACTAGGACCGCTTCTTGAACTCCTTTCGCAGGGTGATATAGAAAAGAGAAAAGTCGGCGTCAAAGCTCTCCTTCACCTCTCCAACTTACCACAAAATGGCCTGCAGATGATTAGAGAAGGTGCAGCTGGACCGCTCTTTGAACTTCTGTATTGTCACAGCTTATTATCGCCAACCTTGCGCGAGCAGGTGGCTGAGACAATTATGCACCTTGCCATATCAACCGCCACTCAAGAAGCTGCACAGGAGCAGGTATCGTTGTTAAGCTCCGAAGAAGAAATCTTTAAGCTCTTTTCGTTAATATCTTTAACCGGACCTGACATACAAACAAGCATTCTCAAAACCTTCCATGCAATGTGCCAATCTGCTTCTGGTTTCGACATCAGACTAAAGTTGAGACAGGTAACACAATTACTTCTCGCTCAAGGTTTTTGATCTCACGGCATGTGATTCTGTACATACTAACAGCCGCTATGATGTTTCATGTGATTCACAGCTCTCTGCTGTCCAAGTATTGGTTCAATTATGCGAAGCTGATAGCCCTACCGTGAGGGCAAATGCCATGAATCTGTTCTTTTCCTTGACAGAAGACGGCGATGACAGCACATTCTTGGAGCACGTAAGTCAAAGGTGCATCGAGACCTTGCTAAGGATTATAAAAAGTTCTAATGATGTGGAGGAGATAGCTGCTGCAATGGGGATCATTGCTAATCTTCCAAAGGACGCGCAGATGGCGCGGTGGCTTCTAGATGCTGAGGCAGTTGAAATCATCTGCAATTGTCTAACTGATGAGAACAATGATGCCTCTTATAGAAGGCGGGTAACAGAGAATGCTGTTGGAGCTCTTTGCCATTTCACAGTTCCGACAAATCAGGAATGGCAGAGAAAAGTAGCTGAAGCCGGTATTATACCAGTGCTGGTGCAGCTACTAACTTCTGGAACTTCTTTGACTAAACAATACGCCGCCATTTCGCTTAAACAGCTATCAGAAAGCTCCAAAAGCTTGAGCAAGCCGATCAAGAAGCGCGCGATTTTCCTGTGCTGCTTGTCTGCACCGGAACCTGGCTGCCCTGCACACCAAGGCATCTGCACAGTTGAATCTTCATTCTGCATAGTAAAGGCCAATGCTGTGGAACCCCTTGTGAGATTGCTTGGGCAGGAAGATTTCAGAGTTTGTGAAGCTTCTCTCGACGCGCTTTTGACATTGCTTGATGTCCAAGGAATAGAGCATGGTTGCAAAGTGCTCGATGAAGCGAAAGCCATCGCTCCGATTATAAAATTACTGAGTTCACAAGTTCCCAGTTTGCAAGGAAAATCTCTCAAGGCTTTGGAAATGATCTTTCGGGTGAATGAATTGAATCTGAAGTATGGAACTTCAGCACACATGGCAGTAGTGGAAATTGCTCAGAAGAAAAATAGTGATATGAAATCTCTGGCTGCCCAGGTGCTTGCTCAAATGGGTATGATTGGCAAACAATCTTCATATTTTTGATTGATTTGTATATTATTTATGGTCTTTATTCGTTAATGAATTTCTGCGAACGTCGCATTCTGATTTTTGAGATTAGATATAGAAGTCCGTTCATGTGTGACGCATTTGATAACCATTTCAATTTCAGTTTTCAGTTTTCGGTTTTCAATTTTTGTGCTAGAAATAAAGGGGAATTAAAACAAAGATCCTCTGCAAACGCTAGAGGAATAGTTATCTGAACTATTGAAATCAGAATGGAAATGTTCATCAACACGGATATCATATCGAAATAAAACGAAAAAACTAAAAAAGAATCCCTGATAAAATATTTACAGATCATCGAAAGATATGAATTTTAATGTCAGAGAACAGGGCAGCCATCAACTACAATCCCTTTAGCAGTAGGGCAAGTAGCCAACGGGCAGCCCTCGCCATTGTTCCCCCACCATTTAAGTTCAATGCCCCGGGTCTGCAACGTAATGAACATCAATATGGTAACAAAGGCAGTTCCGGCATCAAGACCACCAGACAGGACATAGTTATAGCGCGACCACACGTCTGGCCTATACCTGTAGACAACAAACCCGAAAAGAAATGCCACAATGATCCAACTGGTAAAGTTTACAGCACTAGCCGGGGGCATCATGGATGTGGCACCCAGCAAGACCGGCATGTTGATGAGACGAATCCAATTATGTTTGGGGAAAGCCATGTGTGCAAGCTTGACAAGCACAGGGGCAATGGCCCCACCAAGGAAGAACCAATTGACGTTCATGTATTCACCGAGGTTTCCAAAGATTCTGCGAGGGCCAACGAGCCCCCAGATAACTGATGCATCAAAGAACACGCGGTCCATTGGACAAGTCCACTGGCTATCCTTTGGCAGCTTGGAGGTATCACAAAGGTTCGGAATGTCTCCCATCAGCCACCATGCCGTTACCAGGTATACTATCACTGCTACAATCGTTCCTGCCACCTGTAATTCCACAGGGTTAGCTTCTGAAGATTTCAAACCAAAAATGCAACACAGATTGATAAGTTTGGAAAAACGAAACTGACCTGTGCTATGAACATTGATCTTGGCGGAATCTTCATGTAGTGACCAAGTTTAAAATCAGCCAGGAAAGTTAAAGCTTGAGTCATACTGATGTAGCCGTACACTTTGAAGCACATATTCGCTACAGGGTGCTCCGGGTATAAGTACCCGATCACATATTCCGTGATAATGTTCAAACCCGGTTGCTGTTACCACGAAAAAAAAGAAAACGGAAAAAAGTTTCAGAAACCTTTATCTAGCATGAACTTGACAAGCGGTTGTAAACAGCGAACAGCATTAGCTTACAAGCATAAGTTCTAATTTCGTTACCTGGTTTGTTGTGGCTGTGATGATACCAATCGGAACTGTGTACAAAATGGCGATGGCACAAGCAAGCAGTACACCCCACCAAGGCAATTGAAGAGACTCGTTGTAATACTGGCAAGCAAAGAGGATAAGAACGATGTTTACCACAAGGATGACGAGGAACCACCATGTTGGCACTGATTTGTACTTTTTCATAAGCCTTGCATGGATATCCAACTTCTTTCGTTGTCGAAATGCATTTCCAATGTCCCTGCGAAGGTATGATGAAATTAAGCTTCAATTCACAAACAGCAGATCTCTAGTTTAACTTATGCTTACATTTTGTAAAAACAGAACGTTCAATGATTCAAACGTAAATTACCTTGCATTAAAGAGCAGAACATGCACAAGCGTAGCAGGAAGCGTGGCAAACCCGAGACCATAAGTCATAGCGAAGAAGGTGCTCAAATTTACAGGCCCGGTCTTTGCATACGTAGGACGGTCAAGTTCAAACTTGGAATCAATGATGCTCAGAACATCATACGTGGTACCATTAGACATGAAAAGGTCACTAGAATATATCGGGAACTTCTTGGCATTGTAGAAATCAAAAAAGTACGTGATGGGCGTCATCACATACATGACAAGAAAAAATCCAATGGCAATATTGGCAGTGGCAAACCATGGGCTAGCTAACGGAGTACCAAGATACGATGAAATAGCCGCCCAGTCAATCGCAAAAGAACCAATACCGAGGCCAGACAAGCCAGAACCCAGTTGTTGGACAAGAATAGACTTAGGAGCAAGCCAACAGACCCAAGAGAAAGATGTTATGATGTAAAACAGATAGCCAGGAAAGATATAGTAACAGAAACTGCAGATCATCACTACGAGGAAGAATTGGGAACGAGTCATTCCACCTTTCGGCCTTTTGTCCTTCTCATGCAGAGCTCTGCAGCATTAAAGACTTACTACTATGAGTACTTGTTAAACAGGTTGTGAAATCAATGATGGAGTGATTATTACTGAACAAAGATATGTTTACCTGAAGAGTGAAACCTGAACCAGATTAGAAGGCCACCACATTTGTTCCGGATCAACCAGAATTCTTCGAAAAATTCCAGCCCAACCAAATCCTAACACCTAAATTCAAACAAGATCAACAGAAACTACAGGGTCAGACACTAAATTAGTAATTTCCGTATGAAACGAACAGTTCATTGTGTTACTATTGTTACAGAAATTCAGCAGATTTGGTAGATTTTGATATAAACAATACTGAACATTATTAACACATTTGTTTCGATGATAGAAACGAAAAGCATGTGCAAATATTGCTCCAAACGAGTCATAATCCGCTATAAAATCAAATGCAATTCCAATAATACGGAGAAGAAGAAAAATGAAATCATCAAAATCCAAAGAAGAAGGAGAAAGAAGAAAACCTGAGTGGTGAACATAACAAGCAGGGCAGGAATAAAAGTGAGCTTCCTCTTATACAAGAGCTTCACAGCAGACAAGATATGAGTAGCGTAAACACTTCCAGCGCCCGAGTTTGCAAATATGGTGATCAAAACATGTTCCTTGATATTAAAAGGCCCCGGATTCATGGTGAACTCGAACCACGTCCCCTTGAAAAAAGGGGACGTAGGCAGCGTCCTTGCCATGAGATGCCCGATGGGCACAACAGCAATCTGGGCAGAAATCGAAGTGATGGACAAAGGGTTTTTCCTGTACCAGAAGAACTGGTTGACAAAGGAGAGCAAGATGCATGAAGACAAACCAAGAACCCACATTCTGAACGTGAGCACCGGCATGGTGGGGTCATCGGTTTTTGGCACCGTCAACTCAACCTGCTTGATGGAGCAGTCGTTGACTTCCTCCTCCTCCTCCGCCGCGGAGGCATCGACTTTTGCAGTGTCTATCTCAGCCATGAACACAGCTTGTAGCTGTTCCTAGTGGAAAAACAAGCAATGTGCGAAATATATATATTAAATATGCATTCAATATATATGTATATATATATATATATAGTTGTATACTCGGCTCTGTGAAGTGCGTGTAAAAACACACAACGCAGAGAGGAAGAGAGGGCTAGGTTGGATTTGGAGTATAGAATATTATATATGTGTGTATATGTGTGTATATATATAATATAAGAAGAGTGAGAGTGAGGAGGTAGGACTAGGAGAGTAGCTAGGGTTTGTTTGGATACTTAGAATCCTAACGGGAAAGTGTATCTGTAGAATATACATTGTAGTAATTGAATATAAATACTAGAAAGACTAGGGATCTTCTAGCCCTCCCGGGGTTTTGGCCGTTAGATTCTTTATTAAGAATCCAATGACCAAAATCTAATGGTGAAAAAAGATTCTAGTGAATAAGATATAACGGAACACGTAAAATTTTTGTCGAGAGGAGGTTAAGTAGGAGTTTAACAGAAATAAAGATTCGAAATGCATGTGAGAATCCTAAGGCCGCCAAACTTGAGCGATTTTCAAAAAGTGTGAATAACGAAGACGTAATCAGTTATTTATTTATTTATTAATTTTAGGCTTTTAGCAAATTTCGTGCATACAATATGACATCCTGTAACAGAAAAACAAGAAAGAAAAATAAATATTTGTTGTAAAAAATTTAATTTTATGGGTTTCTATCACTATCACTATCACTATTAGTAAGGGTTAATAATTATTTTATTGATTAATGTGTTGGTTAATGGGTAGGGGTTCGATATCACTTTCTGGATAATTCGAACTGCAGAGAATCAGAGATAAAGGTTGAGATAGAGAAAGATAATAACAATAAATATTTTTGTATTTCTTTTCTTGTGTTTGGTTTTATACGAGCATATTAGAAAATAGGTAAACTCGGATCTCAGTCTCCGATGTGAAAAAAACAATGTCCTTAACCAACTGAAACTACAAACACACCTAATTTCATTAAATTACATTCGATCTCACAGATTTAGATTAATTTATTGTTATTTTTTATATTTGTCGAGGTATCTTTTTTTTTTTTTGTCAAATTTTTTTGGTCCATTTTGATTATGTAAAAGTGGCGTGGTCCATAAAACGGCGCACCTTTTGCTGAGCAAGACAGGTCAACTAATAAGCCCTTATCTTTTCGATCAATATTTTTTATTTTTAATATCTATCGATCAATATTTTGTTAGATATGCCCTTGGAAGATAGAACATTTAGTTTTTTTTTTTTTTTTTTAAATTAATCACGTACTTTACCTTTTTAATTAATCAAGTAATATTTTGTAAGTTTGTTTATACAAATGCATCGTCTTACGTAACTTCCAAAAGTCACCATCTTGCTTCCATTTCAATTGATAATTGGTGGTTTATTGAAAAATAAAGTTGGAAAGTTTGACTGCGACAGTGAGACTAAATGATTCAAATTTCAAAAGGCTCTTTTGAGCAATTAAGTTTGACTAAAGACACTTCAACTTCTAGAAGATAGAGACCCACCCATGCATTGCATTGCGATTTTTCTCGTGCCCACAGATCTAACACATTTAACGATTAGATCTGATCCAACAACTTAAACTGGGTGACCGAGAACGGTTGAATTTCTCGGTCAAATTTGTGTCGGCATTGAGTGCAGGTAAGTATTCAAGAAAAATTGCATGTATTGTATGTGTGTGAACCCATACAGATTTTGGGACAAAATCCATCACTTGTAACGTTAATAACACTATTACCACAACCGACAAAATCCATACAGATTTTGGGTCCCAAAATCCATCACAAGCTTGATGAAGACACCATTACCACAACCGACCCTTTCGAGCACAGTCACCGCAGTCCCCGCTTCCCTCAGCGGTGAAGCAAAAGTCGTTCTTTTCTTCGTCTTCGACATTTATAAAATTATAGCTGGCGACAAGGTGGGACCTTGGGGGCAGGGCAATGACACATTTATGGTTTACGTGAAGGACTAAATGCAGGAAAATATGAAACCATTAATTTCCTACTGGATAGTGTCTACCGTCTACTCTACGATGAAAGCGTGCTGCCATGCCATTGAGTCATTGACTCTCACTCTACGGAGTTTGCCCGACTTGCACCCGAGTTCGAACCCCCCTTTCCGTAGATTATTAGAATATCTCCCAGTGAAAGAGAAGGGGAGTATGAAGTTGGTAAAAGAATCAAGCCCTACTATGCTCCTAATGAAATTCGGTACAAGTGCAGAACCTTAGCCAGACGGATTCCCCAACAGTCTGGGAATGTGAAATCCAAAAACATCCCTTACGACAAATCTTCTGATATCATGTTAATTTTTCAATGCCAGGGTAAACTCTAGTAGATCACACAATTCAACCCAAACCCAGTCAAAAGACTCGAAAATCAAAAGCACGCATGCTTCCACACGGTAATAATTTGGTACATAGTGACAACTATGACGAACAAAATTCATGACATCTTCGAGAAAAATTGAGCAATGACACAGAAAAAGCCAGTTATTTCCAATATAAAATGTGACCTACAACAGTTACCACACTTCATCACCGAATAAATATCAAATCTAGACCCTAATCCCAGAGCATATGCAAATGCAATGAGACTACAACGTGTTTAACTTCAATTAAGTTTACATTTTCTAGCAAACGCATATGGCGATATAGTCTGTAAGTAATCATACTGGAACCAAACGGAACAGTTCGAATTAAAATAAACGGAAATTGAGTCTCCGGTTGTCTAAACAGAAAAGCACTCTAGAAATTGCCCCGCAATTATCCGGAACCACCCAAGCGAGTTGGTCCTAACTATGCGCCTTTAATTCTCGAAACTGCAAGTTTGTTGCATCGCCCCTCATTATCACAACCTCCCAAATCAAGCAAGTCCTACAGAGAAGAGTCGTTCGACGGTTTAGCGTGATTTTTTAAGTTTTTACTCAGCACCTAACGGCCATGAATAATAAAGGGTTGTACGGATCGAAAATTGTGTTAATCACCTGAAAAACTGCATAATTCAACGCTTCCCTCGGTGCCCACCACCTGACCTCGCACCAGGATAGCGAGCGAATTGCAACCTTAAATTGATTGAGTCACGGTCATGCTCATCGAATTTATAACCTGCAAAATCGAGCTCGACCATTTACGCTGTAACAACTGGGTACGTTTTCAACGCCGAATGAGGGCATCAGCAGATAGATGATATAAAGACGTTAAACCGCTATCTTAAATATTTAACACCTATGATTTTTCAACACACGTAAGCAGCAAACCTGGGATCGCCACACATGTCCTATATTGACAGAAAGGGTAAAATGGGTCTCCCTCATTCCAAAAATGAAGGTCTCGCACTTCCTCTCTTGACATAAAGTATACAGTATCACTAGATAAACCTCCTCAGAACGAGATTTCATCTTGCAGGAACAAAAGACGAAGTGTAGGCTAAAACATGAGATAACTATACTGAGAGCACCACTGTCCCAAGCAGCATTCTTAGACTGGATTACAAGTGTGACCAAACTAAAATTATGTGGCTTCTCTCACCAGTCTCACTGCGAAAAATCAAGGCCCCAAGGAAACCAACCAGATCAAAGCATTCATAGAATCTTGGAGGATAAAAAATGAACCATGAAGGCAATCCCTTCCATTGTTTGGAAGATTTTACAAAGTTTGGCTTGTGGTATACTGGTACTAGATGACTTTGCTGACCATGCAACTTCTAGCTTAAAGTAACGGGTGAAACCAAGACCTATGGGCAGCGGTAATCTATGTTCACCTCGTAAATCCAATAGAAAGTGGCCCAATGAATCACGTCATTCTTAAAAAACGAAGTCCCACGCCTTGAATAGTGAGTTATCTCACTTTAAACGGAAAATAAATGCCACAAAACTAAGGGTTTGGAAATCTTTGAAGTGGTTGAAAATGTCAGGTAGCTTTGGAAGTTAAAAGGGGTTTAAAATTAAATTCACAAATCTTGTGTACAAAGTTTCCATATGAATTGTATCAAAGCAATCTTGTCTGCCCATTCTACTATCCATTGTAAAATTTGATAACGTATTGGTCTTTCCTTTATTTTCTTTTCGTTAATTACATAGAACTGCCAAAAAACAATCCAAACTATTGATGCAATTCCTTTTTTTTTTTTTGGTTTCCATTTTCATGAATCATTTGGCAGTCCATTTCTTGCGAAGTGAACAAATTTTTTTAGGAAATGCAACTCCTCAAACAATGTCATAAGAAAAGGCAATGAAACTATGGTGCTATGACTTCAACAAATTAAATAAAAATGTAAAATTACCTTGCAATGCATCCATAGCAGTTGCTGCATGGGCCGGACTCACAAAATCAACAAAACAAAGTACCAGCGGATCTCCTCCAGGCTGCACAGGTTAATTATTTGTGAATCCATCAATCACTAACTATTAAATCTATCCCTTGGGAAAGATAAACTTACATGTCTCGATTCCTTGCTCACGAGTCTCACTTCCTTGTAGCCAACGAAAGGGCGAAAAATATCTTTGAAACCAAGTGAAGGGAAAACTCTAGACAGGTAAAGTACAAATAATGACACAAAGGGAAATAAAACTGCAACCCCTAGAAATTTAAAGGATACGAGCTACTTCGCGTCTTGTACAGTTGGGAGGCAATCCCTCCACAAATAGCGTACTGGTAGCACCAGGAGGAAGGGGAGCGTCAGGCCGTCCACTTCCCATTCCTAAGACCCTATCTTTTGCAGGTGCCCCTGGGTCAACACCCCCAATTCCCATCATGCGTGGATCCTCAACAGCACGACCAGGTGGTCCTCCACTCATGTTTCTAGCAGACTGTCCCCCGCTATATGATGAAATTTGCTGAAACATAACTTGTAACATTAGCCCCCGAAACTTCAAACGTATGGTGAAAAATGTGAGACTTCCAGAAAAATTAAAGTAAGTACCGCACTGCGCAGGTAGCGATCATACGACGCATTTATGGAGTCAGTATCTCTAATTCCTCGCATAGAACCTCTATCATCTTCATGGGGATAATAGTTAGGGAGGTCGTGACCACCGTGGGCATCTAAAAGATTAAGAATGTACTTCAGGATACCAAAAGAGAAAATAAAGAAACAATATTTGAAGGCATATGATTATAAACGCAGACGGTGGCATAAAGCTATAAACAAGAGAATATTAAGTTAAACTGGTGACAACCTAACAAAATCAAATTGCTATAATCACTAACAACTGCATCAGTCATAATCAGGTAATTAAGTTGTTACGATGCCTATGAGGTGCCCAAACACCTCAATATATTGCATATGCTAACACGACCACTTGAATTTTCCTTTCGCATTTGATGCTAGCAGCTTAGTAGTTTATATAGCAACTGTAGTGATCCTACATAGTAGCATATCTTCAAATAACTTCAATTAAAAAACTCATGTATAATACAATCTGTACACTGATCAAGGTTTACAGAACTCGGGATAAGAGGCTGATCCTTGCATCAAACAGGGCATTTATTAAAGATGAATAATTATTAACAGCCTCCAGGGATGCTGACACTTAACATAAATTGATAATGAAGATGATCTAGGAGACGGGACCAGGCAGCACGTAGCCTGCTCAAATATGACACTGGTCATATTACCAACAAGTGGGTGTCCAAAATATATAGACTACCCTCTGATGAATGCAGTACAACAGATTAAAACATCTTCACAAATGTGCATAACGCGATTAGTAATACTCATTTCAACTCTCATATGCCTGCTTTGAACAAGGTTTATACTAAAAAATCGCGTAAACAACACCAAATAGAGCACAGAAAACTAACAAGAATCACATAATCTAGGCAATTATATCTCAGAAATAACCATGGAAGCACCAATTATACATATCCCAAAGCCGTAAAAATGCCTTAATAAGCCTATCCACGCACACTTCAAACAGTGATTAAACCACATACAACATAGATCAAAAGTTCCCAAATTTCAATTCCTCAGCCCAGTGAAAACCTAGTTCGAGTACTCGGAAGTCAGCTGAAATCTCCATTTTTTGTTCACATTTCTAAGCTCAGCTTTTGAATTTTGTATTTGTACTTCAACAATTCCGCTTCCAGAGCAGCCAGGACTAGACTAAAATCCCCTAAAATCCCCAAGAACCCTAATTTAATCAAGCCCCAAACAAACGCAAAAAGGAGAGAGGAAACCCAAAAAAAGGGAAATTCGAGGAATTTAACATACCGTAATCGGAGCGAGGACGCTTTCCGACGACTGAATTCATCGCCGAGGGCGGCGGTTGTCGACCGTCGCTGTACCTCCAGTACGCGTCCGCCATGTTTGAGGCTTGTCGACCGTCACTACCTGCTTGGTTTGTGGACTCCACGGCGAGAGCTATGGAGAGTGGAGAGAAAGGAAGAGCAGAGGAGGATGAAAGATTCTGGTTTTTTTTTTTGCAGTAGAGAAGGAGAGAGAGTGAGGGAGATGAAATGAGAGGAGAGGAGAGGAGGAGAGCGCAGAGCAGGCAAAACCTTTTGCAGTTACTTCTACTCCTCGATTCCCCTTTACTTGTCTTTTTCCTTCTTTTTTTAATTATTTTTCTTTTTATTCCGAAAAATATTTTTTTTAATACATTGGTTTATAATGGACTAATTATAATAATTTAGTTCAAATTTGTCTTTGGCGATAATCGAACCTAAAAACTCTCACTTATAAATAAAGAGAAATATCGCTAGAACGTAGCACTAAGTGACTTATTCCTAAAAATGTTAAAATTGGGTTATTAAAAGGGTAGGCAAACTTTATTTGATGGGAGCAACTTAGACAAAACATTGTTCTAATAGTTTAGGCAATTAAGTAGGCAATATTGTCGGAAAATTCTTCAGTAGTACGTACCATTCAATGGTACGGCCATTGAATGGTCCCGATTAATTTGCAGTGAGTCCTAAATAAATCTTAAATCATTCAACAGTACGTACCATTAAAGTTTGACCCAATATTGTCTACTTAAACTATTCTATGTGTTTCTCAATTAAATGTTACCGTTTGAACTAATTTTTTCCATGTGACAAATGAGTAAGCAACAAATCGTATAAGCATGTGTAATACAATTTTGCCTATTTAATAGTGCTCCATGTGAAAAGTAATAGTGCTTATTTTTGTTTGGATTTGTTTCTTTGTCTCAATGACTAGGACTTAACACCAACACAAATATTGTTTGGTATTAGCTATGAAGGATATTAGAGGAGTCCATGTAGTTTACTAGTTTTATACGGTGCATTGTTTACTAGTTTCCAATTTAATTTGAATTTCTATGCATTGTTGCCGACGTGCTAGATAATATCTTTTTATAGATTTGGAAACATGTTTGTGCATTCCGTCATATTTAGAAGATGAAGCCTATCAAACCTATTTACTGTTCTTTTGTTGCTCTCGATAATGTTATTTAGACGGACAATACTGACACACTTGTTAGGCACTCTTTAATAGTGGTCACTGATACTACTGCACGTAAAATCCAGTTGTATTTGTCAATTTTGTGTTTCTAAATAGTATTACTCTTGCTGTATATTACTCTTGGTTACTGCTTATTATGGTTTTGCTAATTTCCAATGTTCGTTTGGTGTAGTTATGTTTTGGTATTTTGATTGATTCTGTTTTTGCCTTTATATAGCAATCAAACCAATCCTTACCAGTAAGAGTCAGTAGCATCATACCGATCGTCCCATTTTTCAAATTTTTTTTTTGTGGGCATTTTGGGTTTTTGGTTTTTGTTTTATTTTTCTTTCCCTTGCCATAACACTAAATTATTGTCTTCATTTTTCTACAAAATGTATTTTTTGGTGAAAAATCTCTTATAGTTGATGTTTAAACACTAAAAAAACAGCAACATAAAACCTAAATCTAAAGAATTTTCAATCTAAACAAATGAGTTCAAAAAATACTTGTAGATCCTAATCAATATTATGAATAGTGCAATTTAAAGTTGACAGAAAATAAAAACAATTGTCTCAATTACCATGAATGTGTTTGCAATTTTTAATTAAAAAAACTTGTCTCATACCATATACCAAGAAAAAAACGAAAACCAGACAAACTTAAATAAAGTAACGTAGGAAGGAAAAAAAATACCAATAGAAAAAAGATAAAACGAAAAAAAAAATTGGAATACGGGACGATCGGCATGATATTACCGATCCTTTCCCCAGAGGGTCGGGCCCATACAACCAATGCTTACCAGCAAGAGTCAGTAGCGTCATACCGATCGTCCCATTTTTCAAAAAAAAATTTGTGTGGGTATTTTGGGTTTTTGCTTTTTGCTTTATTTTTCTTTCCCTTGCCATAACACTAAATTATTGTCTTCATATTCTACAAGAGTCAGTAGCAACATACCGATCCTCCCATTTTTCTAAAAATTTTTCTGTGGGTATTTTGGGTTTTTAGTTTTTGTTTTATTTTTCTTTCCTTTGCCATAACACCAAATTATTGTCTTCGTATTCTACAAAATGTATTTTTTGGTGAAAAATCTCTTATAGTTCATGTTTAAACACTAAAAAAACAGTAATTTAAAACCTAAATCTAAATAATTTTGAATCTAAACAAAGGAGTTCAAAAAATACTTGTAGATGCTGATCAATATTATGAATAGTGTTATTTGAAGTTGAAAGAAAATAAAAACAATTGTCTCAACTACCATGAATGTGTTTGCAATTTTTAATTAAAAAAACTTGTCTCATACCATGTACCAAGAAAAAAACGAAAACCAGACAAACTTAAATAAAGTAATGTTACATCCCGTTCCGGAAAATAATACTATTTTATTCCCGGAGGTGCAAAATGACGATTTTGCCCTTGGTTGACCTTTCGGTTGACTTTTGCGTCGTAACTCGTACGACGCATTCACTTGTATTTTCTTGACGTACTCGTCGATACGAACGCGTAGACGCGAGACGTACGTCGTTCGGATTCCGAACGAATATTTTACGGGCGTTGATTTCGACGTTTCCCGTAATTTAATTTTGGAATTATTGGGCTGGGGCCCATTTGGCAGCAGGCCATATGGCCTATCCCTGAAAATCTGGGATGTTGTCTGGGTCTTTGACCCGTGCCTCCCTCTCCTTCTTCTTCCTTGGCTCTCTGCAACACAAACAACAAAAACAAAGCTCCAAAATCCTCTCAAGGCACCCCGTGCCTATTCTCCTCCACTGTGAGCCTTCCCTTGGCCAGGGAAGGTCACTGGCCTTCTTCCCTAGCTCACCAAAGTTTTCCAGAAACCCAGAAACCTCGAGCAACGAAGAACCCAAAACTTGAAAATTCTCCGGCGAGGTTTGTCTCAGCCAACAAGGCCATCCAGGCCTCGATTCAAACCCAAAACTTCACCTTTGGACTTCTGGGAACCCTGGGATCACAACCCAGGGCTTGCGTGTGAAGGAGACCTCAAGATCGACGAGTTTGTATTTTGGCCGAAACTTTCGAGCCAAATTCCAACCACCTCCGGCCAGTGACCAGCCCCCAAAATGGTAAATTCTGAATCTCCTCACTTCTAGCTTCATTTTGGTACTTGAATCGTCCAATTTGGACTTAAAACGAAGAAGTTATGAAGCTTTGAAAAATCCCCAGAAATCCGGCCAAATTTCCAGATTCCGGCGACCGGCGGCGGCGCCGGCGACCGGAATTCTGGCAGGGATGACCGGCGCTGACGTCATCGGACCGGGTTGGACCGGCCTCGCTGACGTCAGCAGACCGGTTCAGACCGGACTTGCTGACGTCAGCATTGACCGAACCGGCTTAAGTCGAGCCGCGTTGACGGCTTGAGCCGAGCCGTGTTGACCGGCTTGAGCCGAGCCGAGTTGACCGGCTGACCGGCTCAGTTGACCAACTCGTGCGTGAGCCGCGCGTGGAGCTGCGCGTGGAGCCATAGGCTCCGATCTTCAAGCCACGCGTGAGGGCGCGTGGATGGTCCAAATCGAGTTCTGTTTTCACGGGTCGACTCGTGACGACGTGTACTACCTCTGGGTAGTATGCATGTTAATTTTTGGGGTGTTTTGGACCTCCAAATTGAGAAAGCAAAGGATAGGTTTAATTAATTCGTTAATTCGTTACCTTTATGAGTTTAATCATTGTATCGGTGATATCTCATATAGGTGAGGCCAAATGGCAGCGTGTGGCGGCGTGTGCGACGGCACACGGCGGCCCACGATGACGGCTTTGGGGTTTCCGACCCCGAAACTCCGTTTTCGGGTTTCCGAACGCCGTTTTCTTCGTATTTCCAATTACTTTATTAATCTTGGGTGTTCCAAAATAGGTTTTGGCGACCCTTGGCGCTCGGAAGACGTACGTTTGGACTTCCAGGCTTCGGTATTTGTGAGTGGGCCCTTTCCCTATTATTTAAATGTGTTTTATATTTGGGAAATTATATTTTTGGTTTATGCCTACATTATATTGTGGTTTTAAATGGATATTTATATCGTGCTATTGGTAGACCTTGTTATATTATTTTATTACTCGGTTTACTAGTTTCGACTCGGTATTTCGTTAGGCCATGGGAATTAGTGGGCTTGGGCCCACATTTCCATTTGTGAATTATACCATTAAATTGGTGATTTCCGTATTATTTTGTACGCGTATTGCTAGTATCGAACCGGCCCTATTTTAGGGATTTTAGGGAATTAAATATTTTAATTCCCTACTTGTGCTTATTTGTGATTATGAGTTTATTACCTATCTGACGGCCTTGAGCCGTATTTGGGTGAACCTTGGAAATGGTAATCTTCTACCGTATTTTGGGTTCACCTAGTTTGCCATTAAGTTGGTATTACTATACCTTGGTACCCATGTGGCGTATTCTTGGTATTTCACGTATTATAGCTATATGCTTGGTATTTCGGGTACGGCCCCGAGAATACCAAAAATATATTGATTAGTTTGAGGGCATCCCTTATAGGGAAATTACCCCACCTTACTTTATTTAGAATATTCCGTAGTATGTTTTCATACGCTCAACTAGGTTGCTTACACGGTGTTTGGTGTACCGTCCGGGGCCAGGACCAGCTTCACGTGATTGTTCACACGCACCTATACGCTCGCTATGGACCCATAGCAGGTGCCAGCCAGTTCTAGGTCGCCTGGGCGACTAGAACTCGTTGTGATGCGCATACGCGCCAGCTTCACGTGATTGTGTACACGAGCGTACTGTTACTTATACACCCAGCCTGTTCATGACAGAATATATCTGTGTGAACTTGTGTGTTTGCTATACCTAAACGAGCGTCTACCTTGTAGTCTTGGATTGTGGGGCCAGGACCACTTTCACGTGATTGTTCACACGCACCGACACGCTCACTATGAATCCATAGTAGGTGCCAGCCTGTTCTAGGTCGTATGGGAGACTCGAACTCGTTGTGATGCGCATATGCGCCAGCTTCACGTGATTGTGTACACGAGCGTTTATCTTATAGTTTTATATTGTGATGTTATCACCGAATTTCACTGATGCCACGGGGGCATTTATTTGATTTACGGGTTTTCCGTAGATCCTTATTTTACGAACCTTCGGGTAAAGTATTTTCTGCCGAACGGTGGCTTTCTGCCCGTTTCGGATGGTAAGTATATTTCCGTACTTTCCTCGTTTTCTAACTACTATTATAGTACGTTTTCTGAAAGGGTTTTCCAACCAACTACTTGATTTTGACGGCGAGGGGTTACTATTTTCAGAAAGGAAAGGTTTTTACAAAACAATTATTGTTGGCCCACTCACCCTTTGTTTTGCGCCCCTCCAGGTTTAGTGGCTGGAGCTGTCTACGTTCGAGGCGGTGGTATGACGAAGGTTTAAATCCCTTGGTATTGTATATACTCTGTATCCCGTACTTTGTATAATTGCTGTTGTACTAAATTCTTCCGCCCGTACAATTGTGTACACATTGATCTTAAATTATTCAATTTATTCCTTTATTTCTTTCAAATTGGCTTTCGTCACCCTACGTGGTGTCGGCCAGCACACTCGACTTTTGGGTGTCCACGTGTACATCCGGGTCGGGATGTGTCAAGTAACGTAGGAAGGAAAAAAAAAATACCAATAGAAAAAAGATAAAACGAAAAAAAAATTGGAATAGGGGACGGTCGGTACGATGCTAGCGATCGTTTCCTTATAGAGTCGGGCACAACCAACTGATCCTTACCCACAAGTGTCAGTAGCAACATACCGATCCTCCCATTTTGCAAAATTTTTTTGTGTGGGTATTTTGGGTTTTTGGTTTTTGTTTTATTTTTCTTTCTCTTGCCATAACACCAAATTATTGTCTTCATATTCTACAAAATGTATTTTTTGGTGAATAATCTCTTATAGTTCATGTTTAAACACTAAAAAAACAGTAATATAAAACCTAAATCTAAAGAATTTTGAATCTAAACAAAGGAGTTCAAAAAATACTTGTAGATGCTCATCAATATTATCAATAGTGCAATTTGAAGTTGAAAGAAAATAAAAACAATTGTCTCAACTACCATGAAAGTGTTTGCAATTTTTAATTAAAAAAACTTGTCTCATACCATATACCAAGAAAAAAACGAAAACCAGACAAACTTAAATAAAGTAACGTAGGAAGGAAAAAAAAATACCAATAGAAAAAAGATAAAACGAAAAAAAAATTGGATTAGGGGACGATCGGTAGTATCCCTACCGATCGTTTCCTTAGAGAGTCGGCACAACCAACTGATCTTTACCCACAAGAGTCAGTAGCAACATACCGATCCTCCCATTTTTCAAAAAAAAATTGTGTGGGTATTTTGAGTTTTTGGTTTTTGTTTTATTTTTCTTTCCCTTGCCATAACACCAAATTATTGTCTTCGTATTCTACAAAATGTATTTTTTGGTGAAAAATCTCTTATAGTTCATGTTTCAACACTAAAAAAACAGCAATATAAAACCTAAATCTAAAGAATTTTGATTCTAAAAAAAGGAGTTCAAAAAATACTTGTAGATGCTCATCAATATTATGAATAGTGCAATTTGAAGTTGAAAGAAAATAAAAACAATTGTCTCAACTACCATGAATTTGTTTGCAATTTTTAATTAAAAAAACTTGTCTCATACCATGTACCAAGAAAAAAACGAAAACCAGACAAACTTAAATAAAGTCACGTAGGAAGGAAAAAAAAAGATAAAACGAAAAAAAAATTGGAATAGGGTACGATCGGTACGATGCTAACGATCGTTTCCTTAGAGAGTCGGGCACAACCAACTGATCCATACCCACAAGAGTCAGTAGCAACATACCGATCCTCCCATTTTTCAAAAAAAATTTGTGTGGGTATTTTGGGTTTTTGGTTTTTGTTTTATTTTTCTTTCCCTTGCCATAACACCAAATTATTGTCTTCGTATTCTACAAAATGTATTTTTTGGTGAAAAATCTCTTATAGTTCATGTTTAAACACTAAAAAAACAGTAATATAAAACCTAAATCTAAAGAATTTTGAATCTCAACAAAGGAGTTCAAAAAATACTTGTAGATGCTCATCAATATTATGAATAGTGCAATTTGAAGTTGAAAGAAAATAAAAAAAATTGTCTCAACTACCATGAAAGTGTTTGCCATTTTGAATTAAAAAAACTTGTCTCATACCATGTACCAAGAAAAAAACGAAAACCAGACAACCTTAAATAAAGTAACGTAGGAAGGAAAAAAAAATACCAATAGAAAAAAGATAAAACGGAAAAAAATTTGGAATTGGGGACGATCGGTAGGATACTACCGATCGTTTCCTTAGAGAGTCGGCACAACCAACTGATCCTTACCCACAAGAGTCAGTAGCAACATACCGATCCTCCCATTTTTCAAAAAAAAATTTGTGTGGGTATTTTGGGTTTTTGGTTTTTGTTTTATTTTTCTTTCCCTTCCCATAACACCAAATTATTGTCTTCGTATTCTACAAAATGTATTTTTTGGTGAAAAATCTCTTATAGTTCATGTTTCAACACTAAAAAAACAGCAATATAAAACCTAAATCTAAAGAATTTTGAATATAAAAAAAGGAGTTCCAAAAATACTTGTATATGCTCATCAATATTATGAATAGTTCAATTTGAAGTTGAAGGAAAATAAAAACAATTGTCTCAACTACCATGAATGTCTTTGCAATTTTTAATTAAAAAACTTGTCTCATACCATGTACCAAGAAAAAAACGAAAACAAGACAACCTTAAATAAAGTAACGTAGGAAGGAAAAAAAAATACCAATAGAAAAAAGATAAAACGAAAAAAAAATGGAATTGGGGACGATCGGTACGATACTACCGATCGTTTCCTTACAGGATCGGGCATAACCAACTGATCCTTACCCCTAAGAGTCAGTAGCAACATACCGATCCTCCCATTTTTCAAAATTTTTTTGTGTGGGTATTTTGGGTTTTTGGTTTTTGTTTTATTTTTCTTTCCATTGCCATAACACCAAATTATTGTCTTCGTATTCTACAAAATGTATTTTTTGGCGAAAAATCTCTTGTAGTTCATGTTTAAACACTAAAAAAACAGTAATATAAAACCTAAATCTAAAGATTTTGAATCTAAACAAGGGAGTTCAAAAAATACTTGTAGATGCTCATCAATATTATAAATAGTTCAATTTGAAGTTGAAGGAAAATAAAAACAATTGTCTCAACTACCATTCATGTCTTTGCAATTTTGAATTAAAAAAACTTGTCTCATACCATGTACCAAAAAAAAAACGAAAACCAGACAACCTTAAATAAAGTAACGTAGGAAGGAAAAAAAAATACCAATAGAAAAAAGATAAAACGAAAAAAAAATTGGAATTGGGGACGATCGGTACGATGATACCGATCGTTTCCATACAGGATTCGGCACAACCAACTGATCCTTACCCACAAGAGTCAGTAGCAACATACCGATCCTCCCATTTTTCAAAATTTTTTTGTGTGGGTATTTTGGGTTTTTACTTTTTGTTTTATTTTTCTTTCCATTTCCATAACACCAAATTATTGTCTTCGTATTCTACAAAATGTATTTTTTGGTGAAAAATCTCTTATAGTTCATGTTTAAACACTAAAAAAACAGTAATATAAAACCTAAATCTAAAGAATTTTGAATCTAAACAAAGGAGTTCAAAAAATACTTGTAGATGCTCATCAATATTATCAATAGTGCAATTTGAAGTTGAAGGAAAATAAAAATAATTGTCTCAACTACTATTCATGTCTTTGCAATTTTTAATTAAAAAAACTTGTCTCATACCATATACCAAGAAAAAAACGAAAACCAGACAAACTTAAATAAGGTAACGTAGGAAGGGAAAAAAAATACCAATAGAAAAAAGATAAAACGAAAAAAAAATTGGATTAGGGGACGATCGGTGGGATTCTACCGATCGTTTCCTTATAGAGTCGGGGACAAACAACGGATCCTTACCCACAAGAGTCAGTAGCAACATACCGATCCTCCCATTTTTCAAAATTTTTTTGTGTGGGTATTTTTGGTTTTTGTTTTATTTTTCTTTCCCTTGCCATAACACCAAATTATTGTCTTCATATTCTACAAAATGTATTTTTTGGTGAAAAATCTCTTATATTTCATGTTTAAACACTAAAAAAACAGTAATATAAAACCTAAATCTAAAGAATTTTGAATCTCAACAAAGGAGTTCAAAAAATACTTGTAGATGCTCATCAATATTATGAATAGTGCAATTTGAAGTTGAAGGAAAATAAAAACAATTATCTCAACAACCATGAATGTCTTTACAATTTTTAATTAAAAAAACTTGTCTCATACCATATACCAACAAAAAAATGAAAACCAGACAAACTTAAATAAAGTAACGTAGGAAGGAAAAAAAAAATACCAATAAAAAAAAGATAAAACGAAAAAAAAAATTGGATTAAGGGACGATCGGTGAAATTCTACCGATCGTTTCCTTATAGGGTCGGGCACAACTAACTGATCCATACCCACAAGAGTTAGTAGCAACATACCGATCCTCCCATTTTTCAAAAAAAGTTTGTGTGGGTATTTTGGGTTTTTGGTTTTTGTTTTATTTTTCTTTCCCTTGCCAGAACACCAAATTATTGTCTTCATATTCTACAAAATGTATTTTTTGGTGAAAAATCTCTTATAGTTCATGTTTAAACACTAAAAAAACAATAATATAAAACCTAAATCTAAAGAATTTTGAATCTAAACAAAGGAGTTCAAAAAATACTTGTAGATGCTCATCAATATTATGAATAGTTCAATTTGAAGTTGAAGGAAAATAAAATCAATTGTCTCAACTACCATGAATGTCTTTGCAATTTTTAATTAAAAAACTTGTCTCATACCATGTACCAAGAAAAAAACGAAAACTAGACAACCTTAAATAAAGTAACGTAGGAAGGAAAAAAAAATACCAATAGAAAAAAGATAAAACGAAAAAAAAATTGGATTAGGGGATGATCGGTGGGATTCTACCGATTGTTTCCTTATAGAGTCGGGGACAAACAACGGATCCTTACACACAAGAGTCAGTAGCAACATACCGATCCTCCCATTTTTCAAAATTTTTTTGTGTGGGTATTTTGGGTTTTTAGTTTTTGTTTTATTTTTCTTTCCATTTCCATAACACCAAATTATTGTCTTCATATTCTACAAAATGTATTTTTTGGTGAAAAATCTCTTATAGTTCATGTTTAAACACTAAAAAAACAGTAATATAAAACCTAAATCTAAAGAATTTTGAATCTCAACAAAGGAGTTCAAAAAATACTTGTAGATGCTCATCAATATTATGAATAGTGCAATTTGAAGTTGAAGGAAAATAAAAACAATTATCTCAACTACCATGAATGTCTTTGCAATTTTTAATTAAAAAAACTTGGAGAAAACATTGACTTAAATAAGTAACGTAGGAAGAAAAAAATAACCAATAGAAAAAAGATAAAACAAAAAAATTGGATTAGGGGACTATCGGTAGGATACTGTGATCATGTCATAGAAAGTTGGGCACAACCAACTGATCCTTACCAACAAGTCGGTAGCAACATGCGATCCTCCATTTTTTCAAATTTTTTTGTGTGGGTATTTTGGCTTTTTAGTTTTGTTTTATTTTCTTTCCTTTGCCATAACACCAAATTATTGTCTTCGTATTCTACAAAATGTATTTTTTGGTGAAAAATCTCTTATAGTTCATGTTTAACACTAAAAAAATAGCAATATAAAACCTAAATCTAAAAAATTTTGAATCTAAAAGGAGTTCAACAAATACTTTTAGATGCTCATCAATAATATGAATAGTGCAATTTTTAAGTTGGAAAACAAATAAAACAATTGTCTCAACTACCATAGATGTGTTTTGCAATTTTTTAATTAAAACTTTGTCTCATACCATGTACCAAGAAAAAAACGAAAACTAAACAAACTTAAATATAAAGAAGCGCGCAGGAAGGAAAAATACCAATAGAAAAAAGATAAAACGAAAAAAAAATTGGAATAGGGGGCGATGGAATGCGATGATACCCGTCGTTTTCCTTAGAAAATTGAGGCACAACCAAGCTGATCCTTGCCCACAAAGTCAGTAAGCAACATACCGATCCTGCGATTTTTCAAAAATTTTTTGTGTGGGTATTACTAGGTTTTTAGTTTTGTTTTATTTTCTTTCCTTTGCCATAACTTACCAAATTATTGTCTTCGTATTCTACAAAAATGTATTTTTGGTGAAAAATCTCTTATAGTTCATGTTTAAACACTAAAAAAACAGTAGTATAAAACTAAATCTAAAAGAATTTGGATAAAAAACAAAGTTAAAAAATACTTGTAGATGCTCATCAATATTATGAATAGTGCAATTTGATAGAAAATAAAAACAATTGTCTCAGCACCATGAATGTGTTTGCCAATTTTTAATTAAAAAAACTTGTCTCATACCATACCAAGAAAAAAACGAAAAACAGACAAACTTAAATAAAGTAACGTAGGAAGGAAAAAAATACCAATAGAAAAAGATAAAGCGAAAAAAATTGAATTAGGGGCCGATGTTTGCACAGGAAACTACCGATTGTTTCACTAAAGTTAGGCACAACTGATCACTTACCTAGAGTCATTAGCAACATACCGATCTCCATTTTTCAAAATTTTTTTGTGTGTGGGTATTTTTTGGGTTTGTGGTTTTTTGTTTTATTTTTCTTTCACTGCCATAACACCAAATTATTGTCTTCATATTCTACAAAATGTATTTTTGGTGAAAAATCTCTTATATTTCATGTTTAAACACTAAAAAAATAGTAATATAAAACCTAAATCTAAAGAATTTTGAATCTAAACAAAGGAGTTCAAATACTTTTAGATGCTCATCAATATTATGAATAGTGCAATTTGAAGTTGAAAGAAAATAAAAACAATTGTCTCAACTACCATGAATGTGTTTTCAATTTTTAATTAAAAAACTGTGTCATACCATATACCAAGAAAAAAAAAACGAAAACAGGAACAAACTTAAATAAAGTAACGTAGGAAGGAAAAAAAAAAATACCAATAGAAAAAGATAAAACGAAAAAAAAATTGGATTAGGAGACGGTCGGTAGGATACTACCGATGGATTTCCTTAGAGTTGGGCACAACAGCTGATCCTTACCCACAAGTCCAGTAGCAACATACGATCCTCCCATTTTTCAAAAATTTTTGTGTGGGTATTTTGGAGTTTGGTTTTGTTTTATTTTTCTTTCACTTGCCGCATAACACCAAATTATTGTCTTAGAAGTATTCTACAAAATGTATTTTTGGGTGAAAAATCTCTTATAGTTCATGTTTAAACACTAAAAAAATAGCAATACAAAACCTAAATCTAAAGAATTTTGAATCTAAAAGAGTTCAAAAATACTTGTAGATGCTCATCAATATTATGAATAGTGCAATTTGAAGTAGAAGAAAATAAAAACAATTGTCTCGAACTACTGTGAATGTGTTTGCAATTTTTAATTAAAAAAACTTGTCTCATACCATATACCAGGAAAAAGCGAAAACCAGGCAAACTTAAATAAAGTAACGTAGGAAGGAAAAAAAATAACCAATAGAAAAAAGATAAAACAAAAAAATTGGATTAGAGGACGATCGGTAGGATACACTACCGATTGTTTCCTTAAGAAGTGGGCACAACCAATGATCCTTACCCACAAAGTGAGTAGCAACATGCCGATCCTCCCATTTTTTCAAAATTTTTTGTGTGGGTATTTTTGGCTTTTTAGTTTTTGTTTATTTCCTTTCCTTTATCTTTATAAATTGGTAAATATTCGTATTCTACAAAAATGTATTTTTGGTGAAAAATCTCTTATAGTTCATGTTTAAACACTAAAAAACAGCAATATAAAACCTAAATCTAAAGAATTTTGAATCCCTAAAAAAAAGGAGTTCAAAAATACTTGTTGATGCTCATCAATATTATGAATAGTGCAATTTGAAGTAGAAAGAAAATAAGACAATTATCAACTACCATGAATGTCTTTGTTTTTAATTAAAAAAACTTGTCTCATACCATATACCAAGAGAAAAAGCGAAAACCAGACAAGAAGCTTAAATAAAGTAAGCAGGAAGGAAAAAAAAATACCAATAGAAAAAAAGATAAAACGAAAAAAATTGGAATAGAGGACGATCAGTATGATACTACCGATCCTTTCATAGAGAGTCGGGCCCAAACAACGGATCCTTACCCATAAGAGTTCCGATGGCATCATACCCGATCCTCCTATTTCTCAAAAAAAATTTGTGTGGGTATTTTGGGTTTTTGGTTTTTTGTTTTATTTTCTTTCTTGCCATAACTTACCAAATTATAGTCTTCATATTCTATAAAATGTATTTTGGTGAAAAATCTCTTATAATTCGTATTTTAACACTAAAAAACAACAATATAAAACCTAAATCTAAAAATTTTGAATCTAAACAAAGGAGTTCAAAAAATACTTGTACATTAAACTCACACCTCAACTGTAGTTCTTAATGGAGACGACGCTCGCATGCGTGCAGTTGATGGCTAGGCAGAAGTTGGATGCACTCAAAAATCACCACATGCATACTTCTAAGTATTCACCAAGATAATAAATTAGAATTTTGTTTTTGAATTTATGCATTGGGATTGGTTGACATCGAAAACCAGGGCTATGTTGAGATACATTCAATCATGAAAATCAATTCTCTTCGAAAATTAAATGGTGTTCAAGAAAATTTTGTTGTCTTTCTATAGGTTTTCACTAACTTGTGGCTCCATCGATTTGCGACCCTTATCAAAACGACCTTATCAAAAAACTTGTTTTCAACTAATTACCTTTGAATAAGATATATTCATCTACATCACAGTTTTGATATGTTTCAAGGCAAAGTCTAAAACCCAGAGAGTACAATTCTAGTCCTATTGGCGGTGCGTTTAGATAGTTTTGCTTTGGTTAATCATATGCAATGAGCCTTTTGATTGAAAATTCATCTAGTACCGCTATATAGGGACTTTTTCAAGTAATGAGGCCACTACCTTCTTTTTTGTTATGCGTGCTCATTCTTCATTCATAGCTCTAATGATTTTTATTGCTCATAAAAAAAAAAAAGTGCATAATTTGATGAAATTTTTGTATTTGAAAGAAACCTAGAATCTTGAAGGGGGCTTATTTGAGAATGAAGCAGGATGACTGCTGAAAGGATTAAAAAATTTATTTTTGTGATGTTGAGGAATTGCACCCGTAAATTGAGCATGCAGTGATGAACCCGCACAAGTTAAAAACCATCAAAGACATCTTCAAATAATTAAAAATTAAGTGTAAGATTTATTAATATTGTCGACAAGTATCCAAAGCTTACACTAGGTTGCTATTAAATATTTGGTTGGGATCATACTACTTAGCAAATGAAATCTTTAGATTACAAGCGGGGAAATTAGGATTCCAAAGATTAGTTAGTGCCACTTGTACAGAATACATGATTTTGGGCTAGTTTGAGTATTCTTGTGTTTTGAAAAATTTGCTGTGAATAGCGGTTGTGCTGTGAAAATAAGCTGGTTTGTGTTGTGAAAATAAGCGGCTATGAAATAAAGCCAGCAAAGTGTTTAGTAAACTTTTTTTGTAAAAAAGTAGCACTTTTTGGAAAAAAGCAATTATGATAGTGTTTGATAAATTTTTATATCAAATAAGTTTGTGACTGTGTGTAATACCAAAAAAAAGTATAATACTAAATGTGCTATTAATTTAATTTTCTTAACAAATAAAGATGAATTACTAAATATACTTTATTTGTAAAAGAAAAAATATTTATAAACTTTATCTTAAATATTAATTAGTATGACAAACCACTTCAATTGAAATATTTTAAGATAAACTACTCGAGAAAATATTACATAATCCATGTGAATCTCTAAAATTATTGAGTTCATTGGAAATATTTCAAACACAACCCCTGTATCAGCCGAACAACAGAAATCAAATCAACAAACCAAGCTGGCATTGCCAGAATTCAGATACAAAACTTCATCAAAATCATAGACTGGTGATGAGCTCAGACTTTTGCAAGCACTTTTCCGTCTTGTTGAAGCATGTACGCTCTCTTCATTTCCTCAAGACATCATCGTTGATGCTGCAATATCAAGACAACGTCAGAATTCCTCCTTTTGCACCTTGTGACTGCCATCATAACCCCAGCTCCCTTACAGTCTTTGTGTCTTACCCCTACACACACATGTATTTCTCACTTTTCAAAAAACCGTGTAGGTCATCATATCCCATTTCTGCGAAAAGAAATCTACACTCAAACTAATTGTTATGTATATTTTCGGACTAATGATCCATTCGTCTAGTGCCGCTTTATTTTTGTGGAACGGTCCCAATATAAAAATTACACTTAATGTATATTCAGATATCTTAAATTCAAATCTCATAACGTTGATGTTGATAAAACTAATTAGATTGTCGCCAAAGAGTGCAACAAAGATAATATCATTAAACATCAACAGTAACACAGAGACTCCAGCAAGAACAACAAAGACGTCATAAAACAACAAAGCACCAAGCACAATAACGCAATAAAGCAACGAGCCCAAAGGGCAAAACTATAGTGGACAAAAAGAGTAACAAAGTCCACATCACTAAGTAAGAATGATCTTTAATCACAATCCAAATACTTGTAAATGCTAAGCCAAAATGAGTGCACTATCGTCACCACAACATGTAGCACCAAATCATCAAACTTATTGCATCAAGCAAAGAAAAAAATTGTAGAACACAAAATAAATTTAAAAATTTCAGTCTCAAAGCGATCTAACTACGTAAGCCTGCACCCCACCAATGAATAACTCTTGTATGCTCTTTGTCATACCATGGTTTTATTTAATACCACTCACAAGTCTACTACACAACAAGAAACCATACTCATGAAATTGTACTCATATGTTTTTACGAAAGTGGGAATGATAAATTAATCTTGAACATTGGAGGCAATGCATAGTGAAGAATTACAAGAAAAGTATATTAGGTGTTGACATGCATATATAAAATCCTGGGCAAATTTTCTATAGACAATCCAATTTCTATAGAAACATTGCATAAGTGAAAGAATTACAAAGAAAAGTATATGCATGTGCTGCTTTGCAGAAACAGGACCGGAAGAAAAGCAGCAATGGCACAATGCCTTAGGAAAACAAAGCCTGCTACCAAAAGACAAAACACAAGTTTCTGCACACATGGAGTAGTTCATGCATGATTGTGACTATGGTGCTCATATGAAAACCATCAATGCTTTATTTCATATAAAATTTTAAGTGCGAAGGTAATTCTAAAGGGAATCAGGATATTGAATAAAGTAGGTCTTCTTTAAGTGCCATATATGAACCAAAGTACATTTGAACCTTTGGGACAGTTTATGAAAACATCAATCCACTTTAAATGCATATATCACCAACCTTACCATCACATTCATGCATCTTTCCCAACACAAATCATATATCATATGGCATTCGTCTTACCTCGACAAAAATTCCAGGATTGTTGGCACCTCCAATATAGTTCAAGAGCAGAACCCTTCCCAGGTGGTGCACGATTAGGGAAAGAGTGATGAGCTGTATATAGTTCCTGCAAAACCAAAAGCCCATGGGAAAATCAGCGAAATGGTGATCAACGATGTTAAGCATGAGTTATAGGCATAGATAATGAATTCCTAAACCAAATCGAATCTACCTAAAGTTTTCAGCCCTTGGCACACGGATGCTATTAACCAAAGCCCTTCAGTTCACCATCTATCAAGCATTCAGTTCGAATTGGTTCTTTTGGATATGAAATAGAAACTGCTGCAACTGGTGGGTAATAAATTTCGATAGTGCATCTGCAGCAGCAGCCTGCAAAAAAGCATATCATTCAGATAATTCTAAGAAACCACATTCTGTTCTAGCTAAACCAAGACAAATTTATTTTTATTTGATAGTTTACATAATTAGCATCCTTATGAGGTTGCAATGCCACTTTCCCACAACTCACAAGAGATGCAGATGCATTGGTGTAAAACAAACGAAATAACAACCCTAACTAACACCAGAGGTAGGAATAGCATGCGAACAATGCAATTACACAGATTTTCAACTCAAGGTTTTACGAACATTTAACAATTCCGCCAATTAGCCACGGTGAGATTTTCAACATAAGACAGATGGAATATATCAAGGTAATAATGTGCTTCCATGAACTGCAAGCATGGTCGTGCAAGAAACTATGCATGTTCTGCAACGAGAAAGTCCGATCTCTAATAAAGCCTTAGCAAACCAACCCAAGTTTAAGATATAGAGCAGACACGGACAGATGCAAACACCAAACGGATGAATATAACACCATGATTGCCAACTACGGGTTCCATAACATCATTGATCAGTACCAGCTAAAAACAACTTGCGCCAATCGGAGAATACAACAAGCCTTCAAACATTCCATTAGGTTCTACTTAAGCACACATACGGAAAATGACAATAAAGTTGTCTGTGATTTCAAAATACTGTGATAATATGAAATCACCACTACATATAAAGCGAAACAATTACAACCCGAAAAGCGAAACCCAACAACAATTATGCAAAATTCAATGCAACCATGAAGTTAAACAGCATCAAGCAAGCAGAAAACAGTGAGATGCATAACAAACGAAGACCCAATTTCCAGAAAAAACAAGAAGAAAACAGAGAAATGGGCAGCTGGGGTTTTAGAGAAAGTTACAGACCTGAGAAACCCGAAGAGACCTAGGATGCAGAAACAAGAAAACTCCAGGGAGCAAATTCAAGATCCCAAATCATAAATCCTCAAACATTTTCTGAAAAAAAAAAAACGAAAAACCCCAAAAACCCACATGCAATTTCATCCCACGATCCCAAATGAAATTTCAACAAAAACCCACAGATCCAATTAAAAATACTGATCAATAAACAAAACTCAAATCATCGATTCACTTCAATTAATCAAATAACATACAAAACGATACGGTTTCAAGAACTTTGAAGCCATAAACATTGAAACAGAAATAAAAGCTATAAATCTCGAGAGAGGGACGAAAGAGAAATGCTAACCTCAAGAAAATGGAGGAGCGAAAGAAGATGAACGGGGGTTCTCTCTCGCCGCTGAGACTCAGGAGCGAGATAGAGGAGAGGTGAGAGTGAGGAGCTCGGGCAATTTTGGATTATTTCAAAACCCACTGTTCACCCGTGTTTTCCACAGAGAAGCTGCAGCTGTTTTTTGAAAGCTGCTATTTGAAAATTTGGTTTTTTTTCACCTTACCTTAAAGAAAAAGCTACTTTATAAAAATTTACCAAACACTTAAAAACACCACAACTTTTTTTCACCCCAGCTTTGTTTTTAAGCACCTCACTCCCAACACAGGGGCTTTAACCAGTCGGCTACCAATTCTTACCAACTTGTAAACCATTATTTTCTGTCTGGATGTAGAGATTATTTTATTTCCATTAGTCCACAAAATTAAATATATTATTTTTTCCGACAAAATTAAATATATTATTTCCAGTCGGCTACCAATTCTTACCAGCTTTTCATCAACTACTAGCCTTGTCTTTTTATCACCCTCATCCATTTTTTCCGAGTTCAAATCTGCTGCTCCAATTTTCGTCTGCCAATCCTGTGACTAACGCTGTTAAGCTCGAAACAGAGAAACCCAGCAGCCAAACTCCCCACGACCGAACCCTGAACTCCCTCTGCCACCCAAAGACCCAAACTTCCTCAGCCACCCGATCATGTCAGCTCGACCCCACTCTTCTTCGCCGCCGGCAAAACGTCCTTCTCTTTATCTCTTTCTTTTTCCATCGCCAAAGATGTGGTGGTTGATTTAAAATTCGGGGATTTGGGCGGATGAATTGAAAGATTCAAGAGGAGAAAAAAATTTTCATTTAAGCTTAACAGCGTTACGTAGGGGTTAAGGAAAGGAACAGGTGTCATCAAATCAGGCTGGTCACAGGGTTGGCCGAGGAAAATTGGGCACAGCATATTTGAACTCATTTTTTCCAGGGACCCTTTTTTCCAACACCAATAACTAATTCCAGTCCTCTCTCTCAACTCTACAAATATGCCCCCTCCTTATGATTCTTCAATTTTTGGGAGCATAATCTCTTGATACTCCTCCATGTATGAAGATTTCAATTCTTCTTTTTTCCATTTTTATCCTCCATATACATATACATATATATATATATATATATATTTTTTTTTTCAGGCTGTGTTTTGAATAGGATCTGATCATTGTTATTTACTTGGTGTTGAAATCTTTCAGTTTAATGGCGGAATCCGGCGGCAATCCCTTCTTCAGTTGCAGAAGTTGCCATAATCCTCTTGCTCTTCGTGATGACCTTATCTCCAAGAAATTTCTGGTGAAAACTGAAACATGATTAATGTATTTTTAGTCTATCATTTTATCATTAAAATTTAGGTTGAGAACTAAAATAAGCAATGATATGACATGATGCTTGATCTATGTTTTTTTTACTCTCCGGGCTCATTAGGGATTTTTGCTCACATAGAAAATACTTCTGCTCGTTAGCGTTTTTTGCTAAAAGTGATTTTATTACAAATGCATTGAATAAATTTATTAAAAGTTCTAGAAGTGATTTTATTAGAAAAAAAATCAGTTGGGAAGTGCTTCCTGGCGGTGCTTCTCCATGAAACACTTCTGTAAGTAGAAGAACTTACAATTTAATGTTGGGATTTGGCTGTTTAGGCGAAAACAGGGCCGGCATATATGTTCTCTCATGCAATGAACATCATTGTGGGACAAAAGGAAGACAGGAAGCTCATAACTGGTGTTTTCTCAGTTGCTGACATCTATTGCAGCAACTGTGGTGAGGTCTTAGGTTGGAAGTACATTCGAGCTTATGATCCGACACAGATGTACAAGCAAGGGAGGTTTATAATCGAGAGAGCAAAGATTTCTAAACAGTACTAAGAATCCCCCGTTATATATGACAAGATTGGGGTCGTGATCCCTTTACTCTATAACTTTCGCTGTGTCAACCCGTCACAAGGCAATACTACCGACAACAATTCGATTTTCGAAGGTCTACGATCATCTGTGGATAAAGTGTGCTTCTTCTTGTTGGTTCTCTGCATATGTTTAGCAAAAACTAATGTGTGTTATATGCTCACCAATAAGATTAATGTGATGCTTTATATCTGTAAAATATGAAGAATGATAAAGATTGCATCAAAAGGAAAAGGAAAATCTTAAAGTTGGGAAGGGGAGTTTGATTTTCTAGTAATATAGGAAAAATCTTGAGTGGTACGTACCATTGAATGGTTCAGATTAACTGCAATGGTACGACTATTGAATGGTTCAGATTAATTTGCAGTGGGCCCCAAATGAATCTTAACCATTTAACAGTACGTACCATTTAATGGTACGTACCACTGAAGTTGGACCCAGTAATATATGGACTTCTTGAAGGTTAATGAAATCCCCCCATTGGTAAAGTTATTTGCTTTCCAACTTTTCTTATTGATATTTTGCTTCCCTTGACTTCGTCTCTAGATATAAGGCTCAAATAAACATTTTTTAAAGTTGTCCGACTATGTAACAAACGATCGTTTTTTATATCAATTTGTCATTAATAATGTGTTGTTACCATCAAGATGTATCGACGTGTTATCTATATATTTTCAACAATTCAAACAAAATGTACCTTATTGATATTGTTGACTAGTTAAAACACCGGTTGAAATTATTGACACAAAAAAAAAATTACATAAACAAGAATGTCAAGATAGTAATGCTCCAAACATGAAAAACTTCATGATTTTTTTTCCATTAAGTCCTCGATCAAACATAAATAACTAAAATTTAATAGTTAAATTTTGAGGCACCATAAAATTTTTGTAATTTGAATAAACTAGGGGCTACTTTTTGACCCAAAAAAAAACTACGTGCTACTTTGTTAACAGTAACACAACACCGCAAAGCTTGCGCGTGTCAAATCTCTCTATCAGAGCGCGCGTAACTCTGCTCTTTGTGACTCAACCAAGTCCATCGTACTCAAAAAATATTGCAGAAAATTCTCTCTCTCTCTCTCCTCTCTCTCTCATAGGGCTTGCACGCAACCATGAACCTCAACCCCCAAGTCTCACACTCCTCTGTTGAAAGGTTAGTGCTTTTCTTTTTCTTTTAAATTTAATGCAATTTCTCTATCAATTTCCCGACTTTGATTGTTTTGCTTAACTCCTAGTAATCAATTGATTCAATTCTGCAAGTAAAGAACAAAACAATCGCCCAACTCCTCATCAAATTTATGAATCATTTTTTAATTACAGTTTAGTGACTGGTTAAACAGGTCAGATCCTCATCCCTTCCCATTACAATACGCAATTAATTAATGGGTTTGTTTAAATTTTATTATATCCCATTAATTTCACTTCAAAGACTCCAACTTTCCCCTTCCTAATCATCTATTTTATCATTTTTTAATCTGGGTTTGTTAATCTTTATCCTCTAAATGTTCTTGTTGCCTACTCTTAATTGCAAATCCTGTCTCTTTCAAAACCCAATTATTCAATTTTTCAAAATTTAATATTTTACTTTTGGAATCTTGCACGCTAACTCGGTTGGTAATCTTATCTTTGGTTGCAGGCTTCTGGGTCACTGTTGATCTTGTTGCAGGTGATTAAATTCGTAATCTTTTCCCTAATCCATATGTTCATGTTTTAATTTTTACAGAATTTTACTCTTCTTTGTATAATTTTCTGTTTCTTTTGCTGTTTTTATCTGGTTGCCGAGCAGTGAGAGGTGTTTCGAGCTGTGAATTTGTTTGTTAATGGCGGATTTGGTAGGGCCTAGATTGTACAGCTGTTGTAATTGCAGAAACCATGTTTCACTTCATGATGATATAATTTCTAAGGCTTTTCAGGTGAGGTTTCCACAATTTTGATTGTCGACTTATTCTTCTTTGATTTTTATTTTGTTGAGAAATTCTCTGGAGTTTTTACTAGTTCTTCCCAAATGATTATCGACTGTTGTAGAGCTTTAAACTGATTTGCCTAGGGTTTCATGTGATTTCCGCACTCCTATTTTCTTCGCCTGCACTCATCCATTTTCTTTTCTAGTCGTTGAATTGAATAAGTAAAAGGAGAACGAATGAATGGAAACAAGAAGAAGAGTGCAGGAGGAGAAAATGGGAAAACTGGAGTGGGAAAATCACTACTCTTTTCACGAAGAGGGTAAATTTCATGGAATGATTGAAATTGGGGTATGCCAATTCTGTCTTTGTAGGTTCTCTGCTTTTTGTTCTTTGTTTTTCTTTGTCGCTAATCATGAGGGTTCTTGGCTGTGATAAATATATGAACCGAATGGACCAATGAACATAAGAAGATTACTTTCCATCTTTACATGAATAGGACTTGGTTTGCTCTTTGTGCCGGATCTTGTAACATGAAAGTATTGCATCTGCTTAAAAAATCTGAATGTTTTGTTTCATTTCATATTTGGGTGTGGTAATGGGGTGTGGGAATATTATTTTTGGTCCAACGTTGTTTTCCAACATTTTGTTTATAGGGAAGACATGGCCGAGCTTTTCTGTTCTCCCACGCAATGAATGTCGTTGTTGGGGCAAAAGAAGACAGACATCTCTTAACTGGTCTGCATACTGTTGCTGATATCCACTGTGGTGATTGCCGTGAGGTGTTGGGGTGGAAGTACGAACGAGCTTATGAGGCATCGCAAAAGTACAAAGAAGGGAAGTTCATATTTGAGAAGTCAAAAATTGTGAAGGAAGATTGGTAGCAAAGAGTCCTGCCATTTGTTCCGATTGCTATAATTAAGTTAAGTGTACCAATATGCAGTTCCTATATATGTAGTATTCGTGTTTGTACAGAAACTTGGCATTCCTTGACAATCTATCATTGTTTCTTGCGGTTTGATTCTTGCCGTGTGTTTTGTGTAAGCGTTGTAGATGGAAATCGTCGATCATCAAATTTATGTGTAAATAAACTATGGCATTTCTCAAGTATGCTATTTTCTTGTAATATAATCACTAATCAGTTCTAGATGCTGCTTTACTGTGTGGAGAAAAGCAATATCCAGATTGGACCGAGAAACGCACGTATCCTCCGGAGAAGTGAAGCAGATGCTCTCACTGTCTCATGGAAAACGTATGAGTCCGGTTGCTTCTCATCATATCTTTCGTGCAAGGCGTCATTTTTTATGAGGTCATAATGCTTCATTTGTGTCAAAAGATTATGTTTTTGTTGAAGTTTGTTGGTAAAATAGTTCAAGTTATTGGCTCTTGCCGCAGGGAATCAAAACAAACACAACCAAACAAGGTGCAAAAGACGCAACCAAAAGGTTCGACTTTGAGACTGTCGATGCAACATAGTATGTTTAGCTATACAATGTCGATGAGCAATGCAGTACCAGATAAATATGCAGGTCCACGTACTCCCAATGATTAGAACCAAACTTTGCATCCTTAATATTTCCGCTAGTAGGCTTCTGGGAAATAGTTGCAGGTTGAGATAATAATAAACTGAATTACTATAATTGGCAAGAGCAAATTTATGAACGTAAACTTCCCCGAAACAACTTAATACTTTATATGAACTTCAGCTCTTGTTTTGTTGAAAAGCGGATTCTTCGTTTGCAAATTTCCACTCTTAGAAAGCTTCCAAATCCGAGGGATTGACGTATTACTGATGTTTGTAAGCTTCAACATTTTGAAGGAGTCAACCGTATCACAAAGAACATTGAGGTTATACTTCAACAAGCTCCTTCGGGTCTGGTAATAGTTCAGCGAATATGGAGTCCCGTGTGGAAGAGATATATAATTGAAATTCCAAGGTTAGTTCCCTAATCCATAGCGTCATTGGCTCCATTGATATTTTTTTTCTTTTTATGAGTGGAAATTTAAGTTCTTGTGTGTTTTGTCGAGCCAGCAGTCCAGATTTGAATCCAGTGGCTACAGAGGAGAATTCTGCCAAACCAAGTAAAGAGTGGCCAACAACAATGCCATCATTTTACTCAATTTCTGTGATATATGTAATAGTAGTGTACGCGTTTGCTGTCTTGGTGGATCCTCTATTCTTATACATTCCTATGATCAACGAGGATACGAAGTGTATTAGATTGGACAAAAAGTTGATGAAAGTAGCTCTTTGCTTGAGATCGTTTACGGATCTCTTTTATATTAAAGACATTCTTCTTCAAGTTCTTAGACTACGTAGTGACGCGAAATTTGAGGCCCGTTTCAATCTTGGGGAAAGGAGAGATATATCAGTTAAACAAATTGCTAAGATGATTTGGCGGTCATACATACCAATTGATATTTTAGCTGTTCTTCCCATTCCGCAAGTAAGATAAGCCTCTCTCTTTGGGGTGTATTCTTCTCCTAAGCATACCATTTAACCAAGATGTTGCTTATTAAATAAGTATACATTAATCATAAATTAGGATAGGTTAATTATATTCGAACTGATTCAATATTTTGTCACACGATGATTAGATTAATTGTTGGTTTTAAGCATGTTAAGTGTGTGCAGGTAGTCGTTCTCATATTCTTTGCAGAAATGAGGGGAACCAGGCCCCTAAGGATGTTCCTGAACTTTCTTCTTGTGCTCCAATATGTGCCACGGCTTCTTCATATCCACCACCAATCGCGTAAGAACCACGTGGACTTGTCAAGGATCCCAAAGACTAGAATAATATGGGATAAATGTGTTTTCATATTATTTTTGTTCATCCTTGCTAGTCACGTAAGTTTCAAACTTAGTTTTAGTTAATTTCGTTTTTACTATTCCATTCCATAAGTTTCCTTTAATTTAATTTAACTAACTTGTTGGATCTTTAGGTATTTGGAGCTCTTTGGTACTTTTTTTCTTTTCAAAGGGAGATAGATTGCTGGCAATATGCCTGTCGAAGTGAAAACGGGTGTGTGAACTTGGTACTTTGGATTGTAAAGACAATGATAAATTCGGGCATATCACACTTCTAAATACTCTATGCCCTATAAATCCCCCAAATGCAACACTCTTTGATTTTGGTATATTTCTCGATGCCATACAATCTGGTATGATAGGCTCAACGGATTTTCCGCAAAAGTTCTTGCACTGTTTTTGGTGGGGGGTACGAAATCTAAGGTTTGTCTCTAAAGAATTTCAATTAGGCAACCTTTTGATCAACACATATAGAGAATCAGAAATATTTGACCCCGTTGGATTAATATTTGCTCCTTTTCATTTGTGCAGTTCTTTTGGTCACAATCTGCAGACCAGTCTCTATGCATGGGAAAACCTCTTTGCGGTTTTTATTTCTATAATTGGCATGCTACTGGTTTTGATATATCTCAATGCAATTTTGCAGGTTGGTGCTGAGTTTTCATATAAAAGTTGTATAGAACATGTGAAATGAGTGCATTAGACTGAAGAGAATATGAAGAATAAATATTGCAGGAACTAATTAGAAACAGAAAAACTCGACTAGATCTGTTCTTTAGATAGGAGGGTATAATGGTTGTTCTATAAGTTCAAGTTTTTTTGTTGGATTATCCACATGAGCGCTCAAGCGCTAACCGGCCACGTAATTTGTTGTTGTGGAATAGATGTATTTGCAGTTGACAATTTCAAAATCAAAGGAGAACAAAAAATTGACGGAAATGAGGAAGAGGAGAAATCCACAGATAGCATCATGGTTAGATGAGAATGACCTCCCTTTGGATTTGAAGGAGATGATCATGACATTAGCGCTGTACGAATTGGAACCAAATGAAGATATCAATATCAAGAATATCCACTTTATTCTTCCCTGGAAATATTTAGTAGATATAAAGTGTCATCTTTGCTTGAATACGCTAAACAAAGTAAGTTTTTCAGCCCATCGATCAACAATAAAAATTTACCTCCTAGATATATGATACATTTGACCTAAAAAAAAATGATATATGATACGTTTGCCTCGTTTGGTATGTATGATTGGATTGGATTGGAATAGATAACTCTCAAATTTTGAGGCAAATTGAAAGTAGAAGTGAATGATTTTCCACTAGAGGGGAATATTAGAAAAAGATTAGACATGAAGAAAACTCCTCATTCTAATCCTACCATTTTGGAGGGGATTGGAATGGATAGGTTCCCTTCATGAGTAATTCATCTTCTACCCCCTAGTTGGTCATAATTTTTCATTTCTCCCCTCAACAAGCCTTGAGATTAGGGAGTTACCCATTCCAATTTAATCCTATGTACCAAACGAGCCCATTGATTCAAGTTGATCTCGCTTAGTATAAGAGTTGTATAGTCAAACAATTCTACGGAAATTTTTCTCATTTTTTATTGTTAAAAATATCCGGGCCATAGAAACATGTAATTTAATTCTATTTCTTCCAAATAAATTCTCATGTCAATCAACAAAATGTACTAACGTATTATATATTGATATATTTTCGACATTAATTATTGACAAGGTAGGTTGTATATATTAATAACGATGTTCCTAATAATTAAATTATTATATTGTGGACTTGCTACATTTGTTTTTCTCATATCATATGTATTAATTACTGTAGGTTGTTATACAAACTGTGAACGAGAAAGAATTTGAAGCCTTCTGTGAGTTTCTTACCCCCGTGATTTATAAGGAGGGCAGCTTTATTATCGGAGAGGGAGAAGTATGGGATAAGATATTATTGATCACGCAAGGGACGGTAAGGAGCTACACAGCAAGAAGTGATGATGGAAGGGCTTCCTCAAGCACTAATTCTGGTGATGATCAGTGCTTTCAGAAAGGTGACTTTTGTGGCGAAGAACTTATCCAAGCTTGGAGATCAAATGAAAGGACCTTCTCTTTCTCGACCAAAAATGTTAGGTGCAGCACAGAAGTTGAAGGATTTACACTTACGATCGAGGACATGAAAAGAAGCAGAGAAAAAATGCTAGCAGAGAATTGAACTACATGAACGAGTTTTCCTACGTACCCATCTACATTTCCTATTCTGCGTGTTGCAACTTTGGATTAAACCACTCAATGACTTAGTCATAATAAGTTAATATTAAATTTGTTATATGTAGGAGTCAAACCTAATACTTCTAACTTACAAGTGACGAGGTAGCAATAGTGGCAAGACATTGAAGGGAAGTACGAACGAGCTTATGAGGCATCGCAAAAGTACAAAGAAGGGAAGTTCATATTTGAGAAGTCAAAAATTGTGAAGGAAGATTGGTAGCAAAGGGTCCTGCCATTTGTTCCGATTGCTGCAATTAAGTTAAGTGTACCAATATGCAGTTCCTCTATATGTAGTTGTTTACACTAAAAATATCCACTGGGCCAAAACCTGGTTTTGGGCCAAAACCTGGTTTTGGTAAATGGCTTGGGCCTCAAAGAGTAAAGGCCAAACCCAGGCCAGTGAGCAAAAAAAGGAATGCATGTATCTCTCTCCACTGACAACATTAAATGCAAAACACTTGATATTTTGGAGGAAAATTAGTCTACACATAAAGAACTCTCTCGGTGGGAGTAGACTGATCAGAGATATTATTCATACCTTCCTGATTAAGCCTTACATCACAAAGTCTTCAAAGACGGTTGCAGAGGGATTTGACAGCTACGGTATAGACTCCCACCGGTCTATATAAACGAAGGAAGGATTCAAAGATGAGGACACTCAAACAACCAAAAATCAGAACATACATGTTCTAAGGAAAGCCAACCTTTCAAACAACCTCTGAGGAAATCCCTCAAGCCGTCTCAGATAAAGATTTTATCTCTATCTGTTGTCATCTCATTCACACTACATGTGTAGTTCGTGACTTTGAAAATAAAATACTAGAATCCTAGGATCATACTACCCAACTCCTCTGAGGAGTAGTGAATTAAGCTTTGCCATCAAATCAATCCCATTTGATAGTATCGATTACCAATCTCATGCCAAAGTGTCTTTGATTTTTCCCTTTACAAGGAAGCAGCCTTTAGACCATCCCGATGGATCTATATCCAACCCGATGGGAGTTTTATCAATATAAAATGACCATTACATGTAATATTATTGCGCCTTTATCTACATAAAGTCTTTCAATATCAGTTCTTACTTTATGTCTTTACTTTCAAGTCTTTACTTTCTGTATTTACATTCAAGTACTTCAATTCCTGTCTTTACATTTTGTCTTTAATTACAGTCTTTACTTTCTTATGTATGCACAAGAGTGGCGCGCTTTGCTATAACCAGTTTATAACAAACCCCATCTTAGCAATTTCTGGTATAACATCAAGAGATATTTAAAAGTCCTTAACGAGCAAGGCATTAAAAAGAACCTAACCAATAACTTTTCCGATAAAGTCACAATCCTTTGAAAGAAAGTTATATTACTTATGGCGCAAATATCTAACACGTTTATAACCTAATTTAACCGAATCTAATAATACGCCTGACGAATACACCAACACAAAAGACCTCACAAGGATTCCTCCAAAGGAATAAAAGTGAAGCCTGCAAAAACCAAAGCAACAGAAGGTGAAATCCAGCGGTTAGCCACCATATGTTCCCTGCCTGCATCCTACAAAAAAGGCCACGAACAGTAGTATTCGTGTTTGTACAGAAACTTGGCATTCCTTGACAATCTATCATTGTTTCTTGCGGTTTGATTCTTGCCGTGTGCTTTGTGTAAGCGTTGTAGAAGGAAATCATCGATCATCAAATTTATGTGTAAATAAACTATGGCATTTCTCAAGTATGCTATTTTCTTGTAATATAATCACTAATCAGTTCTAGATGCTGCTTTACTGTGTGTGGAGGAAAGCAATATCCAGATTAGACCGCGAAACGCACATATCCTCCGGAGAAGTGAAGCAGATGCTCTCACTGTCTCATGGAAAACGTACGAGTACAGTTGCTTCTCATCATATCTTTCGCGCAAGGCGTCATTTTTTTTGAGATCATAATGCTTCATTTGCGTTAAAAGATGATGTTTTTGTTGAAGTTTGTTGGTAAAATAGTTCAAGTTATTGGCTCTTGCCGCAGGGAATCAAAACAAACACAACCAAACAAGGTGCCAAAGACGCAACCAAAAGGTTCGACTTTGAGACTGTCGATACAATGTCAATTAGCAACACCAGATGTCTATGCAGGTCCACGCATTCCCATTGAGTAGAGCCGAATTGGGAATCCTTAATTTTTCCGCTAGTAGGGTTCTAGGAAATAGTTGCCAGGTTGAAATAATAATAAACTGGATTACTATAATTGGCAAGAACAGATTTATGAGCGTAAACTTCACCGAAACTTAATACTTTGATTGAACTTCAGCACTTGTTTTCTTTAAAAGGGGACTCTTCGTTTGCAAATTTCCACTCTAAGAACGCTTCCCAATCTGAGGCGGCGTTGATTTGAGGTATTACTGGTGTTGTACGCTTCAGTGCCGGGCTTCAGGCACGGACTAGAACGTAGTAGTTCGTAGTTTTTCACGAAATGTTTTGTTCCATCTTTGTAGGTATCATCTGTATCAGCAGAACTTTGAGGTATACTTCAAGAAAGCTCCTTTGGGTTATACATGAAGCCCCGTGAGGAAGAGATAATTGAAATTCCAAGGTTAGTTTCATAAATCAGATATACAAATAAATCAATCTGTGGCATATGCAAATATATTATGCTTAGGCTTATTAGTGAAATCTTAATGCGTTTTTGTTCTTGATTAGTACAATTTAATGTTTCTTGTGTTGTGTTCAGTAGTCCAAATCTGAATCCTGCAGCAACTACAGGGGAGAGTTCTGCCAATATCGATTATGGAAGATATAGACCCAGTAAAAAGTTTCCACTATCATTTAGCGAAATCTTTGATCTGAATGGGGAATTTCCTCAAGTTTGGAATGCAGCTTTTGTACTAATGAGTGGGTTTGCTGTCTCAGTGGATCCTTTATTCTTATACATTCCTATAGTCAACAAGGACATGAAGTGTATCAGATTGGACAAAAAGTTGATAAAAGTGACTCTTAGTTTGCGAGCACTCGCAGACCTCTATTACATATATGACATTATCTTTCAGCTTCTAGCTGTACGTGAGGCTGCGACACTTGAGGTTGGTATTGCTATGGGGAGGAGGAGGAGTTATGTATCTGCTAAGAAAATAGCTAAGGAAATTTGGGGGTCATCCATCCCAATTGATATTTTGGCTGTTGCTCCTATTCCACATGTAAGAGATCAACCTTTCCCTTTCTGAACTATATTAATTACTACAAACTAGGACAGATATTCCTAATTGATTCAACATCGTCATACATTAATTAGATTTCGTTGTTGGTTTAAGAATCTATCATGGTTTTTGCAGGTAGTTCTTCTCAATTTCCCAAAAATAATAAGGGGCTCGAGGTCTGTAAGGATGTTTCTGAACTTTCTTGTTGTGCTGCAATACATGACCAGGGTTCTACGCATTTATCAATTGCGTAAGAAACTAGAGAAGTATGTAACCCAAGACACTTCTATAATATGGATTAAAGGTGTTTTCAGATTCTGGATTAGAAGTGCTTTCATATTCTTTAAGTTCATCCTTGCTAGTCATGTAAGCCTTATTCCTTACTCCTTAGTTTATTTTAATCATTCCATAAGTTTATCAACGTCATTTTCCGCCAAAAATATGGTAGAACGTTTGTAACTTTTCATGCGACTTCTAACGTCATTTTCATCTCTTTAGGTATTCGGAGCTCTTTGGTACTTTTTTTCATTTCAACGAGAGATAGATTGCTGGCAATACGCTTGTCGAAGTGAAAATGGTTGCGAACTTGGAGGTTTTGATTGTAAGGACAAGAATACACTCAGAAACGTCACGCTTCTAAATAATCTATGCCCTGCAAATCCACCAACAGCAACGTCGTTTGATTTTGGTATATTTCTTGATGCCATTCAATCTGGTATCTTGAGCTCAACAGATTTTCCACAGAAGTTCTTGCACTGTTCTTGGTGGGGCTTACGAAATTTAAGGTTTGTTCTTCATTATTGCTATTATTATTATCTAAAGAGAAGTGATAAGATTTGCTTGAGCTCATTGAATTTAGGGTTTTCTCTGTTTTCTTTTTTTTTTCTTTGCAGTTCTTTGGGGCAAAATCTCCAGACTAGCAGCTATGCCTGGGAAAACCTCTTTGCGGTTTTTGTTTCTGTTATCGGCATGCTATTCGTTTTGATATATCTCAATGCAATTTTGCAGGTTGGTACTACCCGTATAAAAATCTGATCAAAGTACAAAATCTTTCAAGTTGGAAAAGAAAGTTTAATTTATTATTAATTTTAGTATAGAAAATACTTGTGGAAGTAATGAACATAAAACCTACATGTTGTGGAACAGATGTATATCCAGTTGACAACTGCATTATCAAAGGAGAACAGAAAGTTGATGGAAATGAAGAAGAAGAGAAGTCCACAGATAGCATCATGGTTAGACGACAATGACCTCCCTTTGGATTTGAAAGAGAAGATCATGATGTGTGCATTATATGAATTGAAAGTGGATGAAGATATCGATATCAAAAACATCCACTCTATTCTTCCCTGGAAAGATTTAGTTGAGATCAAGCGCCATCTCTGCCTAAATACACTAAACAAAGTAAGCTTGTGTATTAAAAAAAGTAACTTATGCTTGAATGCTCACAGCCATAGCAGGCCTAGTTCAATTCTGCACAATAAATCTTCGTTCGACTTGCTCTTTATATTTCTCGTATATCTGCGTCTTCCTCTAGGTTTCGATGCTTCAAAATGTGAATGAGAAAGAGTTTGAAGCATTCTGCGAGTATCTTAAGCCCGTGATTTATAAGGCGGACACCTTTATTATTCGAGAGGGCGAACCGTATGATAAGATGTTATTCATCACGCAAGGGACAGTGAGGACGTACACAACTACAAGTGATGATGGAAGGGGTTCTTCAAGCACTGGTAATACTGTTGGTGATGAGTGCTTTCAGAAAGGTGATTTTTATGGAGAAGAACTTCTCCAAGCTTGGGCATCAATGACAATGACCTTCTCTTGCTCGACCAAAAATGTTAGGTGCAGCACAAAAGTTGAAGGATTTACGCTTACGATCATTGACATGGAAAGAAGCAGAGAAAAAATACGAGCTGAAAATTGAGCTATATGAACAAAGGACGCATGAGTTATAAGTTAGAATGCACAAATAAATATTTGGGTTTTTATCACGGCTGGTTCTTGAAATTGGACATTTCAATCAAAATGGTCTTTAAAATAGAAAATCCATCAATTTGGTTCCTGAAAATGAGTCCCACAAATCAATGATCGAAAGCGAAAATCCTTCAACACTTTTTTAGGGACCAAATTGATAATTTTTCTATTTTATGGACCATTTTGATTGAAATGTCCAATTTAAGAGACCTTGATAAAAACCCTAAATATTTTCATTTCTCAAGCAAATTCGTAACCCTTGAATAGGTAAATACTATATATATGCCTATGCGTTTCTATTTCTTTTGCTACAGTGTTATCCCCATCAACTCTTCATATAATCTTCGTATAACCTTTATGTTGAAAAAATCTTGGGTGGTACGTACCATTCAATGGTTCGGCTATTGAATGTTTGCAGATTAATTTGCAATGGGTCCCAAATCAATCTTAAGCCATTTAACCATACATATTATTGAATGGTACATACCATTGAAGTTTGACAAATCTTTTGATAACCAAAAAGTTACTTGTCCACTTTAGTTCTTGTAGTTTCAACTGTCGTGATATTTACTGCGATTCAAAGACAACTTGATTCCATCAAACTTTTTTACACCGCTCAAAAGACCAATTTACTTCCATATATGTCACACACATGTTAATTGAATCTGTGATGAGATCGTGAGTTGTAAAAACAATAAAAAAACCAAATAAATAAAATTTATTTGATGTATAACTAGCTAGCTTTAATGTTTGATCAGCGGTAAAGCTTCACAGGACGTAGTGGTCAAAACCCTCATGAAGTTGATATGATGATTTGAGAAATATTGACACACGGTTAAGTATCATTTCATTTGTGTGCGTTAAAAGCAGGAAAGAGATCATAAGATAGGGATATATAGGCTAAAATGCTTACAAGTATTTTATACTTACACGAATTTAATCATTAATCATAAAAGAAATCTAACCATTAATGATTACATTCATGTAAGCATTCTAGCCGGATCTCATAAAATAATGAACATTTGTAAAACTGTAGGCATACGTACATTGTGTAAATTGAGTAGCTCTAGTACTTGGTACTGTATCCTGCCTACGTTCTATTTCTTCTGCGACCCTAGTATCCCCATGAGCACCTTTTAGTTCGACTACTTATCATTGACATAAATACACAAAAGTGCAGACAAGAAAAAAGAGATTCACCATAGTAAAATAGCATGCTAGCTTATATCTAAACATTTGTTACGTGTTTAAATAATACATTATAGCCGCTCAACAGAAAATTATCACGTGGTGAATAAGTGACGTTTGGAGAATCTCTTCTTATCTTAACAAGTTTTGCGAGCACAAAGGAACAATTAAAGTGAAAAGCCAAGAGAGATTGGTGGAGTAGATTTGTAGATCCCTAAGTTTTGGCAAGAAAGAGATGTTCATGGTGGGTGGTGCACCTCCACCCACCTACATATATCACTGTAACTAGCTAGCAACGGGAGCTATAACCCTAGCTAGTGCTCATCAATTTACCATAGACAAAGAGATGGCACAACTATATGGAAATTAGAAAGTCTACATCTATCTCTATATATGAATCGAATTACATATTATATTAATTAATGAAGGAGGGTCCACATCTGGAAGATTTTGTAGAGTGGAGAAGATTATTCCCTAGCATGGTCACCGAGGGGAATGTTTGTGGTGCCCCACCTCCTTAGCCAACGAAGGTAGTGCAAGTTAGAGAGACAGCTCCCTTGTCTTTGAAAATGGGTATAGGATCATCCAAACTATGCATTCACCAACTTCTTCATACTTCATTGTTTATTTTGCATATTTTTTCTTAAATGCAAGTGTCCTAATTGTATGGTTATACACAAGCCTTACGTAGATTAAATCTATCGTCTCGTTTTTGTTACAGTAACAATAAAGTTGCTGCTAAAAAAGAGCTTGTGTACATAACATGCGTGTGTTTTCGGGGGTGGGAATGTTAAGGTTCAAGAACTCCAAAGATACAAGAAAAATAATTAAAAGGACACTTATATTTTTAAGGGCAGACCCAGATTTGGGTCATGCGTACCTACTCATTGTTCTTGAAAAATCATCAACTATTTGTAGAGTACTTGTGTGGGTGATGATGAAGATTCGTGAAGGGCGGGAGGGTGGTGGAGTTAATGGGTGGAAGAATCTCAAAGACGCAGATGGTGCTGAAAAGACCTGACATTTCTGACCTGTTGCCAAGCAAAAAGAAGAAACTTTTGCTAATAAAGGATTGACAGCCATCATTCCAACTCACCTTTAATATTAAATCAAACCAATAAATAATCCAATCTCAACTGCTAAATACGTACACAATCAACCCACAAATCCATGTGTTAACTACTAAGGTAAACATATAGAATAAGTCATTAACCTGTATACACTGTACACAACTTATTAGTAACAAATTAATTACCGACACTTGATAGCTAACTATGGTAACCGAAAACATAATGAAAATAAAACATTGAATTTCAGCAGGAAACCCTAAAGAACTGCATCGTAGATGATCAAGAAGTAATCTATAAGAGTAATCTTGTAATTTCTCTGCGTTATGGAACTCTAATAGGAAAATAGGGGACTTCCTTGACCTCCTTTTCATAAATCTTTGTACAGAATTCCTCATGGTTCATGAGACACCCTTTCGAAGCAAAACCAAAAATAAATTTTCAAACATGCACATTGATTAAAGACTAAATAAAGGCAAAATAATAAGAAAGAGGGCGAGAGGGATGCTCCGGTGTACAGATACTCCGAAGCATACTAGAAAACCCTGAGAGAGAGAACAAGGAAGATTAAGTACAATTAACACTGATGATGAAAAAAAGGAAGGAAGAAAAACTCATGTACCCTACTACTTTGTTCGTTATCAACTCCAATTCCAAACAAGCCATCCAAGCCAAAATCAAAAACAAAATACCAATCTTTCTTCTAGATCACTACTTTTTTTTCTTTTCTTTTCTGGGAATTGAATTACCATGATCCTCCACCTAACATTCCATTCCAATACCCACCACCGGAATCTCCTTCTCCTCCTCTATTATTGTGCTGATCAAATTCAGTAGTAGTAGTAGTACTAGTGCTCGGAATCTGCTGCTTCAAATCCTGATCAGTAGGAAACAAAAGCCTTGCATGATTAGTATTAGTAGTCTCTTGCACCCCTTGACAGCCACCATACCCAACACTCTCAAACCCATCTAGAGAAAAACTAAGCCCACTTGGCTTGAACTCTTGCATAGGAAACCCAGCAAACATTGTGATATTACTAGAATGATCCGGCAACGCCACAGCCGCCATCGGCACGAAAGAAGTCAGCCCCCTTGATGCAATCCCAGTACTTTTGAGCAGTTCCATAGCCGATGAGAAATGATGAGATGTAGTAGTCGTGGCCGAGGAGCTAGGGTTTTGGTGGTACGTTTTGTTGTCAATACTAAAGGGTAGATCGGTAATATTATTGCTGTCATAGTCCTGATCAGCTGGTGGGTATGCAAGGTTGAGATCTTGGCCTTGGAAGTGGATCTTATTAGGGTTTTGATCAGGAGAAGCAGACTGAGGAGGGAAATTACTTTGTCGGGTCATATGGTGATCACGATCATGAGCAAGCTTCTTCGCTGAAGACGCGGACGGTGATGGTGAATCGGAATTATTTGATCTCTTGTTGTTCTTCCGTGACCCTCCACCCACAGGAACATTTCTCAGAGATCCACCCTCAGTCCAATACCTTCTACAAGTCTTGCAAAAGTATCTTGGCTGAGAGAGGCTGTAATTGTTGTAATAACAGAATTTTGTGGTTGTGGAATTGCACCTTGGACAATTCAAAGCTTGATCCTTTTGTGGCCTTGCCCTTCTATCTGTGATTGGCCTTGTAGAAGAAAAATCTTCCATGGATTTAACCACTCCAATACCCTGAAAATAAAATATAAAAATAAACCGAAAAATAAAAAAAGCGCCAAGAAAAGGCCATAACTTTAGTGATCGAAAATCAACCAAAAAAAAAGTATATATGTTGTCACTCCAAAAAATTTAAGAGACAAAGATGGAGAGAAGAAAGTAAAAGGAAGAAAACAACCTACTTTATCAGATGATGGGAAGAAGAAAAAGAAAAGAAAAAGTGCAGTACTTTAAACTTTCAAGACAAAAAATGAAAGACCTTTGGGAGATACAACAATATAAATTCAGATAATATTAGTGGAAAGAAGAAAAGTAAATTAATACAACTTTAAAACCAACTAACATATCAAGGAAGATAATTTTCCAAACCCAAAGTTAATTAAGCTAAGATATTTCTTCTAAATATTAGCTTTGAAAAACTCAACCCTAGAAGATAATTTCATGATTTCATGGAGGAAAAAGAGAAAAGGGTTTTGCTTTACCTGTGGCCAGTGAGCTGTGTCCATGGATTAACGAGGAGAAAAGGGAAGAGAGAAAAAGCTATGTGGAGTCTTTTGAGAGAAGAAAAATCACCCACTTTTCAAGCGCAGATGGTCTTAATAAAGGCAAAGATGAAGCACTATTCTGAAAGAGACGATGGTATATGTGGTGTTGTTCCATGTGTTGGCCAACTATGTGTGTGAGAGAGAAGAGACAGATAAGGGTATTTTCGTCTTTTACTTTTTTCATTATCATAGTATGTATATATGAGAACGATATTCACACACTATTTTCTTTCTCAAGTACGTTTTTATTTATTTTTGTCTTTGATTTTGAATAAAACAAAAATAAATTAAATCCAAAAATAAATTAGTAAACATACACAAAAGAGAAGAAAAAAAAACATAAATCATTTTTTAAATTACTATTCATGTACATACATTTGAGAATATTGCGTACATGCACACAAGTAAATAGAATCTAAATTTTTTTCCTACGGTCAATGTCATTCTTCATTCTTCATTCTTCGTGGGCGTCTTTATATATCTATTGTGCGTATGCACTGTAGACTTTGGTGGGTTCTTTCTGACCGAGAATAAGAAGGTGGGGATGAATTTTCCTGCACTGCATAATCAAAAATTCTAACATGCTCCGGAATAAAATTTACTCCGAAAAAATGAACGGTTGGATGATGATCTAAAGCATTGTAGATTACTTTTTATTTTTTTTAAAAGCACAATTCTTTTTTCAAAACCGGGGTAAAATTTACCCCGGAACACACTAGAAAGACCCCTGCATAATTACCTCTCTGTGTTTACCAAGTTTCTTCTTTTCACTTTTCCATTTCTCTTTCTTGAAAGTGAAGGATGAATAAGTTTTATTTACCTATATGAATTAGCTAGGCAGCTACTTACAACTTTTTGAAAGACTGCCTATCAAAGGAAAGTGACAACTTTCTTTAACACAGACAACACCATTGGACATATTTGTAAACTCGTTACATGTTTTATCTACAATATTATATATATATACACATATTATTATATTTTTTTCTTTAATAATGAACTTCTGGATCATTGCTAAAATGCATATATATTGATTTTGGACAGATTTTTAGTCTAATTCATGTGTCTTATTTGGGAGAAAAAACCAAAACAGATACTGACCCAAAAAAAAAAAAAATTTCGAACGTCTCACTCCAAAGCCATATATGTAGCACCCAAGTTCTGATGCTACTCTAGTTACATATATATAGCTAGCACTATTAACCACATTAGGTGTAGCTTTAGCAAATTATAAAGCATAACAAACCATAAAGAATAAAAGGGATAAACTCTTTAGATGATATTTGTTTAACAAGTCAACTAAGATAACAATACGTAATAAGTTTAGAACACCAATATATTTACGTGCTAGATACTTGTAAGTGTATATATAATATTGAGAATTAATGAGACCAAGCATGTTGAGGCTAATAGACATGAATTATATTTCTTCTTTTTAGGGAAGTTTTTTGTAATAATGATAACGAGAAAAACTTACATATAATTTAAAATTTAAGGAAAATACTACACTATAATGGGTCAAATTTTAATAGTATGTATCATTCAATAGTACGTAATATTAAATAATTTAAGATTCATTTGAGGCCCACCACAAATTAATCTAGACCATTCAATGGTTGTATCACTAAATGATACGTACCACCCAAAAATTTTCCCACTATAATGCAATATGACAAATTAAAAAACGTTATTACGATAGGTTTAGAACACCGCAACTTTAACATTCCCCGCATGCAAATTTTACACATACCGAACACGACATGATTTAGGGTCTTAGTCAATTAAGGCTAAACATCATATTACATATTAATCCAAAACATGTCAAGAAAACTGGTGCAGTGGCTGACGCTGGGGTTCTCCAAAATGGTGACGGCGGCAAGGCGACTGCGGAAGGGAGTAAGGCAGTGGACACGTGGCAAGAACAGAGAGGATCCCACCAGAGGAGAGCTCATGTGGTGGCGAAACGTGTCGACGATGATGAAGAAGGAGAGAGAATATTTAGGGTTTTGTGTTGGTGCTTCCATTTTTATCCATACTTCCATCCCATCGAATCAATAAAATAATGAATAAGTGAAAAAACAATCCAATCACCAGATCAAAAGCAATTGGGAAGGTGCGCGCGCATGTGGCGGTGTCTTTCCCTCTGCTAGCCCTCGTACGATTATAAGACTTCAGTCAAACTCCCGTACGTCACGAGAGAAATTTAGAGTTCGATATAGTTCAATACATACCGATAAATGGTTTAAAATTTATTTAAAATCCACCGCAAATCAATCTGAATCTATTCGATGAGAAATGATAATCACATATTTTTTTTCTCTTTCTAATTTCATTCGTTTTTTTGTTTAGTTTATTCAATTTAATGACATGAAATAAATGAAGTGTATATAAAAGAGGGTCCAACTTTAATAGTATGTACTTTGAATGGTTTAAGATTTATTTAGAGCCACTGCAAATTAATTTGGAACTATTTAATGATCGTACCATTAAATAATAGGCATCACCCCAAATTTTTCCTATAAAAGAATATATAGAATTTAGGGTTATCATTTCTCGACTTCATTCTCTGCCACGTCTCACTTCTTTGTTTAAGCCTTCACATTGCTTCATACGGCATGTCGTTCATTCATCTCACTTGGTCTTTCATCGACTTTGATATGCAAGTTGGAGTAGGCTACGGTGCTCGCAAGTATTTGATGCTCACACCGATCTTACCGTTAAAAGGAGGGAGGAGGGAGGAGAGAGGGGGAAAAGGAGGGTGAGATTGGTGTGAGCATCCAATGCTTGCGGGCATTGTAGCCAGTCCCCTAAAAGTTTAATAGGAATTAGACACTACACTCCCATGAAAGTATCACCTATATATGACTCATGGTGTTCATACTACTTCTGATAAAAAGCTAAAATATAATCTATTTGTATTCCATTTCTCGTCTTAATAAGAAATTTATATGAGAAATGAAGTGAAGCATGTTTAAAAACATAAATCAAGTACTAGGAATTTAGTGCAGATTAATATAGAATATCGCTTATAATAATTTAAGTGATTTTTTTTTTAAACAATATGATATGCATAATGATATTTTTACATTGTGTTGTTAAACAATCCATAAGTCACACTGTGCTAGCGCTACAAATTAGTATTGAACTCACTATTCACTACAAATATATGTTGTTCTCGCATCATTATGAGTCAAACTTAAATCTCCTCAAACTAAATAGAGACCGATATCTTAAACCATCTGATCATGTGGAAGTGATTAAAGGCTTTGCACTTGAAGTCTTATTTTCGATTTCAACCTCTCCTAATATCACTTGTGTTATAAAAACAAAAACACAAATTCGAACTGTATATTGTTCTTTTTCTGTTCGTATTCTATGTGGTTTTAGATTAGAAAAAACACATGCTTAACTTTGTTTTGGTTGACAAAAAACAAAATTTATATAATCCTAATAGTAGAATACTAATGGCTTTCAAGTTTCAAATTTCAATGGCAAATGGTTACATACACATGCGACAAACAAAGAAAAAACATTCCTAATTAAGCGAAAATTTGGAAACCAAATACCAAAAATAGCATTCCATTTTTGGACCTCACCATCTTTGCAAGAAATAACCTCTCTCTCTCTCTCTCTCTCTCTCTAGGCTGGTCCAACTTAGGTGGACCCACTAACGAAAGCAAAAACAAACGCGTGGGGCCCAATAAACATTCAAAAATTCAACCACGAGCCTAGCCATTAAGCTATGCAGAGCAAATGAAGCTTCCTTCCCGAAAATGGATTCTTGACCAAAGTTAGTATTTTTGTTCTTGTAAGATTTTTCCATATCTTCATCCAAATCATGCTTTTGCTTCCTAGCTAACACCTACTTTTGGATTGCTTCCTAACACCTACTTTTGGAGAAATTTTTATTTGTTTCTGAAATACTTGTTAAGTGGTGTATTATTTCACGTGGTATAATATAAGTGAACGATATAATTTATACATTCTATTTTTATGATATATTAATAAAAAACAAGCACACGTTTTGTAATATGAGAGAAAAAGTAACACCAGTGTTTAGATCACTAAAAAATTCCCCCTACTTATGAGTTAATTAATTTAAATTATCACTGAACCAATTATAACAACTCTTGGTGCCTTCGTTTACCCAACCCAAAAGTTACATTAATCCTTATTTAAAGGATTACTTGAGGACCTAAACAAGATAATTAATTAACATAGCAAACCTTAACAAGTTACATTAGTCCTTATGTTTGGTTCACATTACAGTATTTTATAACACATCACAAGAAATTTGAAAAGTTTGCTAAGCTTGTAACATTCCCTCCTTGAAAATTGAAAACGATTTTTGTTGGTTAAAGCGGGATAATTTGTCCCCTAATTTCACTTACGCATCCAACAAAACCATAAATTAACAGCTACATTTCTTGATCAAGCTGACGTCTATGTATTGTGGGACATCAAGAAATATATTGCAGCAAGTGAAAACTTGAAACTATAGGGAGGGAAGAGGAGGCTAAAAACAACAAATTGAATATGATCCGAATGATTAAACACGTTTGAATATGAATGGCATGTGATGTGCGATATAGACACAAAAAGATATATCTCCCGGTGACACAAAATGTCACCGCACGCGATAACTGTGGTAGACACGAGGATATTCTCCATTTTTGCAGAAAGGGTTTCCACCACAAAATGAAAGGTACAACCTATGGGTGTGCATCATCATCAATCACCAAAACAGAGTGGGGGCATGTTTTGTTAGGCTTTTGATAATTGATGTGGATGACAACATACATTACTTGAAACAGTTGAGCATGATAATTTCACAGAACAATTAAAAGAAGGCATAAAAATAGTATAAATGGCAACATATGGGGCCCGGCCAATGAAACCCTAGTGCACAATGATTATCACCTTCAATTTACTCATTCAACTTGCAGACATCAATGAACTTCTGGACTGCATTGTGGTATTGAGTTCCCTGTAACCACACCACACCTTAGATTAATGACAGCTTAGCAGCACTATCGATGATGGATTATCATATTATATCAAAAGTCCTCATAGTCTCAAAGTGTGTTCTTTTTTCAATTTAATAGACGACATCTTAATCATGTATAATTTGCTTAGCATACGATTTGATAAACATACCTCCCAGTAAAGTTGGTTGCAGTCCATACACTGCCAAAACTCTAAATTCTTATCAAACAAGCAGTTGGGAATTCTTTGGAAACCTTTCGCAGCTTCAACAGCCTCTTCTGTCGTTAAGGGCTTTTGAATAAACCTACCATTGCATTTGGTGCATCTTGACATTAGCTCATTCTCACTAATTTTCAGTTGGAAAGTTTCGATTATCTGCAAGAATACTTCAGAGTCAGATTTATCCTGTAACAACGTTTCACCCTTCCAATAGCTTCTTTAAATGTTATTATCTAGGAACATGCATTAGCTACGCACTTAAAAAATTAAACGAGAACCAGGAGTCTAGGATGTTTCACTGAACATATCCATCACAACTTCATCAGATAACCAACTGATTCTAAGTTTTTTAGTTTCCTTATCATTTATAATTTAAAATTTTTACGAAAAGATCTCAAGCACCAATACAAAATTTCAACTATTTATAAACAAATTTACATTGATCATAATAAGTTGACAATATTTTAAATAATTTTCTTTAATTATAGCCGCATTAAATTCAATGCCAGACTCAAGGTGGCGAGATTTTATATAAGCTGACCCGAAAGACCATGAACCACTTGCAATGTATATACGATTCTGTAATAATTGATTGTGAAATAGTAAAGTTGTCCAAGCATGGTATGCACGTACAAATGCAATCTGATTTTCACAGAAGGTGCAGATGTTTCAAAATGAAAACAGGCATACCTCAAGTAGCTGTTCATTCTTGAGAAGATTCTTCACCATATAGATCTGATTTTTTATTAGATAATCATGTCTCAGCAGCTTGGCATCCCGCGTCAACAACACTCTCTTCTCTTTATTTGCTTGATCTATTAACTGCCTGCACAAAATGAAACCAAATTAATACATTCATTCAAAGGCATTAAAACATATTCAAAATCTACAACATTTAACATATAAGAGCATGATCATGAGAATACCTGGGTTCGGGCTTTTTTGAATTCGGGATTGCAGCATTGATCCCAACACATCTTAAATGTTTAGCTAAGCCTTCAACCTAAATAAGCATGTGACATTTCAGCCACGGAAACCCTTTGGTGGGGGACCTTGCCAACTTCAAGGAAAGTGGAATGTGAAAAGATATGAAAAACTTACCATCACATCACATAGAAACTTCGGTTGTCCATCACCCCCCAAGGTCAAATCCCATGGTGGGGGACCTTGCCAATCTTCAAAACTCTGTCCTTGCTTTTCATTACAAATCAAACCCTCTGATGACCGTCGTTTTGCTTTTCTTTTAGAAGTTTTGGCAGTTTTGTCTGATTCTTTCAACACCAGTTTCTCCCCATATTCGTTTACAACCACCAAGAGGTATTCATCCATGGGCAGGGTATTAATATGCCCTGTCCTCAATGTCATTCCCTCTTCCGTAGCTATACTAGGAGAAACATAAGAAGCAGTCGGTCGGACTATATCTAAAGCTTCATGAAATTTCATCCTTACGATTTTACTACATATATCAAGCTTCTCAAAAACCTCTTTCAACCCAAGATTCCCAGTTGGGGGATGCGGTTCAGTGTGATGGCGAACTAGTTTCCCTGCAATTGAGATTCCAATTTGGCAATTTTCCTTTATCAACAGGATATATTGCAACACAAAGTGCAACAAATGCATAAACACGAGTATATAAATATCTAGCACGACTGACCTTCCTTGATGACTTTAGCTTGGAAGACATTGAATATCTCAATCAAGCAGTGTGCATCCATTGCTGCATATGTTTTCTGCTCTTCTGTAAGAGGACGAGATGACCAATCACTACATTGAAGTTCCTAAACAAGACATATTTTACATTAACACATTTTTGTAAGAACTAAAAACTCCCATCCCTTTATTCCATCATCATTCCACCATGTAGTTAAAAGTCTTAAACTTTCAGTGCGGAGTAATATGGAAACTTTGAATAACGGAAAATCGAAACCTTTCGAAAACCAAACCTTTGAAAGAGAAATTCCAAGGACTTCTTTGCAAATAGTTGCTAAACTCTTGATTTGCTTTGAGGCCTTCCTTCCATGTTGCTTGTGTTGCAAGTGATTGTATATGCTCGTAATATCCATAAATGGCTCCACCTGTTCACCATAAATTTTTGAACTATTACACAGACCCTCATGAAAATATCAACTGAGCAATGATCAAAACAGAGGAAGATGAAACAAAATTTCTTGATTTTAGCTAAAGGGTTGGATTAAATTGCAAAATTTAAGATAACTCAAGTCTCAAAATCTAGAATTTAGCTTCAATTTCTGCAAAATGTAAAATTTCTTACCCTGTCAAATCCAGGTTCGCAGCCATTGGAGCTGAAGGTGGAGGACAAGTATATCAAATCCTGCTTAAATCGAAAACCCAGTTTCAGAATATCGGGGGAAACAAATGCGTCCCTCAGCAACTCCCAGATTGACGGCAGATGAATGGATGACAGGTCGACCAGGAAGACGACTGAGTCGTCCGACTCGTCCGAGTCGCCGCCGAGTTGGGAACCGAGTTGACAGGCGAGTTGGAGGAGGAGGACGGTTGGGAAAGTTGACTGCGCGGTGCGGGTGCGGATAGGCTTCCACTCGGCATCGAGCGCGATGATTCTGGAACGAGTCAGAGACCGAGTTAAGTGAGTGAACTCGGGCGAGTCGGTGGATGAAACAAGGTGAATTTTGAAGGGCCTTTGGGGATCCATGGAAAGGTCAAATATGTTTTGGGGATTCATCACGGGTTTTGGGTTTTTCTTGGATCAAAAGGTCAAATATGTTTTGGGCTGTATCCGAATTCTCTTACATTTTCTCGGATGTGATGTTAATGCTACATATTTCGTTTAATGTTACGAGGGTTTTAACTGTTATATTTAATTTCATAATAATAAAATATTTTATTTTTAATCTCAACAAATTATTTTTTATATTTCAACTATTAAATTTATTTATTTTGATCACTTTGTTAATAAAGGTGATACTCATAAATGTATGTGGAACTTATGTATATTAGAAAAGTAGTTAGTAAATGTGATATAAATAACAACATTCTTGATCCATTTGCACGTAGAATTTAAAATTAAAATCATAGACATTCTAACATTTACCTATAGACACTGAAAATTTAGAAGAGTAAAAAACAAGAAAAACTTTACATCAAAAATGAACTTTCTATTTGGTATGAGCCCCCGTCGTTAGTTCAGTCAACTATTCAATGAAATTGAGTGTTATTTTCCTTTATTTTGTACAAAGTTGCATATGTGTTAAGTTTCAATTCTTATTAATTATTAGAATTTAAAATATTTATTAATGTTCATTGTCAATGTAACATTTTGTTGACGTGTGTGCTTTAATAAAAGTTACTCATATGCATTGCACATAAATAAAAAATTGTGTCGAATTGAACGTCTAACAAAGCTCAAAACCAAATTGAGAGTTCATAAGTAAGATAGAAAAATTCTTCGTGATACACATCATCAAGTGCTACGAGATAATAGACGACTGAAATTAATTCATGTTTAATATAACAATTGATATTAATTAAAAAATAATAATAAAATGTAGTTATATTCAATATTATGAATTACTAAAGCAATACTCAAATAAAATAAAATAACCTCCAAAGTTGACGGAAAAATCTTGAGTGGTACGTACTATTCAATGGTACGACTATTGAATTGTTCAGATTAATTTGCAGTGGGCCCCAAATGAATCTTAATCATTTAACAGTACGTACCATTCAATGGTACGTACCACTGAAGTTGGACCCAAAGTTGACGACGCATAAAGGTTTTCTTTTTCTTTTTAAGTGTTCCTTTCCAAAACACAACATCATGGGCTTAAATATTTCAGCCCAAGCTCAAACTCCAGCACATGCTTATTGGGCAAGAGATAGCCCTGTCCAATAGGAAACAATGGCGCCAAATAATTAAGAAACGAACCCGGGGGTCGCGCCAAACATCATTTCCCGCGAACCCAAATTAGCGCGCGAAATCCCCCCATTGGTTAAATAATAGCACAGCATAACAATTCGCTCGCACGAACCAAAAAGAAAAAAGAAAACCCCCCCAAAAAAAAAAGCAACAGAGCAAGAAAAATGGTGGCGTTGAGGAAGAGAACTCAAGCCCCCAAGCCTCCCTCTCCTGCTCAACTCGTCGAGGACGATGAGTACGTCAGCGCATCCGATTCCGAATCAGACGACGATGTGTCATGCGAGGAATGTGGGTCCGGCGACTGTCCGGCGGAGCTTCTTCTCTGCGACGGTCGCAGCTGCAACAGAGGGTACCACATGTTCTGCCTCAGACCCATCCTCGTTCAAGTTCCGAATGGGAAGTGGTTCGGCCCTTGCTGTTCCAACGACAAAATACCCAAATGTAATTTCCCAATTTTTTACCCTCAATTTTCGTTAATTATTCTGACCCAGATTGAATTTTCTTGGATTTGATTGATCGATTCGATTCCCTTTATTCTCGATTTTACAGCTTTCCCTCTCCACCAAACCAAAATCAGCGATTTTTTTCGGATTCAAAGGTTTGCAGAATCGCCCCAGAAGATAAATCAAGGTAAAATCCATGAAAAATCAGATCATTAGGATTTGTTTTCTTGTTTTATTTCTGGGGTTTTCTGAAAGTTTTGTTCTTTTGGTTGGTAGATTGTCGAAAGAGGCGAAGACGGGCTAGCAGCTTGGTGGTCTCCAAGAAGAAGAGGAAATTGTTGCCCTTCATTCCGACCGAGGATTGTACGAGGAGAATGGAGCAGATGGCATCGCTGGCGACGGCGTTGACGGCGACCGGGACTGAGTTCAGCAATGAGCTCACTTATATTCCTGGAATGGCGCCCAGGTGGGCCAATTGTGCAGCTCTTGAGCAAGGGGGAATGCAGGTAAATAAGAAACCAGTGACTTTTTCAACACAAATAAAATGTTCAATTAACTGATTAGGACGGGTGGTTTGATGCATTTGAGCTGTATTAGTTGCTGGGTTTGTGCTGATTTGATGCATATCATTTTTCAGTTTGTGTGCGTTTTTGGACTGCTTTTGTAGAAAGCAGTTCTGCTGCTCATGGGCTTTTCTGTTGGAAGTGTTTTTATTAGAAACACGTTGAAATTTAGCGAGTGCTTCTCTAGGAAGCGTTTCTATCATCCATAAGCACTTTTACGTTTTTAAGCCAAATCTAGTCTTAGTAGGATGCTCTATTTGAGGCGAGATTCTGCTTCTAAGTTTCTTTTTAAATGTTATGTTCCTTCAAAGTTTCCAAAGCATGCAGACGGTGTCCACTGTTTTCCCTGAGGTTTCCATCTTACCATACCGAACATGGGAAGGATAAAAATTTTAGAACAAGTTCCTGCAAATATATGACACTCGAAAAAAGCATGTTCGTTTGTTGTCTCTCATTTTCACACATCCATAAGCTGCATCTAGAGGTTGATGCAAAATTCATAGACGTGTCCTGATTAGTAGAGAAAAATTATAGCATGTCGTAGTCGATTTTCTTATTAAGTTGAGCTTGATCCAAAAAATACATTTCTGATATCGTTGCCTTACAGGTTATGTCGAAAGAAGACATTGAAACGTTGAATTTGTGCAAAAGCATGATGGAGAGAGGAGAATGTCCGCCCCTCATGGTTGTTTTCGATCCTAAAGAAGGGTGAGTTTACGAAACAACAAAGCATTTTCTCTTGATAATTGGTGTAATTTGACTCCCTGATGATTCAGTCTTGATGCTTGATTTTTCACAGGTTCACAGTCGAGGCTGATAAACACATAAGGGACTTGACAATAATCACGGAATATGCTGGAGATGTCGATTATCTGAAGAGCCGCGAAAATGACGATGGAGACAGCACAATGACATTGCTTTCAGCAGCTAGACCTTCAAAAAGCCTTGTCATTTGTCCCTACAAGCACGGCAACATTGCGCGCTTCATCAACGGAATCAATAATCACACACCGTAAGCTCATCCCCACCGGTCCAAAACTCGATTTTCTGCCTTGTGTAAATTAGTTGCCTGCATTGACTTATAAATAGAACCCCCTTGACGGAACTTCATAACACTTCACTGACGTTACTGTGATTCGGTGCAGGGAAGGGAGGAAGAAGCAGAACTTGAAGTGTGTAAGATTTGATGTCAATGGCGAGTCTCGGGTTTTACTGATTGCGAATCGAGATATAACAAAGGGGGAGAGATTGTATTATGATTACAATGGATCTGAGAATGAATATCCAACTGAGCATTTTGTGTAGCCTTCTTGTTTTTGTTACTGATATACTCATGACTGTTTCTGTTAGGCCACAATTTTGTTTTTTTAACAATATGATATTGTATTCTAAACTATTCTACGGGAGTAAGACTCAAACTCGGATAAAAAAAGGCGGGAACGTTGTCTTGGCTAGCTAGCCAAACCCACATTTGCATTCGACCACAATTATTTGATTGTTTCAATTCAGAGTTAAGAATTGAGAAATTGGGAATGAAAATTTGAGTGTCTTCATTTGACATGGCTGAAGCACAATGGGGCATGTAGTTCATGTAATTAAGGTCTTACTTTTGTATTTGAGATTTTATTTTCGACATCTTTTATAAAAATGAACATTTAAAAGGGCAAAGCTGGAATTTCGGCTTGGGTAGTTTAGGCCTAGGCCCTCCTCATGTTTAACTGCAGCCCTTTCTAAAAGCCGAGCGCAAGCCCATTAGTTGTTTTCCGTACAACTTATATCATTCTCCCATGACAATCTTATCAACGGATCTGTGGCGCAATGGTAGCGCGTCTGACTCCAGATCAGAAGGTTGCGTGTTCGATTCACGTCAGGTTCAGTTTTTACCAACAATTGGATTTTCTTTTTCTTTTATTTATTTTGAAAAGATTCCAAGTAACTATTAATAATGAACCGTTGATTTATTTGAAACATTTGGACAACTAACGATCTCGAATTTGAATGATTTTTTGTAAAAACGATATTCGAATGAAAATTAAGAAGTTGAACGATTCTGATTATAAAATTTCTATAATAAAATTACGTTATTTGCAAGTGAAATGCAAGTATTATCTAAATAAAATAACACTACTAAAAAAAATTTAGCACACAAATACATATCAATGGGTTTAGTGCTATACATTAATCAAGAGATCGAGACTACTTCAGTTTTCTCTCCTAAAATATAGAATGATACATACAATGACGAGGCCACAATGAGGTCATTGTAATCGGTTGACCTCAATAACTTGCAATATGTTTCAATAAGCTTACGTTAACATACATTATTCAACGTTAATATTTAAGTTACTCTTTAAAATAAGACTTAAGATGTTTGATGGAATACTTAAAAAAGTTTTTCTTAATAAGAATTTCTTTACATGCCACCATTAAGCTAAAATTATATAGCCGTTCTAAATTGTACGTCATACATTATTACATGGTAAAAAGCAGGGCTGGCCCTGTGGGAGTGAAGGTGGTGTAGCAACACAGGGCTTCCGAATTTTTAATGTGTGTGTAATATATATATAGATTATGTTATATATATATTTTTTTTTTTGTGCAATAAATTAATTGAATTTAAGCTTAGCAAATGTAGTTTTTGCAATACAACTTTCACGCGAGGTTGTGGGTTCAAACCCTGTGGTTTGCATGTTTTTTTTTTTTTTTTGCGAAATTTTAAGAAAAAAAATAATAATCCAAAACAACTCCAAAGCCATTTGAACCCAAAATCCTTTTGAAGAACTCAAAATTCATTTACAACTCAACTGATTATATTTGATATATTTGTTTTTGCAAAAATTAAATTCATATAAATTTGAAAAATTAATTTGTAAGTTTAATTTATGATGATTTGTTTTCATAGTAAGAGTCTCGATTAAATTGTCCTACAGAGCCTCCCAAATCTCAGAGCCGATCCTGATAAAAAGACTGAGCGGTGTTATCTCGTGGTCCATTTGGACAAGGCCTGAAAAGTTGAAATGGCTTTTTGGCACCACCAATGTACTCAAATGATTACGGTGGTTGAGTCGAGAGTGAAGAAATTCATGAGGGCAGCTTGCAGCCATGTCCCAAATTATATATAAAGCACACACCTCTGGCGTACTTGTAAATTATAATCAAGTTTAGGACCACTTTAGTCTTTATCTGTTCAGAAAATAACAGTTGTAGCTATAGCTAAGCTTAGAGTGGTCCAAAATCAGGAGCTACCATAACCGCAGTAGTAGCTGATCAGCTGGCAAAAGCATCTGTTGCCGTCAGATCTTGATCAGACGCTCCCCCACAAATGTGGTCCCACCAACCACACTAATTTCTTGCTACACAAATAATTAGTGTGACTGCACGTACCCCTCAAAAAAATTGTGGTCCTATTTCAGAAAATTTGAACTGGATTTTGTGTACTATATTTGGTGCTTAGAAGCTCCAGCCAACAGATGGTATCTGCTACCAGAGATTTTTCATCAGAACTTCTCCAATTCCAATGAAGGGTTGATAAATTGAATTATTAGAGTGCTGCATTCATTTTTTATGATGCAATTATGCAAAAAGGTAGACAATTTTTGTTAATCATTCATATGAGAAAATTGAAGCATTTGTGTTTGAACTTTAGTTGAATTGGAGATTTGGCCTTCGAATTAAAAATCTGTGTTGATCCATAAACTTGTCACAGTGTGGAGAAAATATCATTTTGGGTAACTCTGTTAGAACTTGCATCACTTATTTATCTTTTTAAACCCTTTTATATTGGATGAAAGTTACAACGGGATTACCTAAAGAGAAATTTTATTTGGTTCCATTTGATTTATCTTTACACCAAACTAAAGAATTTTCTCCACCAAACTCTCAAATTTGCCCTTAATAAACAAGAAAAAAAAATTAATATTTTTTTCTTTGCACCCAATAACCCTAAACCCACCACATTAGTGCGCCTCTCTATTATTTTCTGCAAACCTGTTGAAATGCATAAATAAACAGCTGCATGGTACATCAGCATGATCGGCATGCACATCGGGATGGTTTGAATGCTGTATCGGGTTGCTGTTTATTCATCGAATTGGTTGTGCTCTCATCGGGTTGGTTGTATAATCCTCATCGGGTTGGCTTCTCTGTCCACTGAACTACTGTGTGCTCTCTACTGCAAATTGAATTTTTTGTACATGACTGTTCTGCTGTCTGTACCAGTCATCTTTCCTTGATTGAAAGAAGATGACTGATCAGTGGCGTGTATTGGTATTAGTGTAATCTCCTTAATTTAAGGATTAGATTAAAGCGTAGCAGTAGTTCAGTGGACAGAGAAGCCAACCCGATGAGGATTATACAGTCAACCCGATGAGAGCACAACCAATCCAATGAATAAACAGCAACCCGATACAGCATTCAAACCATCCCGATGTGCATGCCGATCATCCAGATGTACTATATAGCTGTTTATTTATGTATTTCAACAAAACCCAAACTAAATGTTTGCAAAAAAATTTGGACCATCTAAAATGGTTCCGTAACGATCAAACAAAATGTTGGTAAAACAAGGCCAAAACAAATAGGTGAAAAAGTGGAAAGGAGCCATTGCATTGATTAAAGACAAAATGGGCAGTGGGTATCCATTCTACTAACCAATTAACAATACAATACAATATTGCACAGAAATGGACCCAATCATACAATCCAATCAGCCTGTTTGGTGGAAACTGTCGAACACTTGATCTACACCACAGGCCACGACCTTGCTTCTTCTTCTATCTACAAAGATAAGGGTTACAATTTAAGAAGCTACACGATTCGAAAAGTTCTAAACATAACATACGATGTGTAAACGATTAATACATATGAGGTTCAATATTCTAGTTGATAGGGTGTTGAGTTTCTACTCATGCGTCTTGGGTTCAAAATTCCTTATTCTTCAAGTTATTGTAAGAGTTTCGAACCCTCCTAATTTCCTTAACAATAATAAACTAAAAAAAATAGTATGCAGAAAAACATATTCAAATTGAATTATCTTTGTAAATTTGAGTAGTTTAGAATATTATTTTACAAAAAAAAAAAAATCTAATGATAGCTTTTCTCTCGTTTTGAGAGTTGATCAAATTTAATTTATGAATTAACCTGAACACGACGTGTTTAAATGAGTAAACCTAAGCACGACCCGTTGACACACCTCAAAGACTCAAAAACACTCAAGTTTTAGTTACTAAAATATATCCAAGGAAGGACCAATAGCCGTGGAACTATATGAATGGTCAGGCCCATCACCCCAATTCCAAACATATCAATATCATATCATCATAATCTTACAATATCCCACTAGTGACTTGTTGTAGGACTTGTAGTTTTCACTTCACTTTTTTCATGCTTTTTCTCATTTCTTGAAAGATAAGAGTCATAAGATTTGAAAGGCTTATAATTTGGTTCGTGCATCTGTAATTTGGCTCTCGTGTTAAAGGGTTTAATCATAGATTAATAGGGTTTTACTGGGGTACTTCTCTCGATATAGATATTGATAGATTTTTTGTGTCTTTATATCAAAAGTCAACTGATTGATCTAACATTGCACCAATGCCAACCTGTTTTCATCACTCTCAATTGCATTCCATGCATCTACCTTTGTTAGTGCATGTGTTAGGTCATATGATGCAAGAAGCATTAACCTTGATAGTCCAAAAAAACCCCATTATAATCTCATTATACAAGAGCTAGTTGGTTATTATGTTGAATAATGAATTTCACATCGGAAACATGACTAATTGATACAAAATTTATATTGAATGGTTTTAATTGTGTTGAGGTCTTTTGTAATAAAATCTCACACATATTGAATTGAGCATGTGGTTACATTGAAGACAATGTTGACATAATTAGTAGTGGACCGATGACGTATCTCTCTAGATCTTGGTAGGTTAATCAATAGAAACTTAATTTTGTATGAATTCATTAGAAGTTTTTAGTTTAGATATTTATATAATACATAATTTTAGCGCTTCTTTATCTTATTACTTTAGAGAAAATCAAACCTTCAACTGATCTTAATTTACCTTATTATACCATTTTTTTAACAAATGATACGATAATTATACTAATTTTATCCAAATTACGGGGATAAAAATTTAAACTTGAATGCAAAGGATGAAGCATACTACTCTAACTAATTTGACTTAATTCAAGTCTACACTTAATCATACCATTTTACGTACATTATTCTTCAATTTTATTAAAAGAGGGATTCGAATTTGAGTGCTAAAACAAATACCCTGTCATGGCTAATATACCCAACCCTCATCTATAATTCTAACGACGAATGTACATAGTATGAAGTCATTACTTAAAGGTTGGGTCATCAACTGTCTGCCGGGACGCATCAATGCAAGGAGAAAAGGAACATAAAACTATACATGTACACTTGTACAGATAATTATTACATACATAATTTTCTCTACCAACAAACCAAATATACAATTCTATATAATTTAATCGATGTCGGCTGCCAAATTATGGAGTAATATAAGGTACCATACATGTGCCAAGCTTAGCTAGCTAGCAAGAGGAAAGAAGAGGCCATTTTCCATGATAAGTACACCCACGTTGCCACGCACCCGCCGGGAGAGATTGACAAGTTCCCTCCAAATATTGATCCATGCATGCAATGCCAAAGTTCTAATTAAACAGTTCACCAAAAAAATATATGAAAGTATTGGATCAACCGTTAAGAGAATCACAACTTACAAGGACAAACCGCCATGCAAAACCATGGACTAAAATGATAGAATCTTGGTGGCCGTGGGGATCTTTCTCGATGGAAATTAGTTAATGATTATTTTGTTGCTTAAGCAAACAGGCAGACCCCAATCCCATGCATGAATCAAATTTAAAAATATATTATATACATGTTTGTTCTTAGAAGGAATTTCGTTTCACTGTTCACATATGAGATTGATAGAACACTCAAATTGTAGTAACCATGCATTGTTTATATAACACTCCTTATAGTATATAGGAGCCAAAAATTGGCAAAACCACGGAATTATTGGTAATGTGGTCCATACTTTGGTCACTATACAAACAATAATACGATAGTACTATGCTATATATGTATCCCACTCCCCAAAGAGTATGCAATCTCTACTAAGAAACTGGACCTATACACACACAAACATCTGCTACGTACAAGTAATGTGCCTCTTCTATGGCTCTTGTGTTACATCCCGTCCCTAAAAATATTATATTTTATTCCCCAACTTTGTAAATTGACGAAAATGCCCTTGGTGGCCACATACGTCCTACGTGGACAATTATTTCCTATTGACTTAATTTTGTACTTTTAATGTACTTTTCGGCTTGTGCACTGCACCACGAACCCGTGGGCGCGAACGGGATAACTTTCGGACTTGTAACGGACAAGTTACGAATAGGGGCAATTTGGTAATTTTATTCCAATTGCGGTATTTTTCTTTTCTGTGGGCTGTCTGCCCATGGTTTTGAACTAAACCAGGGTGCTCTACACCTCTGCTACTTTTGCAGACTACGTTACTGCATGCTTTGACTGCATGTTCATCTTTTGATTTTTCACGCTTTAAATTGGACAGCTTCTGTGTGGAAATTCACCACACCTATACTGCCTATCAGTCTCTGTCTTGTCTCCCAGCACATCTCTACAATTGTGCCGAGAAATCTACAAGCCAAAGGCTTTGTAGAAAATCACACCAACACACCCCTTTTTCTCAAAGCAACCCTAGGCCAAACCTTCACCAACCTCGGTCCTTCTTCGATCAAACAAGTCCCTGTGAGTTCTAACTTCATCCTCACCAAAAAGCACAGACCTTGGTGCCCAAAAACCAAGCAACTATCGTGCCCAGAATTTACTCAAGCCACCTCGTTGCCATTTCACTCTCTCTCTCAGTTTTCTTCAACCAAACAACAACTCTGTCGTCATTCTCGTTAAACCCAGGCCACTGTAAGCAAAAGCCAGCAACCCAGAACCTCAAAAACACAAACCCAGAAAATCTAGGAGTTTTCCATCGAACTTCGACAATTTTCTCGACGAACAACTGGTTGATTTGGACCTCGAATCAACCCAATTTCATCTTCAAACATCTTCTGGGAGCCTTGGGAATCCAACCCAGACCCTACGTACCAGTTTTTGGTCGAGAACGACGACTTTGCAATTTGGCCGATTCTTTCGAGCCATTTTCCGACCATCTCCAACCACCTTTTGAGGTGTTGGTAAGCAAATTCAAACTCTACTCGTTCATAGCTTCATTTTGATATATGGATCGTAGAATTTGGCCTAGAAATGAAGAAGATATGAAGTTTTAAAAATTTCCCAGTTTTCCAGCGACTTTTTCCAGATTTTGGCGACGGCGGCGGCGACCGGAAAACACGCAGAGGTGACCGGCACTGATGTAAGCGATGACGTTAGCAAACCAGTCCAGACTGGCCGTGGTGACGTCAGCAAATCAGTTCAGACCAGCGCTGACGTCAGCGTTGACCGAGCGCTGACCGGCGCGCGTGGAGCCGCCCGTGGGGGCGCGTGGAGTATCATTTTCAATTTTCGTCTTCGCGAGGCAACTCATGACGACACGTACTCCCTAGGAGTTGTACGCATGGTAATTTTTGAGGTGTTTTGGACCTCCATTTCGAGCAAACAAAGGAGATTTCGAGTCTTTTCCTTATTTAATTTGGAATAGACTTGTATAATGATTAGTATAGTGACTTCCCATATAGGTGAGGCCTATCCCGAGGAGCTCCGAGCTCAGGCTAGGTACGGCGGCTACGACCCGACGACATACCAATGAGTGGGCTCTTTCTTTATTAAAATATTATTATTTTAGTATGTGTTTAAATGTGATTTTGTGATTTGTATAGCATGCCATGTTTTGTTAAATTTGATAAATGATTTACGTAGCATATTATGATTTATTAATCATCCTTATTTGGCTTATTTGTTAAAATGTTGGCATGTCTATACATTTTAGCAAACTATTACTTATCATGCATACTGCACGGTGTTAGTACTGTCCGGGTCAGGACCAGCTTCACGTGTATGTTCGCACGCACCGACATGCTCACTTTGGATCCATCGTAGGTGCCAGCTTGTTCTAGGTTGCCTTGGCGACTAGAACTTGTTGTGATGCGCTTAGCGCCAGCTTCACGTGTACGTAGTACTAGAGCGTAATTTATAAACACTCAGCCTGTCATGTAGCTACTTTCTGCATGACTTGTGTGCTATTATTATGCGATAAGTAATGATTTTGTTGATTATACTGCTGCTATTGATTTTATACCCGTATCCTTGTGGGCGCCGTCCCAATTATTGAAATTTGAGCATTTCTTTTAGTAAAACTTATACTTTTGGTAAATTATGGGTTTTACAGCGAGGGGTTATATTCCAAACTTTTGAAAATGTTTTACAAAATGGTACTTGGCCCACTCATCTTTTATACCCGTATCATTGTGGGCTCAGTCCCATTTACTTGGTTTTTATTACTACTGTTGGTAAATTTATATTTTGGCAAATTACGGGTTTTACAGCGAGGGGTTATATCCCAAACTTTTGAAAAGATTTTACAAAACTGTACTTGGCCCACTCACCTTTGTTTTTCGCCCTTCCAGAACCTAGACTTTAGTTGGCAAACGAGTTCGGTGACTGTTGCTGATATTATTACTATTCTACCCCTCTGTGGAAGTATGTTTAGTTCCTTCAGTTGTGTTACTTATCCATCCTACGGGATGGGAATATTCTTTTAATTTTACTGCATCCTAGTTTTGATATTATGTGTAATAATGGGTCTTATCCCACTCTACGCACTTTCGCTCTGTTTTTATTTAAATTATCTCAAAACTCATTTTAATTCCTCTATAATTTCTCTATTATTTCATCATGACTTCGTCACTCCTCCGGAATGACGATCAACACGCCTTGATATTCGGTGTCCACCTGGATATTTGGGTCGGGGTGTGTCATCTTGACACTTGTATTTAAGTTTACAAGTTACAACTCATAAAATTGCAGTTGTAATGCTGGCTACCCAATAATGAAACCCCAAGTATTTCGATTGTTATATTATTTGTTGGTACACCAACTTTTGATACGTGCATTACATGCCACGTGGCACTTTGTATTTGGTTCCATGCATGTGAGGGACAGAACATATTGTAAGATACCAAAGTATGAACCGCAAATTTCCTCTATGCATATGCCCTGCATGTATGCGAGGAGGAATGTTTTGAATATAATTAAACACTTTAATTTGATGGATTTATGCTTATTCTCAATCATAGTTTAGGATTATACATATTATATATTATATATAGCGTCATGTCGAGGCAAGTATTTGCTCATGCATGATGCATGTTACTTGGTATCAACTCTAATTCCTGATAATTTAAGTACCCTTTTCTTGATTTTAGCACCAATAAAGATTAAGCTATATAATTACAAGTTCCCAATTGCATGATCAATGTAATCATCACGGGGTGGCCTAGGTCAACCTTGCACCCACGCATTCGACTCCAAATTCTTCACCATCGACCTTCCGAGCCTTGTTCAACCTGTGCCCCGCATGCCCACTTTCTTTGCTGAAATTTGATTTCCATCGCCATTGTTGGCCGAACCTTGCTTAATTCCCACAACCTCGACCGAAGCTTGGGCCAATCTCGTGTAAATTAACCCTCCTTAACTAAGCTTCATTTCAGGTAAATTGCGTGAAAATGGTGAACATTCTAAGAACCTCGCAATTTTTTCCTGGGCTTCTATTACTTCGGTGACTCCATGACTGCTGGGCTGTCACGGCGGCCAAGGCCGCATGACTGATCGAGGTTGAAGGTGACTTGCCACGACGCTGGGCCGAACAATGTAATCAGCTTTTCGCCGATGTCGAACCGGCTTCAACCCTGGCCGATTCGAATATTCCGCGAATATTCGGCCTGGTTAACCTTAATTCGGCCGTTAATCTTAATATTCTAACGCCGTTAGAATATTCCGTTAACTTTAACTTTAACAGCTGATTTCGCTGCCGCCGCTATCGCGCTGCGGATCGGGCGTGCTGCGGGTCGCTGGCGCGCCGGGCCGCTGCGGCGGGACTTCCACCGGGCGCTGCGGGCGGCGCGCGAGTATGCCGGTGATTCACGTCACAAGGTATACCACACAAAGGGAGGCCAATGTATGGGGCTGTATACACATGAGTTTATACTTCAAGGCCCACTACAAGTGTTTTAAGCTTCAATTCCGAAACTCCATGTGTATCCGAACGCCGTTTTTCTTGTACTGTATACTTTACTAATTTGTGGGTTTCTAAAATAGGTTTTATTGACCCGTATGCCTCTGAGGACGTGCATTTCAGGCTCTTGGCTTGGTATTTGTGAGTGGCCCCTTCCTCACTTAAATTAAATGTTTTTTATATGTTTTAATTATTAAATCGTTTTGGTTTATGCCTTAAATTGACTATTATTACACTTGTTGGCAAACTTAATTTATGTCTATACTTTTATGACTTTAGCTCTGGTACTTATCCCGCATTTCTGTGAAACCTGTACTTCGTAGTATTTACTTGGTTTATCGGATAGACTTGATGTTTGCAGACTGGCTCTGTGATTTACTAGGGCCATGGAAATTAGCGGCCTCGACTCCATATTTCCATTTGGATTTATGCCATTAAATTGGTGAATTATGTACTATCTTGTATGCATATTACGCTGGTCGACCAACCCTATTTTCGTAGGTTTAGTGGAATTAATTATATTAATTCCCTATTTACGTTTGATCTTATATTTGCTTGACTCTGCTCAGGGCCATATTTCCTTGCAGAACTTGAAACGAGTAATTTCATCATATTCGGGTTCACCTAATCTTACCATTAAGTTGGTATTTCTATACCTTGGTACCCGTGATGGCGATTCTGCATTTTACGTATTGTGGTTAATTATTTGGTATTTCTGCACGGACCCGAACACTTTATTTTTGAAGGTAGTTCTGAAGGTTATCCCAAAAAGGGAAATTACCTTATGATCGTTTAATTTAAAACATCCATGGTAATGTTTTTGAGTACGCTCAATTAGGAAGGCTCACCCTGCTTATCAGACGTTCCGCTGACTACCACGTGATTGTTCACACCAAGACCGATATTTCACTATGGATCCATAGTAAGGTGCCACTGCTCGCACGTATGGGCGCCCGAATCATAGACGCCGATTAGCGCCGCCACGTGATCGTAGTACACGAGCTGCGTAACTTTGTTTATACACCCACTGCTCATGACAGAGTAATATATCTCAGATGAATCGTGTGTTGCCATTCCTAAACGAGGCCTATCTTGTAGTCGAATCTGTGATATTATCTCCGATTTTCAACATGCCACTGAGACATTTATTTTAGAGTTACGCTTCTCCAGATACCATTTATGAAACTTTTGAGATAGTAAATTATGTTTAACGGTGGCTTTCTCATTTCCTCGTTTCTTTACTCGGGGTATATATATTTCCGTACTTACCTTGATTTTTCACCTACTATTATAGTACTGGCCAAGGTTTTACAAAACTTAATACCGTTTTTTACTTCGCCGTAGGGGTTAAGATTTCTCAAAAAGGAAAGGTTTTCACAGAAATAATTAACTATGGCCCACTCACCCTTTTGTTTTCGCGCCCTCCAGGTTTAATGGTAATGAGTTATCGAGCATCGACCTCGCTATAGTTGTTCTAATTCTCTTATTTAAATTTTGTATTTTGTATTCGCGAGACCTGTATTTATTCATTAATTCTTCAAACATTCTTTATTTATTCATTTACTTTGCCACTTAATACGTGTGTCACAAACATGATCCTAATTTTCATGTCAATGGTAATATCCGCCCCAGACGTGTCGCTTGGTGCATCGAGCACTGCCATTAATAACCTATGCTCTTCCCTCCACTGCACCGCTGGCTGGTATCAAACTCCAATTTCAATCTCGGCCATTTCTTCTCGGTATTCTACTATTCGCTGTCTATTCTCGAACTTTGTGTCTCGAATTTACTGAATCGGAAAATCCTCCGGAACCTTACGACCTTTCGGTGTATTGATTCAACTTGGTTTAATTCTAAATTCTTCTAGTGTCATACCACCTCGACGCCATTAATGCCAATTGGGTAGTTTTCCGACTCGACGGTCGGTGGTCAAGGCCACGCTGTAGTTTTTAGTGCTTAATCCTCGATTTTCTTTACCAACTTGCTAGAAACCGCACCGAATTGGGAAACCACCCAAATATCGTGATTCCGTATCTTTCGTGTGTGTGCGCCGCTTTTGACACATCGGATGATTTTGTCATCAAATACTTTCCTCGGGACGACGCCAGACGAGATTTTGACGTAACTTGCTTCGTGGTCCCGACTAGTTCTTGTGAACTTAATTGCGGAGACTTAGCTCTCACAAACTTTTCAGGCCGAACACGCGTTCTACAAATTTTTAACCGATTTACTTCTACCTTCGGTGACAGCTTGAACAACTAACGCTTGTTTTACTCGAACGTGCTTTCACTTCTTGTGGCCAGAAGCAAGCGATCACCGAGCACGCAACAGATACTCAAATTGTTAGCGCTTTGGAACACTGAGACGTTTTCCTCCCAATTATCTCCAATCACTTTCCATTTTCATCCTAAATGGAAAATTATCACCGTGGAATTCCTTGTACGGTACTTTCCCACGATTTACTACTAAATGACTCCTTCGATGATCAGAACCGAACTCCGTTTGGCCGATTTTCTTGAACAATTCGTGACCACTACTTAGGTTGAAATAATTTCCATCCTGTAAGATGTTGATCACCGTGTGGAGTCTTTATGACTGTTGTTTGGTCGCGACTCAATTTTTTCTTCTCACGTTGAAGAACTTTTCCTCGTATTTCCGAAGCGATACTTCTTTCCACCATGACTTTTGTCATTCAAATCGATCATCTTCCCACCAGGCATGTGCGCTTATCAGGATCATTCGCTTTGCCGACAAGAGGATCGTATATCCACTGCATGGCTGATTGAAAATAACTTCGGTTTTGACTCTAATTGCGCGTGAGACCCATCGCCTGGAGTACAGCTTTTACTTTACCGACCTTCTTATTCGAACGCCGACGAGGAAAACAAACCTCACCCAGACGTAACCCGTAAAAACCGATATTAATTTCCTGGCCAATTTCAGATTCGCGAAGCTCTCGAGCTGGCCGAAGCTCCCAAGTGGTCCCAAGGATCGAATCTCACTGAGCACTGGCTAAAAATGGCCCGGGATCACTGCTTCCGAATCGAAATTCTTTGCACCCAAGAGTTTGGTATTCTGGACGATCATTCTTTCTATTCGTAAGAATCGCTCTTTCAATGAAACAGCCTCCGAAACTTTCTATCAACAATCTACTTTCGTGGAGACGCACATTGCCAAGGCAATGTCATTCCATACTCGGGAACCTTCTCCTAATTTGATTATTCTCGCCCCAGATCCCCTAAAGTGTGCCCGACTATTCCAAGATGGGAGTCGTTGGCTCATGACAAGTTCGCACTCACCAACGAACACCTCCGAACGATTCGATCTTGTCTTCTTAACGTAATCATTCTGCTTTTACTTGAATCCAAATGGATCCATTAACGATCACTTATATTTCTAATTCTTTGTTCATCCAAAACTACTCGAATTATGCGTTGTACTCCTCCTACCGGTACAATTAGATCGCTTATGCCTCACGCCAGGGCAAAGTTTGTCTTGTTCTTTCGGGGTTATCGTGATACTCGCTATCATCGCTAATCACGCCTGGCTTACAATCTCATTCCTCCGATACCGTAGTTTTCGAATGGATCCTAGGAATTGATTGCTACCCCAATTTTCGTTGCCAATGATTGTCGCATTTAAGGTCGACCACCTTTCTTGCCACCTGAATACCGACATATGACGTTATCGCGAGTGCCAGAAACCGACTTGTGGCCGACTACCGAGAATGCTGAAACTGCTGAGTTAGTGGCTTGTGATAGTTGTATCACATTTTCGACGCAGTGAGGAAGAAATTTTCATGTCGACTTGCCTACCGGTTGTCAACGAATCTTCCCGAAGTTTTCCCGACGATCTACAATTGACCATCACCGACGAGAAGTGAAATTCACCATCGATCTTTCCGTGCATCATCATACCTCTTCTGCCTTTATCTTTGGCTCCACCTGAGTTGTGTGAGTCAAAAGAAAATTTCGCTTCTCGAAACTTTCCTCGTCGAATTTTTTTCAATCTCGCACTTCACTTTGTGGAGCTCAGTCTTATTCATTCGAACAAAGTAACTGATTTTCTGAGTTCGTGATCGATTTAGGCAATTGATCCGAGTGACGATGAAAACCGTTGTCTCGCGGTTTAGAATCGATGATCTCCTTTGACTAAATTCAAGTACGCTCGAGATCGATCGTTTGATTGTTTACAAACAAGCATCAAAAAACGCTGTTGTTACTTAACCATCTTCTCGACTCTAAGTAGCCCACGAAGCTTCCTCTTGTCATACCTTTCGGGATGACAATCGCCCATTAAATCTCATGAACTTGTTGTCGAGTACAATCACCGTATCTCGACAAGTTCGTGACAATCTTCCTAAGGACTTTCTGCCGTATCCCATTTCTCGGGGCCGATCATGCAAAAGTTAAGATATTTTGACTGCTTAAGGAATGTTCACTTGTACCAACTCATCGAATGCCAATTACCCTAATCATGTGCTCCTTTTGGGACATGTGATTTTTGTCGATTGCTTTCACGATCCTCGCTTGGTCAGCTGGCGGGGAACTGTTGTGACCGCAGAGGTTGGCAAGATTCCAGAACTTCTTGTTTTAGCCTGCCTTTCACGACGCTGTGAGTGATTCTTCTTCTGCTATTTTGCCTCCGCCTAAACTTCTTCGTAATTGTTAATTTTCGTGGTGGAACGACGACCACGCAGCAAATCTTTGAATTGAAGCTTAGTCTTACTTTTATTCTTGTATTAATGCTTTCCAACGCATGTACTACGCGGTTCTACAAAGTTGATGAGTCATCGAGCGGGTTGGCTTGTAAAAGGTAATTTACGGATGGATAATCACTCATGCTTTCGTATAATAAACCGCTAGACGAATTATCGTACTCCACGATTCAGAAATGGGTTGCCGCAGCTTTATTTCAAGTTTCACATGACATTTTCTTTTGGTGAGACGTGTAGACCGTATAATCACCACCAAAGTTTGAGGCATCTCATTTCTCTCGAGACCTCAATCTTGCTTCCAGCACATGGCTCAGGCCGCCGAGCGACTATGATCGCACTATCGCATACCACTTCCTGGCCGTGTAAATGTAGTAACCGGTACTCTCTATCGTGACTCCTGACGATTGATTTCGTGCTCGCCTAGAGTTATTACTCCTCTTCGATTTATTTTCGCAATCGTTGTCACAATGAGTTGTTGTGATGATGGAGCAAGCCCTAATGGTTCACGAGACACTTATTATTTCTCTCTACTTATGCTTTTCTCAGGAGCCTCTGGCACTTATTTCAGGATAGCTACTGATTCACTCCTGTACTTTTTAAGGGAAATTGGGACTAAATTTTTATAAGGGGGGTAGATCGTTAGTTAAATTGCATCGAGAATAATATTATTTTATTCCTGAGTAAAAATGACGATTTTGCTCCTTGGTTGACCTTTCAAGTTGACTTTTACGTCAGAATTAGTACGTGATTGCTCTCTTCTGTATTTTCTCGACGCGTTTCGCCGATACGAACTCGCCGACACGAGCCGGAACGCTGTCTGGAGTTCAATGGAACGCTTAATGACGCAAGTCAAGTCAGGATTCTGGCCGACTGGGCCTGTGGGCCTGACTTCGTGGTGGGCCCAGCCCACGGCCTCTCTCGTCACTCTCTGTCTCACTCACTTACTCTTCCCTCTCGTCTCGATCCCTCACTACTTGAGTTCCGCAACTTTAAACCAACCAAAATCGTAGCATTTCTGAAAGACTCCAATCACATTTTCACTCTCATCGCACCTTCTCTCGAACAAACCCAACTTCTATTCTCACACCATCATCCTCGAGGAACTACTTACCCTCAACCCGCATAAACCCGACTTGCAAGAGAAACCCAAGAGGATTACTCTACACACCTACCGCTCTTGTCGAGCAAAAACCGTGGCTCCTTTTCAAATTGCTTGGGGCTCCGCACCTTCACCATCGCCCTCACCGCCCTGGGGCGCCCGGAACCCGAAAGCTCGAAACCACGAACCTGTGGGTCCCGCCATTTTCCTGGACGAACTCCCATCAATTCGGGATCTCGCCAACCCACCCACGATTCGACCCAAATTCTCTTCACCATCTAACTCCCTAGTCCTCAAACTCACTGTGCCCCGCATGCCCACTTTTACTAAATTACCGATCGCCATTGTCGCCGAGAACCTCTGGTTAATCTTGGCCAACTCCGATCGAGTAGCTAATCTCAAAATTGAACCTCCTAACCTAAGCCTATCGTAAATCACGTGAAAATGGCGGCAACATTCGAGAACCTCGGCAATTTTTTCCAGCCCCGCTGACGCAGGACGCATGATCAAGGGCTACGGGCGTTACGGGCGACGGACCGAGGTTGAATAGACCGCGCCGACGCTGGGGGCCGAATCGTCGTGAATCGGGTTCGCTTTATGTCAAGAACGGTTTCAACCCGGCCGCACCGGAATATTCCAAGGATTCGCCCGTTAACTCTTAACGGGCAAGACTAATATTCTAACGCTGTTGTATTCTCGCTAACTTTAACTTAACAGCGACGGGCGCTGCCATTGCCAAGGATCGGCGCGGTGGCTCAAGCAAGGCTGTGGCAAGGTGGGTCGCCGCCGTGGGGCGGACTTCACCTGCTGCCAAGTGCGCTGGGAGTGCCAGACTCATTGTGCCACATGCAAGCGCCACGTGAGGCCAAATGGCGGCCAGCAGGCGGCGTTGGGTGGCGACGGGCGCACGCTGCCCACTTCTGCTGGGCGGTTTCTGGGTTTCACCTCAAACCTCCGCTTCGGTATCGAACGCCGTTTTTCTTGTACTCGTATACTTTAATAATTGTGGGTTTCTAAAATAGGTTTTCAGCGAATTCGCATGCCTGAGACGTGCATTGTGCTTCTTCGCTTCCTGTGATTTGTGAAAGGGGTGGGCCCTTCCTCACTTAAATTAAATGTTTTATATGCTTTAATTATTAAATTGGTTTTGCTTTATGCCTTAAATTGACTATTATTACACTTGCTGGCAAACTTAATGGCGTCTACACTTTTATGACTTTAGTTTGGTATCATCCCGTATTTTCTGTGAAACCTCACGACTTCGTAGTATTTACTTTTGGTTTATCGGGATGTATTTTGATGTTTGCAGACCTAATTTTAATGTATTGTGGCCATGAATTAGTGGGCCTCGCCACCCATATTTCCATTTCTTGGATTTATGCCATTAATTGGTGAATTATGTACTATCTTGTATGCATATTACGCTTGGTCGCATCTTCAACCTCTATTTTCTAGGGTTTAGGAATTAATTATATTAATTCTATTTACGCCGTTTGACTTATATTTGTTTGACGGGCCTTGGCCATATTTAGTGAACTTTGGAAACGACAATTTCACCATTGGCTATTATTCACCTGGCTTACATATAAGTTGGTATTTCTATACCAAAAATTCGATGGCGTATTCTCTCTGCATTTTAATGATTGTGGTTAATTATTGCATTTTGCACGGACCCGAGAATACTTTATTTAGTGGTAGTTTTAGCAGTTATTCAAAAAGGGAAATTACTTTATACCGTTTAATTTTAAAATACCCGCGCATAAGCTTTATACGCCAATTAGGAAGTGCTCACCTGGCAGAGCGATTGTCATCGCCCCGCCAGACCACCACGTGATTGTTCACACCCGCACCGACACGCCACAGGATCCATAGTAAGGTGCTGCAAATTTGCCAGATCATGGGCGCCCGAACTGCTGCACGCTGACACGCCACTTCTGGGATCGTAGTACACGAGCGTAACTTTGTTTATACACCCAAATTACTCCATGATGTATCATAATCAGAGTGAACTCGTAGCGGCTATTCCTAAACGAGCCTATCTTGTAGTCGAACAGATATTATTCTCTGGATTTTTCTAATGATGCTTAATTTGAGACATTTATTCTACATGCTTTCCCAGATACTCTATTTATGAAACCTTTTGAGATAGTAAATTATGCCGAACCTGGCTTTCTCGTCTGCTTCTTGACTGTATACATTTCCTCGTACTTACCTTTGATTTTCTACCTACTATTATATATGTTTTCGGCATGTTTTACAAAAACTTTAATACACTGCTTACCACAGGGGTTAGACGTAAAAAGCAAGAAAGGTTTTCACGTAAATAATTAACTATGGCCCACTCACCCTTTTGTTTTGCTCTCCAAAGCGCCTAGAGCTTTACGGAAGCCATCGACACTCAGACCTGGCAGATGAAGTTGTTCTAACCTCTTTATTTGTAAATTTCTTTATTTTGTATTCGCAAGGAAGACTGTATTTATTCATTAATTTCTTCAAATATTCTTATTTATTCATTTTGCTTTCGCCACCCTACGTGTGCCTGGCCAAAGACATCCGACTTTGGGTGTCCACGTGTACATCCGGGTTTCCGATGTGTCATTATGCATTACCATCTATCCCACTCATGACTTTCGCCTGCTTTTATTTAAATTATCTCAAAACTCATTTTAATTCCTCTATAATTTCTCTATTATTTCATCATGACTTCGCCACCTCCCACTACTAACACGCCTTTGATATTCGGTGTCCACCGGGATATTTGGGGCTTTTGCGGTGTGTCATCTTGACACTTGTATTTAAGTTTATGTTACAACTCATAAATGCTGTAATGCTGGCTACCCCACAATGAAACCCTGGGCATTTCTGATTGTTATATTATTTGTTGGTACACCAACTTTTGATACGTGCATTACATGCCACGTGGCACTTTGTATTTGGTTCCATGGAAGGGAGGGACAGAATATATTGTAAGATACCAAAGTGAACTGCAATTTCTCCTCATGCATATGCCCTGCATGTATGCGAGGAGGAATGTTTTTTAAATATACCAAAACACTTTAATTTGATGGATTTATGTCATATTCTCAATCATAGTTTAGGATTATACATATTATGTATATATAGCGTCATGTCGAGGCAAGTATTTGTCATGCATGATGCATGTTATTTGGTATCAACTCTAATTCCTGATAATTTAAGTAATTCTTTTCTTGATTTTAGCACCACTAAAGATTAAGCTATATAATTACAAGTTCCAATTGCATGACTGAATGTAATCATCAGTCAGTGCTCTAGAGTTAGGGCGAGTTCCCACTGCATGATCAAATGTAATCATCATTATGTGGCTCAGCAGTTAGGCGAGTTCCCAATTGCATGATCACGTAATCACTGGGTGGCCTAGTAGTTAGGGCGAGTTCCCAATTGCATGATCAATGTAACCATCACAGGGTGGCCTAGTAGTTAGGGCGAATTCCAGACCCGTATTTCACACGTCTCGTTCTAGGTTTGATTCACGACGCTGGTGAATCACACGATGGTAGCCAAAGAAGGCTTAAAATGCCTTTGTGAGTCTTCTCAACCTCCAAAAGGGTGGATTGCATGATCAATGTATATATATAGGCTGGCATTTTCTAAACCGAATACTGAAACTAAACCGCAAATTACCAAACTTTTCGGTTTGGTTTTGGTAAGTAAACCTGGTACGTAGGTTCAGTTTTACCGAAATCGAACCGAAATTTATAAATATATAATCTATTAGTGTATTTGGTTGAGTCATTGGTTCGTAAAGACAAGTTCATTAAGCCATTTTCTCTCTCTCTCAAATTTGACATTCAAAGTCCCTTAAATATGGCTAAAATTGGGAGAACCCAAAAAATTTGGCCTAACAAACAAAGTCCAATCCAATTTTTTGACCAAACCGAAACCAATCCAATTTTTTGGTTTACCGAAAATTTCGGTTTGATTGTTTAGTTAACCAAAATTTCGGTTCAATTTTTGGTTTGGCATTTTGAGTTTGGTTACCAAACCAAAACTAGCCCTAAGTAGAATGGTAATTTTATACCCTAAACCCTAATTCAAAAAGATGAATGATGATGTTGCCCAATTGGCACCAATTATAAAAGTCGTAGAAGCTAAAGGTAAATCATAAGTGTAAATGTTTCACTTTATTATGCATAAAAAAAGCAAGAGTGTCTAGTGTGACTTTTGCAAATCACCATCAAAGAAAACAAAACAAAAAGGCCGCCTCGGCAAGCTGCACAGGAATGTTGTAAATTTCTTACTAGTCACGATTCAAGTATGATAATTTTATATTTAACTTTTGGGAAAATTCTTTAGTGGTACGTACCATTCAGTGGTACGTACCATTCAATAGTACGGCCATTGAATGGTCCAGATTAATTTGTAATGGGTCCCAAATAAATCTTAAACCATTCAACAATACGTATCATTGAATGGTACGTACCACTGAAGTTAAATCCTAAGTTTTGTTAGTTTATGACTAGTCATCACTCAAGTGTTTTTCATTTCATTAGAGATTAATGATTATATATGAGTAAGAACAATTAATTTAATTAGTTACCTTTGTCATTTTCTACCCGTTTACTTTGCAGGTTAATTTATAAAACAAGCCGCTCCTCCTCCTCCTGCACGTTAATTAAGGCATGTCAAAGAGTTTCGGATATCAATGCAAAGAAAACAAAGGCTGTGCTACCTCTCGACCACTGCTAGGGTTTGTTTAGCTAGAAACTGAAACACATCAAATAGTTTTTTAAGCAAACTGCCCGGTTTAACGGAAACAAGCCGACTTTTACTTTTTTGACTTTTAAGAGTTTGTATGGCCTTAACGGTGACATAATCCTAATGCAAAGCCACCCAATTAGTACTAATTCATTTTCTTTTTCATTTTTTAATGATCATGCTATGTTTATTATTAAAAAAATAATTATCCACCTGCAAATCCTCAGTAATCATTTAGAACCAATTTACATAATTTCTGAGCGTGCATGCAATAAAAACTAAATCATTTTCCTAAATATGCATTTTTTGTATTAATTTTGTTTCCTAAATATGCAGTAAATTCGAGTAATTAATGGGATAATCGCATGGAAAGCGTCTTAAAAACAGATGAAAATCCGCAGAGACAAATACATTGATTCGATGGACGCATTGGATGGAACCCATGCGCTATTCTCACAGGTGAAATCCTCCAGGATATCCCAGTTTGACCTGTCAGTCTGGGTGGGTTTTATTGGCTATGGCTGGAGCATTGCCCATCCCCTGCTATGGTGAACTGGTAATTTCACTCTGAAATTGAAATATAGGCTGAAAACTAAATAAATTTTAGTTAGGCAAATGGGAGTAACAAATAACAATATTATGTGACATGGATCTGCCACTAAATTATATAAAGTGCATTTTTACTCGCCCTCTAAAATGAGAGTGATGTTCACCTCTCATTGATTGTCGTTATATTAGTTTAAATTTCAAGATTCGTATCTTAAATCAATTAAATCAAACTAATTTAATGACAATTAATGAGGGGTGAGCAAAGTTGCACTCAATTTTATATGGCTATTGGGAAAAAAAATTTTATTTTAGATTTACATTTTTTTTTCTCATGTTTTTGTTGCTAAAAATGATTTTTTTTCAACTAGTATTCCAAACAAAAAAAAAATTCTAGCATTAGTATTTAATCTCGATTTAGGCCTAAACCCCTAACCCAAAATTTTATAAAAAAGTATACAGCTAGTATCTAAATAACTAATTAAATAAATAAATAGAGTTAGGCAAATGGGGTGGGTAACAATATTCAATATTGTGACTTTGACAAGCCTCTAGGCCACTAAATTATATATGGCTATATGAGAAAGAGTTTACTAAACATAATATGCAATCATCCATTAAACGATCAAATTTCCCCCCATTTGATACTTATACTTCACATTTTTATATATTTTGCTTTTTATAAAGTAACGTCATCCAAATCTTCAATTGGAATTCCAAGTCAACAAATTTGGCATTGACCACCTCTTTAAGTGGAAAGTGACCTACCAAATTCATGCCACTACACCTAATATATATGCTATAATTAAAAATAAATAAATGATCACTCATCCTCCCCTTCCCAAACAAAAGCCCCATTAAAATCAAGTCAATCTAACCGGATTTTTATAAAAGAGAATCAAAAGCAAAATATTTCGGGAAAAAAATTGTTGAAAGCGACAATATTTGGTTCCTCTAATATTTATGGCAAAGGCAAAGTTATATAAAATCGTATCAATATCAATGCTCATAAAAAAGAGTTGAAAGTCGGTTGATTATTTGGAAAATATTTTGTAAGATTAAACCATAGAAAATAAAAAGGTCATTAAAAAGGTTGGCTTGAAATTCAACATATAAAAAGGTCATTATATGGGTGAAAATCATAAAAAATGTTAAGGTTGAGAATGTTTTTCTTAACAAAATTGTTTAATGAACTTTTTAATTAATAGTTTATGCATGTTAATTAATTATAGATACTGCATGGGCATAATGGGATTCGATGGACTATCTTGAATATGGTTTATGATTTGAAAAATTCAGCATTGGTATATTCATGAGGCGTGTTAGTGCGTGATTGTAATATTAATAGAAATAATATTGTTTTCTCAAAGAAATTAATAAGAAAAATGTTATGTTATGTTTTATATTATATATTTTTTAATTAAGAAAAAATTGTTTAAGTTTTGATAGTGTGACATTATATTCTAAACTACTCTTACATATCGAGAGTAACGTAGTAAGCACGTCACTTTGATCAGTTGATCTATCCACATTTGCAAAGAAACTTTTTATACTTCATTCATTTTGTTTTACTCTCCATAGCTAGAAGCATTACAGAAACTCCACTTTTTGGCTAGTATTATTTCTTATACCAAATTTCGCATCTAAAATCTCCGCTGATACATTCTTCTTTCTCTTTTTGGCAATTTAACACACCAAAAAAAAGAAAAGTAATCGAAACATTTAATTTCATTGGAGTGAAAAAAAGGAAAAAGAGGAAATTACTATTTTGTTTTCTAGACAGAGAAAACAGGTAACAGAGAGTCTAGAGAGAGAGAGAGAGAGAGAGAGAAAAACACAAACACAAAACACAAGCAGAAGCACATCCTTCTACTCTCGAAATCTCGTTTCTCGGGCCATCGATCGCAAATATCAAGAAAACTCTTCGTCCGTTTACCTGTTTTGCCCCTACCTATTTCTCTACCTTTTTTTCTTTTTAATTTACTAAAATAAATACTTTATTTCCTTATTTTTATTTTTTCCTCATTTCTGTGTAGAGAGTGCTTCTTTGCTTCCTCGACAAAGCTCCAAATTTACACATGGCTGCTTCGATCTATGCCCTCCCCAGTTGCAAACGAATCTCGTAGAACCAAACCCATGTAATCAAATTTCACGCTTTTGCTTAACCCAGTGTTTAATTTCCTTAATTAAATGTCTGGCTCGTTAATTCGATTGTAAATTTGTATTCATATATGATCATCAAATTCTGCAAATGGGTTTTAATCTGTGTGCTGAAAAGTGTTTTTTTTTTTTGTTGAGAATTTGGGTTGTTTTAATTTTCATTTGGGGTTTTTGTGCATATTTTATTGTGATTTTTATATTGTGGTGGAAGACCAGGTTCAATGGGTGTGGATTGGGATCCATGTTGGATCTCTTGGCATTTGTTTTATTGCTATAATTACCATTTTTGTTTGATTTAACAAGTATTTTGTGTTGCACTGCTCTTGGATTCTGTGTTAATTGTGTTTTTTTATTGGAATTTTGTGTAGTTGCTCTTACTCCATAGGGTTGCTTGTGTGGAGGGGGGTTAGATTTTGGCACGTTGCCTGGGGTTTATAATGCTGGTTTCTTGATGTGGAATCTGATGGGTTGAACTCAAAGAATAATGGGTAGCTTTAGTGGAGAGGAAGACTGTGGATTCTTTGATGCACAAGAGGAAATTGCATCGACATCCGATGCAGGGTCTGAAACCATTGAGATATTTGATTCCACTTCTTCCTTCATCAATTGGGTTCCGGCTGGTTTTCCGTATGATGTGTGGAATAGAACCCCGGGAAGTGTTAAGGAGCGGCGGGTTAAGTTTCTGGAGTGGATGGAACTCAGCGTGGATCAAAGTGTGGGGGAGAATTCAGTGGAAATAGCAAGTGCTGTAGCAGGGGAGGTTGAGAGAGTTAGAGAGAGTAGTGGGGCTGTGTTGAGAACCACCTCATGTTTTGAGGATGAGTTTTGTTTGAGTCGGTCATTTGTGTCATGTCGGGGTAATGGCTACTCCAATTCCTCAATTGAGTTGGATTCGCAGGATGATTCTGCATGTAGAGATGGGAGTTCAGGGAAGCCATTGGAGTGTAATGCAGATGAAGTGAGGTTGGATCGGAAGGTACGTGAAGGTCAAGAAGTGACCGTAGAGTCGGAGCGCACTTCTTGTTCATCATCTTCATTGTCTCTACAATTGATGGAGAATCGAGTGGAGGAGGCGAACAATAGAGCTGGGATGCTGAAGAAAGTCAAGAAGGGGTGGTTGAGTAGATTACGGTCCATCACTTGCCTTGTTGATAGGCAAGGGGAGGATGACGGATTGGCACATGACAATGTTGCAATTATGGGGCTCAGGGCACAAAGAGTTAAGGTTCGCCAGTGCAGGAAGCGGTTGAAGGAACTTTCAGCTCTTTACATGGGGCAAGATATCCAGGCACATGAGGGCGCAATTTTGGCAATGAAATTCAGTCCCGATGGACAATACCTTGCAAGTGCTGGTGAAGATGGGATTGTGCGAGTTTGGCAAGTGGTGGAGGATGAGAGATGTAATGAACATGACATTCCAGAAATAGATCCATCCTGCATTTACTTCACAGTGAATCATCTCTCTGAACTAAATCCACTATTTTCAGAAAAAGATAAGATAGGCAAATCAAGTAGCCTTAGGAAAACGTCAGATTCAGCTTGCGTTATTTTTCCCCCTAAAGTCTTTCGGATTTTGGAGAAACCGTTGCATGAATTTTACGGGCATGGTGGTGATATATTAGATCTCTCTTGGTCAAGGAGTAATGTAAGTGATTATTTGTATTGCAGCTAAATTTCTAGTACTCAGGAAAATATTTATCATTTTACTGATACATGCCGGAATTTTTAATTTGGTTGTGTTAATTTGTTCTGAATGCAGTATCTTCTGTCATCTTCTGTTGACAAAACGGTTCGTCTTTGGCAAGTGGGATGTGGCAGTTGCCTCAAAGTCTTTTTCCATAGTAATTATGGTGCGCTTCTGTCTGGTGTCTATGATTTTATAAAACAGGAAGTTCCTGGTCTCTTATCTTATATTGTATCGTGCAGTGACTAGTGTTCAATTTAATCCAGTGGATGAGAATTACTTCATCAGTGGTTCAATAGATGGCAAAGTACGTATTTGGGGAATTTCTTGCTCCCAAGTTGTTGATTGGAGTGATATAAGAGATATAGTTACTGCGGTGTGCTATCGCCCTGATGGGCAGGTTTGGTGATTTTCTTGCCCTTCAATTATGTAGAAATGTATATGTATGCTCACATATTAAGTAATGCTTATTTAAACACCGTCAATTTCTTGTGCAGGGAGGAATTGTTGGCTCAATGACAGGCAGTTGCCGCTTTTATAATATATCAGGTATGCTTTGACATTCTGGACATGCATTCCTCACCCTACTCCGTTTTGTTCACCTCTTTTGCCTAGAAACTGAGTAGATGCCCCTGCTCAATTTTGAGTTTGTGATGCTGGTATATTAATCTTATCATATTTAATGCGATGTTTCAATTTTGAGTTTGTACTGATGAAGTGGTTATGTTTTTCTTGGAACAGATAATCATTTGCAATTGGATGCTCAGTTATGCTTGCGAAGTAAAAAGAAGTCCCCGTGCAGAAAGATTACAGGCTTCCAGGTAGTTACTTCCTCACTGCTTTGTTTTCCGTTTTGGTTTCTTTTACACATCATTTTACCTATTCATCTGGAATCTGAAATTCAGTAATTTATGTTATTTTGTACAGTTTTTCCCACAAGATTCTAGTAAAGTGATGGTCACTTGTGCCGATTCACGAGTCAGAATTCTTCATGGTCTTACTGTGGTCGGCAAGTATGCAGGTAGTCGCATAACTTGTATTTTTATTTGTAATTGTTTCTTTTTTGATGAAAATGTTAGTGTGCAAACAAGTTTTGTTCCTCTGTTTTAGCATCTAAGTTATGAATTTTGTACATTTATCGTTTCTAAACCGTGTCTCTCATCTCTTTCAGGACAACGAAATGCAGGAAACCAGACATCTGCGACCTTCACTTCAGATGGGAAACATATAGTCTCAGTTAGTGAGGATTCTAGTGTATATGTATGGAACTGCAATAATCATGAAGAACGAGTTCTCTCTCAAGCCAAAAAGATTAGATCTTGTGAGCACTTTTCCACAAATGTTTCTGTGGCGATACCTTGGTCTGGATTTAAATGTGGGACTGTAGAAAATGAGAGGCAATTTCACTCTGCGGATGAGAATTTACCGGAGGCTCTGCCTTTTTCTTCACCTGCATGTTTTTCTCTCAGCCAAGATTCCTTCCTTGAGTCTATTCCCAAGGGATCTGCGACTTGGCCAGAGGAGAAGCTTCCAACGTCTAGCCCACTGGCAAAGCAATCTACTTTGCACAAATCCGAGTACAAGTTCTTTAAAACTTCTTGCCAGAACACATCCAGTTCCCATGCATGGGGTATGGTTATTGTTACCGCAGGATGGGATGGACGGATCAGATCGTTCCACAATTATGGTTTACCAGTACCCATTTGATACTATAGTGGTCTTTGGCATGGTTTTCAGAGAGTTGTAGCCATCCCCCCTCTGCAGCGCACTTATCGTGTAGTGCCTGATTTGGCTCATTACAAGATGCAAATGTAATGGATTGATGAGTGACTTTACGTTTGGCAGCATCAATGGCCACAACGGGGTCAGTTTGTCAACTGTAGCAGGGCATGTTCACGATCGATGACCTTGAGAATTTGGTTCTCCGATGGGTCCCTTCTCAGATTTCGGAGGTGACAGTGACCATTTTATGTCCCGACAGGTGGCTGAAATTCCATGGTTGTAATGTAATCCAATTCGGAATCAGCCAGTGACCGAGGTTAGCTTGTCCGGATAGTATAATTATAATCAATGTGGGATGTTTTTGGTCTGCCGGTTCTCAAATTTTCAATGTGAAGTCATTTGTTAGGAGAAAGCCAATGAGATATTATATCTATATAATGCAGGTGCCTGTGGGCCTTGTAGAACTTCTTTGCTCTCTAAGAGGATGGATAGGGATTCAAAGGCTGGTGGCTGGAATTCGTTTGGGGAAAAGATGGTGGGGAACTCCACCATTCCATCGCGCTCACCGGTCAGAATGATTGAATTGTTGTCTGCCATTTCTGGTCCGTCTCATGGTAGGGTCGATGTGCTTTGGTTGGCAGTGGGAATGTGCAGGAATCCATTTCGTCCGAAGTGACTCGTTGCCTCAGCCAGGGGCTGGAAGCTCAGGCTATCCACTCTTTCGGAGAAGACATCTCTAACAGGAATATGATTTGCGGCTCGCGTCTAACCGGGTTTTCTTCGACATAGACCCTTGTATATTTACACTCTCAGTTTAGTCTAACATCAGCTTAGTGATCTACTCTCGAATCGTTGGCGATTTTGTTACCTTAACAGGAATACCTTTTGAGGTTTATGTAATGTAAACTGCAAGTTTTCTTTCTCATGTGTAAATGGATACTCATGTAGTTTTCTCCTGCATGTTCATGCTCGAAACTAAATGGCAAATACGACACTAGAAAAGTATACAATTACACAAAACCGGCGTGTCGTCCTAAAATCGACTCAAAATTACTTGCATGCATCGCGTACGTCACTTCATCGATATCCCGATTTCAAACCTAAAATGTAATGTCATGCGTTTTAACTTTTCAACATGACACTGCGTCGTCAGTCTGAGTCACCTTTAGTGGCATACTCGCTCGCTAGTCGTTACAGACAAGTTTTTGTCGTTAAAGCGATTCAATTTAGTGGAGAGAGAATCAAAACATCGAAGATTCAAGAGGCGGCCGCTGCTCAAACAGGAGATGAAAATAATGGAGATTTACAGCTACTTAATTAGGAGACAAGGAGAACAAAGCATATGACTAATTATGAAGAGGGGGACATGAGACATGTATTAGTGGGAATTATAAAGTGAAAGGAAGGACAACAAAACAAATTAACATCAATTATTGAACTATTCATCTTCTACTTTTGGCCAACCAACTTGCATTATTTAAGGACAATTGTACTAGGTTACAACATTCAACAAACCCTAGAAGAAAAGTTGGGACGTCATATGATGAATTATGAGTGTGATTAGCTTGACAAAACTTAATTATCGGGTCTAAACCCAGATCTCCGACAAACCGACATACAATAATTAGATGTTAGAATTAATTGGTTTTGTAATCAAAAAGTTTATTTTGTTTGGAGTTTAGGAAAGGAAAAAAAAACCTTTTTCAGAAAAGGAGAAGCCTGATTAGCATGTTTGTAGATATTTTTTTTGCTTTCTTGCAAATATTGGGTGATACGTAGCCCATATATCCAACCCATTTCTCGAACCACTGCACATGAAACCTGAGCCCTCAACAAGGCCTATCCATAGGCCCAAAATGAGTGATCCAATTGTCCAATCTAATACATCCCTAAGCCTCGGTAATCGGCATTTTATGAGGCGGAGGATTCGAACTTAAGTTCAAAGCGTTAATACCGTCATGCTCTAACCAACTGGACTAACCACTATATTTGTCGTCTTTTGACATTTTACGAGGTGGAGGATCCGAACTCGAGTGGTGAGAGGCGAGCACACTACCATGCCATTACCAACTTGTTTAACCCATCACAAGTCATCTTCCGTCATTCTACGAGATAGGGATTCAAACTCTAGAGCAAAGAGGCGAGCCAACTACTATGCCACGACCACAACTTGCCTACCCCACCACATATGCCATCTTTTGTCATTCTCCCGCATGGGAGATTCAAATTCGAGTGTATTCTAAAAATCACATTATACTACTATGACCAACTGACTTAACCCACGTTTGGTAGACATTCTTCACTAACCCATTCACAATTTCACATTCCAAAACACGTTATTCTAAACATTATTCCATATAGAATAATAACAATAAGAAAATCAAACCCATAAAATTCCCAAAAAGACTGGTCATTTTCCTTCCCATGGATAGAAATTGCATATCCCTTGGAACTTTGGAAGAGAAGCTACAAACAACGCATACAGATAAACAGTTTCAGATCCTGCCAACCATTGCAATTAATTAAACCAAAGCAAAAAAACCCATCAAACAGAACCGGGAGGAGACCTCCATTTTCCCATTAACTTCTTCAACTGTATAAACACATGATAAAAATCGAACCTTTTACCAGTCCACATAAACTGTTACATATTTCCAACAACGCATCACATCCAGGCAAACAAATTCACCAGCAAGAAAAACATTTTAATTTAATCATACAAACCAACCCCAATTTTCCCGATCCAATCTCAAACTTCACAACCTGAAACGGACACATTGAAATCCAAAAGAACCCACAAAATTTCAAGAAGGAAAAATAATCCTAGAGATAAAGACAGAGAGAAACAAAAGACCCCAATTGATCCGGTCCACCCATTGATCGGGCGGTGCTGATGTTCACGGTCAGACAGGGAGGTTGACGACGTCGTTTGGTGGGGGAGCGGAGGAGGAGGAGGAGGAGGCGGAGGAAGAGGACGAAATGTAGTGAGGTCGGTGGTCGCTGAGGTTGACGGAGCGGGAGGCGAAGAGCATGAGGGGGCGGTCGTGGGCCTCCTCAGGGTTGGTTTCGTGGTCGTCGGAGGTGGAGAGGTTGATGCAGGAGCAGCGCTCGAGGGAGGCGAAGAAGGCGGAGGCCACGTGGGTCCCAAGCCAGCTGGCGACGCCGTTGATCTTCTCGTAAGACAGGCAGGAGCTCTGGCTCTGGCTCTCCATTGTCGGAGGAATTTTTTGTTGCAGTGGCAAGTCAGAGAAAGAGAAACAGAGGAGGCCCGATTCCTCAAATATCCGGAAAAAAAGACAAAGGCCGATTCGTCCGATCGTTTCTCCTCCCTTTTCCTTTTGTTGTTTGATGTTCCTTGTCCTTAGGAACTCGCTTTTACCAAAATTTTCGTACTTTTTTTTTCTTTACTATTTATGTGCAGGCATTATTTTTGAAGTATATACTAGTATTTGCCGGCATTTTTGAGAAACAAACCAAATTTACTCGTTTGTTTGACTTTGAAAGCCAACGACAAATAAGAGTGAGTGAGTAATTAGACAAATGTCTAATGTTGAAGAATGTGAATAATATGTTTGCTCGTGGCAAAATGTTACGCCTGCTATGGTATGCAAATAGTTAAGTTGAGATATTATTAATGTGAGTTAATTAGAGCTACTCGTTTATCCGCCTATCTTAAATTTTAACATTGTTTTGTAAAGATTTGATTGGTTGCGCCAGAATTAAATATAAACATGGTATTAGAGCGAGTTGAATGACTAGACCCAAATTATCGAGTCTCTACTAATTACGTGGTACTCACGTGCAGGCACAATAAAATCGAGCGTAAGTTAACCTACAAAACAAAAGATTCGTAACTATTGTGAAATTAGTTGCACAAATGACCAACTATGTAAATGGCTTCACATGTAAAGGTGTGTTGCGATATAAAATACAAAATTGAAAATAATAAAAATAGAAAACAATATAAAAACAAGTGGTTCAATTATCTACCAGATATTTTGTGATAAAATAACACTGATGATATATAATGGGCGAATTTCGTCGTGAGCTCCTTGTTCATCCCTAAGTTTGTCTTTGAACTCCTACGACATGTCGCTTCCATCGTTGGGTAGTGCAACTGTGACCGTAGATTGACAATTTCGCGGTGACCCGCGGGGATAAGGCTAAGAGCAAAGATTTCCATTGGCGTCAGACACGATCCCACGTGTCACGCCACGTCATCTTGATATACGGGAACCAACTGGAAAGAAGAACACGTAACAAGGATAAGAGAGAGGAGAAGCCATTGTCTTCTGAAAAATGGCTGCTTCACTTTCTTCGTCGATTCCTCTGTCTCGAAACAGCGTTTCTCTCCAATTCTCCCCGACGAAACGCCCACAATTCCACTCGCCCACGCGCGTATTTTGCGCCGGTAAGCCTTTCTCATTGATTGCTTTGGTAAATGTTTTTGGACAAATCTTTGGTGAATGTTTATAAAGATTGATTTGTTTGTTATGAAAGACAATTTCAAGTTCTGGGTTTGATTGTTATTAATTAAACTTGGGCCGGTGTTGGAATGCTTCTAGAAAGGCTAAATGTGTTATATACAATGACTACGTTTAGAAGAAACACTTGTAAGTACTTTCATAGAAGCACTTGTTGGAGAAACCCCTGCCAAATGCTTGTTAGGAAGATTTTTAATAACAATTTCAATGCGTTTCTAATAAAATCACATGGAGTAAAGGTTCTAATAAACAAAAGTGCTTTCCTAAGAAGCAGTCTCAAATGGACCTTAGAAACTTGCAGATGTAGGTTATGGAAGTTGGCTCGGCCCAATGAGCCCGCCCCTTGCAATGTTGCACCGAAGTTTGAATACCCTTCGAAACTTTTATTTTGGTAGATTTATAAGCATTTTTCTGCCTAGTTTTGGATCCTGCATTATACTGTAAAATTGGAGATGTGGATTTATGTTTTGGTTTAATTGGGTGGGTGGGCGCAGCTTCTAGGGATGGTCATGAAACAAAGGAAGAATTGAGTCAGTGGAAGCAAGTTAAGAATGTAGCTTGTGGGATTCTTGCTGTTTGGGCCGTGACTACTGCTGCCTCACCTGTAATTGCAGCTGGTCAGGTTTGAACACTCTCATTCCGTATGTTGTTTTTTACTTGGCTAGCTTTTGGTGCCGTTGCCTTACGATTTTCTTATCTCTTCATCATCTGTTTAAAATGGAAGCATATACATTTCATGCAAAAGATGTAGTTGAGATGTTATACACGATGGACGAATGGAATGTTCATGGGAGATTTGAGTTCCCCATGTTGAACTGAATCTCATTCCGTTCTCGCGCTTTTCTTACTTCCGAATGTCTTATAGTCTTTTGTATAATAAAACAAGATCATCTATACAAAGTGAGGACCACATCATCAGCTTGTAGGACAATCAAGAACCAACCAAAATTAGGACATACAACCAGCTAAGCGGTAACAAACTCATGCTAAAATTCCACGAGTTACAAATTTCTCTATTAATAATCCTTGATGGTCCTCGACATAGCTTCAGGACGCAAAGCTTTTTTCATGAATCGGGAGATTCCTTTACACTAAATGTGATAGTCGGAAATCTTAAACTCTTTCCTTTACTGCGATTTTATCCAATTAAACTCATCACGACAAAGATTGTGTTGAGAGTTGGCTGTCTAGGCTCAGGAGTCAGGAAATTTGTCTAGCCTTAGTTGGAAGACTGTCACGAATAAGCTACCAAGAAATAAACCCTGTTTTAGAATCGACATAGAGAACCAGACAAGTCTGTACGAATCCACTTTACAAAGCTTGCCTCTAATAGCATTCTAAGTTTTTTCGTTACTTTGCCACTTCTAGTATTGATCTCTTTTTTCCGAATCCTTTCTGAATGCCCTGTTTTCCCTTATTATGTTTCTTTCATCTCTTGTGAAACGCCACATGTTCATTAAATAAGCAGGAGCCAAAATGTCACTATCCAAATTATAAGTTACTAGTTCTAACTTCTATAGCTGTGACTGTGAAAAGTTGATAAACTGACTTCTTCTGTATCCAATAGAGGTTGCCTCCATTGTCTACTGATCCAAAGCGATGTGAGGTTGCGTTTGTTGGAAATACGATAGGTCAGGCAAATGGAGTTTACGACAAGGCAATTGATCTCCGCTTCTGTGATTACACAAACGAGAAGTCCAACCTGAAGGGAAAGAGTCTTGCAGCAGCACTCATGTCCGGAGCCAAATTTGATGGCGCAGACATGTCAGAAGTTGTGATGTCAAAGGCTTATGCTGCAGGAGCTAGCTTCAAGGGTAAGCTTGCGTATCATCCTTGATATCAAATGCACAAGATAGTAATATGGAATGAAAGAGTGCAATGGTGGTTATCAATTGTTTTTCTCTTTTGCAGGTACAGACTTCTCGAACGCTGTTCTAGACCGGGTTAACTTTGAGAAAGCAAATCTGCAAGGAGCTTTGTTTATTAACAGTGTCTTATCAGGTTCCACCTTTAACGAAGCAAACCTTGACGGTGCAGTTTTCGAGGATACCATTATAGGGTACATTGATCTTCAGAAAATTTGTAGAAATCCATCTATCAATGAGGAAGGAAGAGCTGCTCTAGGGTGTCGATAATTCAAGGTTCGTCTGTTTGAATATAAGAAGCAGCCACGCGCGTGCACACACGCACGATGCTTAATGCATTTTCGTTCTGTATTTCGAGTTCATTTCTAGGCATTTTAACTGTATAGCCTCTATATATAGTATCCTGCATCTGTGTATGAGTATCGATCGTCCGAAGACAGTTTTGTTGTAGTATTTGCTTGGTGGAGACAGGAGATTTTGTTCTTTGTTATGGCTTTTAGTTTGAAATACTCATCTTTTGTTCTATCAAATGAAGGGAAAAACACTACTCATCAGATGGCCTATGCAATTTAGTTTTATTGTATGGTAAACAAAAACAAAATTAGGTAGAAAACGAAGGAAAATGATATTCGCACACCATTTTTCTCCGCACGCTCAGTGGCCTTTGGATTGCATAAATCAAAGAAAAATTAAGGGATATAAATAAACAAAGGTGTATAGAAGAAGGAAATGTGCGGATTTCATTTTTCAGAAGGAAAATGTGAGGAAGGGGCATACTATGATATGGGTAGTTGAAACTGAAATGCACAATTCACCAACCAACTTTATATAATTTTAATCAAACCTGAGGGTTGCGCTCCTCGCTTCCCAGCCCCCACCAGCACTTCTTTTACATTTCCCCCCCTCCCTTGACTTTGAACAATTGACATTCATATCAAAAGATAGTGGTTAAGGTCGTTGAAACGATGACATATCTTTAGAGCAAGCGACCTCCAAAAAATTTGGATTAGGCTGAATGAATCTACTCGCTGCTCGGCTAGATCGTCTAGTACTTAATAAACTATGATGGTGACCCACCAAGAATTAGGTCAAGTTATAGGAGGGCAACAGTTCCACGTTCTAATTTGATTAACTTTTTCTTTCGAGAGTCCTTTCAATATTTTATTCCAAATTTTCATTTATGGTACTTATTACTGAGTGGTCTGAAAAATCAACAGTTGGATCTTATATATAAAGATTTAATAAATTTTTTCAACGATTAGATTTTGCATAAAACTCGTACCCCTGAGTAATACGTACCATTGTAACTGAGCCTCTTGAAGGAAATTGAGGTTTGGCCATAAAACCAATAGACAATATTTACTTATAAGCTCATGCAAAATCCCTCCTCCTATCAATGTGAGATTTATTCTCAACACTTCTTCTATTCATCTTCTTTGTGGAAGCCATCTCAACTCAATTGTTTTTAGTTTTAGATAATGCTTTCACTCCCCTCTTGGGGGATGAGCTCATCCTCCATTTGCAAATAACATATCTTCATCGTAGAAATTTCATAATCGGAACCGTTCAATATCTTAATCAAAATGAAGATCATTTTTACAAAAAATCATTCGAATTAAAGATCGTTTAGTCATACAACTGTAACAAATAAATCAACGATTCATCATAAATGTGTTACTTGATATACCTACACCATTAATTTATTTGATACAATAGTTTACAAGAAAGGAGTACTGTTTCTTCTTTTTTCAAAATTTCACGTGAAAAAAGCAAAGAATAAATATGAACGATGGCGATTGATACCATCCCTTCAAATCAGAGTTCTTAAGCTTTCATCAATTAGTCAAATTAATCACAATGGAACCTGCCATTTTTCCAAACACAAACTCGAACTTGGTTCTAAAACTGTAAAATGAATGGCAATAAATAAATCTAAAAATAAAAAGGAAAATTGGCACCAGCAAAAAATACCATTCTGACAAAATCATAGTTTCATAAAAATGCAGCTTCGATCTTACGATGCATATATATCTTATTCACAGCAATTAATTAAAGAATTAAACCATGATTTACATAATATATAGTTGGTAGTACAAGTGAAGAGGGATCACATGCATAATGGCAGCTAGTGGTGCCCTAAAAGTGTGTTTTGTTCTTGACCTTTCTCCAATCTGAAGTACTCGTTCTAGCTTGGCTAGTTAGCTAGATATATAGCTGCATGCTTTAATTGTGTAATTATATTATAATAACATATTTTTAGGAATTAATCTAAAGTATGGGAGGAGGGACTGGAACTCGTATGCATTAAAATGGGTGCATATAATCGCAGAGATGTATAGAATAAACACATCCATTCAAATTAATATAACTACGTACGTTCACACATGCCACGTCTGCATTTTGGGAAATTAAAATTGTAACATCATAATAATTAAGTTTTGGTGGTTGGTGTTTGGACTAGTAGTAGTAGTAGTTTGAATTGAATTATTAGCAACCATTCCATATATGTTGCATGCAGAGATGTAGATATGTAGTGGGAAGTACGTACCAACCATTCCAAAACCTGCCATCTACAATTCCTCCTCTCTAGCGAGCTGCATGTCGCGCATGCAACAGCAGCAGCTCCACCCCCTTGAACGGACTGTCAAAATTGAATTAAAACGCAAACCACATATATACTCCCCAAGTTCCCACCGCCTTTCCTTCCGCTCCGTGACCATATATATATATATGGTTGCCAACAAACTGATTCCATGCATTACCCTAAACCCTAACTAATTATATAATTAATTAACAGCAACAATTAATTAATTAAGCTAGTCATGAACAACGGCTCTAAATTAACTAATAGACTAATTAATAGTACCATATATACCGCCATCGAGTTGACAAAAGAGGTAACTTTCTCTTGATCTATGGAGGACTTAAGTGGAATGAGTTTATCGTCAACGTGCTGTCCCAGACCACTCATATACAAGGTCATGTAAAAAGTTTTACACATGATATTTTATTAGTGATTAGAAACGTCACTAATATAACGGTTATAATTAACCCGTTTCATAGAAGTCTCTTTCCTCAATTTGAGTATTAGCGGTACGCATGCATTGGGGTGGGTCCTGACTCCTGATTAAAGTACACAATACAATACTAGTGTGCTTTCACCCCCATCAAATCACTTACCATCGGTAGCAGTGGCGTATGACTTATAATTAAGTTATGACCTTCTATATATAACAGCCCTACATTCAAGGGATATTACAAGAACCAAATGCTTGTTTATTCAGCACAGTGACAGTTGTCTTTGTGTGTGTGTGTGAGAGAGAGACGGAGAGAGTTCTATGGGATTACTCCTCTTTGTAATGTTTCTTGCTCAAATGAGTATTCCAGCCACAGTTTGCATGCAGCTTGCATATATATAAACATGTGTGTGTGTGTATATATACACTGGTGCTTCTGCAATTCTGAGATGCTCATTTGAGCAAGCAGCGTTACAAGAGGAATATTTTTGCAGTGAGCAGTAAACTGCCGTTTCAGCACCAAAAGGCGTTTGATTGTTGTTAGTTCATGAATTATATACAGTTAAGTATTGCTAATTTTCCACTTTCTCTTGCTGGTTAATTAATTATCACGCATATATCTTAATTTGCTCATTTCGATCATATTAGATCACTTAATTAGCTAGCTTAACGATAGATTAGCTAAAAAGTAATTAATTGTTGGAAGATTATGATACCGTGAACATATATGATCAATTATTACTTAATTATCTTGCTTGGTCGATCTTAATTTCTTAATAGTATTATTCATCATATAAATTACCAATATAGAACTTGAATCAATACTTTGTATTCAACATATATATACTGAACCAGTGATACACAATTACATCGATCATATGTATTGTGATAAATGAAAGGCGGTGTTTCCTTTTATAATTCAAATCGCCAGCAAAATTATACCAGATTTCTCATTCAAATGACTTAATTTGTAATTAACTTCTCTTTTTTTACAATTGACTCTAAATTTACCGGAATATTGTTCCATTATATATTAACCTTTGTAATGTTCATATTTCTTCGTTTTTGTACTTATGCTCCTCGAGGAAAATTAGGGAAGAAAAGAGATTGAAAAGGACAGACGATCGATGTGCAGCGCCAGTGCCTGCCTATATATCATTATGTATATCCACCCTATTGTTCCTTACTCTGTACTATCTACTCGCTTGAATGAATGCAAGTATGTACGTATATATTGATCCAAGAATTTCACCCCTCGTACCAGCAAACCCTATCCTAATATCTCTGCTGGGCTACCTAGCCTTACATGATTTTGCGAACATATGCCGCATATACGCTTAGCTATTCTCTTAGCTACCTGGATTCAATAAATCAAAAGAGAATAAAAAAAAAACATAAAGAAGAGTAGAGTAACTTGCATGTAGAAGGAAAAAGCGGGAGTGTAAAAATCACCACCCTTTATAATTGGTTAGAGAATATCAACAACAAAAACATAAAAGGAATTTGACAAAAAAAAAAAAGGAAAAGGGTTTATCCGATCCCGTACGTGATCATACCATTTGATTTTGAGCACGTACATTTTCCTTAATCGGCAATCTGATCATGCGTACGCACTGGCCATTCCCTCCCAAATCCAATTTTTCCAGGTGCAAACAAGATTTGTACGCCAGATGTGCTAATTAAGCCGCTAGCTAACTTAACCGTGATCCTTAAGATCGATCGATGTTATACGGACTCGCGTTCTAGTAATTTACTAAAGCTACTATTTCATCTAAGTACTTTTAATATTACACTTTGCATACATTTGTTTAGCCAAATTGATTAGAGCAATGTGTTACAGTATACTTCACTATCTGCACTCAAGTTCGAATCCTCCTTCCTATAGTTTAGATAGATGAATTTTATGCAAGTATTCTATCGTCTCTAAAAAAATATTACACTTCGAATTAATTAATTAATTTGCTTGGGACTGCAGCATCATTCAGTTATCCACCATGGCAAGTAAAGGTAAATTCCCCCAAGCGATTATCCAATCAAAGTAAATTTAGATCGACTCATAAGCAGTAACTGATCAACTTTAGCTACTAGCAAAATCTTGAATTTCAGATATCAATCCCTTGCTTATTACTTTCACAACGGCATATATTCACATCTTTTATCACTTTTGTTTGATTGGTAAGTACTTAATTGGCACCGAATTATAACCCAAAAAAAAAAAAAAAATCTTCTGATTTGCAATCTTTATATAAGGAAAAGAAATGATGAAACAGAGAATCAAATTATCTAGCTGCAGGCGGTGTTTTTAAAAGTAGGCACAAAAAGGTAAAAGCTCTCTCAAGACATATACACTTAACCCTCGGCAGCAAGAAATCATACTCTCCCAACTCCAAAGCAAAGAATCCAAAAGTTACTTCTTCAAGAATGGCACACCAGCAGCACCCTTGCATCAACATGCACAATACATCTTCACCTCCAAAACACATCACTACTCTTACTCATGGCAAATTTTGTTCTCAATTTTGCATCGTCTCGAAGCTGCATTTTGCTCCTTCTCGTCTCAACCTTCTTTCAAGGTACGCATATATTATCTTCGACCCTCATACCATCTATCATAAGCTGAAGTGGTTAAGAGCGTTTAGTTTGTGCAACTGAAGTCCTGTGTTTGAATCTCCCCGCGCTAATAATAGTCTTGTTTTTCTTTTCTTTGTTTTTTGTTGATAGGAGGTCAAGGATCTATAGGAGTGAACTATGGCACGGTGGCGAACGACCTTCCTCCGCCGGCCCAAGTCGCCCGCTTCCTTCTAGAATCCACCGTTATCAACCGCGTTAGGCTCTTTGACACCAACCCCGAGATACTCCGAGCCTTTGCTCACACCGGCATCGCCATCACAATCACTATCCCAAATGATCAAATCCCCCACCTCACCAAGATACGCTCCGCCCAACAATGGCTTAAAACCAACGTCCAGCCTCATATCCCAGCCACCAACATTGTCCGCATTTTAGTAGGCAACGAAGTATTGTCCACCACAAACAAGTTGTTCATTGGGGCCCTTGTCCCTGCCATGCAAGCCCTCCACAATGCCCTAGTAGATGCGTCCTTGGACCGCCAAATTAAGGTCTCTAGCCCACACTCTCTAGGCATTCTCTCCAGCTCGAGCCCACCTTCCTCAGGCAAATTTAGACAAGGCTATGACATCCATGTCCTTAAACCTTTACTCACTTTCTTGCAATCCACCAATTCTCCTTTTATGGTGAACCCGTATCCGTATTTCGGATTCTCCCCCGAAACGGTTGATTACGCGCTTTTCCGGCCAAATTCCGGTGTGCTTGATGGGAATACTAAAAAGCTATACACCAACATGTTGGATGCACAATTAGATGCCGTTTTTTCAGCTATGAAACTTGAGGGCTTTGAGGACCTTGAGATTGTTATAGCCGAAACGGGCTGGCCCTCTGAGGGTGATCCGGCCCAAGTTGGGGTTGACCCACAAAGCGCTGAGGATTACAATAAGAATCTCATTCATCACATGACATCAGGTTATGGCACCCCGCTAATGCCAAATCGAACTTTTGAGACCTACATATTTGCCTTGTTCAATGAAAATCTCAAGCCCGGCCCAACACCCGAGAGGAACTTCGGGCTTTTTCGACCCGACATGACGCCCGTCTACAACGTCGGGATCCTTCGGCACACGGTAGCGGCCGCCGCAGATAATCACCCTAAAACATTCCCCTTCTTGATATCACTATTATGTATGTGCTTGATTAGTTTGTGGACTTCGATTTGACAGGCTAGTTCGACTACACCTAAGAACGCAAGCCCAGGCCCCGTTCCAGTGGTGCCACCGATGAGCCCGTCGCCATCACGCGGCGGGAAATTGTGGTGCTTGCCCAAGACGGGGGCTGACCCGGAGGCATTGCAGAGGAATATTGATTATGTTTGTGGGCTGGGATTGGATTGTGGGCCAATCAAACAAGGTGGGCCGTGCTTTATGCCCAACACAGTTAGAGCCCATGCAGCGTATGCCATGAATGTCTACTTTCAAGCAACGGGAAGGAAGGATTATGATTGTGATTTTGTACAAACTGGCGCCACCACTGCCGTCGATCCAAGTTAGTTTCATGCAAACCCTTTTTTGTTTTTGTATATAATAATAATTAGTTAATTAATCATTTTTTATACTAATTAATCTTTTTTCAATGCCAGGCTATGGAAAGTGCAAGTATTGATGATGATGAATATTGCAATGGAGGAGACGACCATAAATAAATTATAAACTCTACTAATCCTTTCTTTTTGGCCATAAAAAGAGATTAGTGTTTGGTATTTAGCATGATGGACATGTAATATAAGTAAGATACGTATTTAGACAAAAAAGAAAATGGTGAATTCCTAATGTTTATATAAGCAGATGTGTAATTTTAGGAGAATTTATACGAATGTTATCTGAATTTTTATACTTTGTTTGTCAAATTTCACATGAACTAAAAATTAAAATAATATGTCACGTGAATTGAAAATTTATTACAATTGAGAACCTCTGACTAACTTTAATTTGTTGATCATTCAATAAGTTTTAACATGTGATTGTGATTCTTGAAAAGAACGTGACATGTTACTTTAAGGGAATTCAAACTTAAGTGTAGAATGTTCCGTTAATTTTTTGTTGTGATCAAGACACTGTGATGATACTATTTCACTTGAATTATAACACGTGTGTTTATTTTTTATTAACATATACCGAAAGTAACTTATATTATATTATACCATAGATGCACACAAGAAAAATTCAGCTAATTTGGCTACAACTAAGTATAGTAAATTATTAACTAAACTAAAATTTGACGAGTGAGCTCGCACTTAACTGGATTTGTCCGCGGAGCACCCGATTCTTGTCTCCTAGTAACGACCCACAAAACACCCAAAAACCTCCTTACCATTTCCATACGGTGCACTCTGATCTCCGGGGACCAAAACGCCATCTCTCTCTAGAAATCCAATACTTTTTCTGTCTCTATCTCTCTCTAGTTCCCCAATTTCTAGGGTTTTAGCTCGTCGTTTCAATCCATTCCAATTCTCCTAGGGTTAGGGTTTAGGATTTTCCGCAGAGAAGGAACAATGGGCGGAGAGTGGCAGCAGCTCCTCCAATCGATAATCCTCGGTCTCATTTTCTCTTACCTCCTCGCCAAGCTCATCGCCATAGTCATCTCCTTCAAGGAAGACAATCTCACCCTCACTCGCGGTCGCGCCGCCGCCCCCGCCGACACCAATCCGCCGCCTCCCAAACCCGAGCCCCGCGACGACCCGCCTCGGTCCGCCGATTTGAGCTCCGCTTCAATCGAGGCCGAATCGGTCGTCGCCGAGCACGGGAGCGTCAGGAACGAGAGCAGCGAAGCTGACAGTGATGATGACTGGGAAGGCGTGGAGAGTACGGAATTGGACGAGCTGTTCAGCGCGGCGACGGCGTTTGTAGCGGCGGCTGCGGCGGATCGGCAGAAGGTGTCGAGTGATGCGCAGTTGAAGCTTTACGGGCTTTACAAGATTGCTACTGAGGGACCCTGCAGCGTGCCACAGCCATCGGCTCTGAAAATGACTGCTCGCGCCAAATGGTATTTGCTCGGCCATTACTTTATACTGAAAACTTACTTGCAAGATTTAGGTTTTATTTATATGGATCTTTTTGTCAGCTCGATAAGGATGGGGAATGTGTTTCTTGGTTTGATTTTGGTTAATATCAAGATTAGCTAGATGGAATTTTGCCCTAATTGTAATGTTTTTACTGGGTAATTTGTGAATTAGTCGTTGTTAAACTGTGTATCTTACTTTAGAAGGTGGCTTGCCGTTTTTTTTAATATTTTCGCACGGTGGTTTCTTATAGGCAAGCTTGGCAGAAATTGGGTGCTATGCCTCCCGAAGATGCCATGGAGAAGTACATTGATATTGTCACAGAGCTTTATCCTAATTGGACAGCAGGTTTGACTGTGGTGAGTCTTGATTCCTTTGTTTTCTACTGTATTTTAGTACTGCCATACATTTATGCTTACTTTCTGTTGGGTTTTCTTTGCTGGTTTCTTTCTGTCTCTTGACATATGATTACTAGAAGAGCAGAGGCGGAGATGGTAGTAATGATTCTAACGGACCAATGGGACCGGTTTTCAGCACCTTTGTTTACGAGGAAGAATCTGAAAAGGATTTGTAAGTTTCTTAGGACTGCTAAGCATGGGAGGCTTAATATTTACACATTGCTGTTGATTAGGTGATACTGTTTCTTGGAAATAAATAAGAATAAAAGCAATTCTAAGGTGTGCTTGTTTTTAATTTTCAGGAAGATGGATGCTATTCATGCCTTTGCCAGAGAAGGAGAAGTGGATAGTTTGCTTAAATGCATTGAAAGTGGTGTTTCAGTGGATCAGAAAGGTTTGTTTTTCTTCCATCTGATTCTTTAAATAGCTTCATTAAGTTTCATACTGACATTATCATAATTGTTGTATTCCATTAATACTTCCATGACCACGAAGTCATGTATACTTTCTTTGTTTATGGGTTGTTAACAGAGTGAGGCTGCTCATAAACGAGGCCCAGCTTCATAGAAGCTCCTTTCGTTGTTAAATCTCAGCTTTTTAGAAGCTTATTTCCTGGATAAATGAGACAATTCAAGCTTAATATCCAGGTTTGGGTGCATAAAACAAAGCTTGAGCAATAGTGGATTGGACCCTTTAGGATTGTGAGCAATTGAGATAGGTCAGTCCGTTTCATGCTATGGTCAACATACTTAAGTAATAACTTTGAGAACATGTAGAATAAAGTTCAAACTAAAATCGTTAAGGCATGTAGAAAGAAGGAAGCCTCCAATTTCAGTATGGTCGTAAACATGCTTATATAAGTTCAGAAATTCAACACATAAATTGTAAATTTTGATTGAACTGACTGGATAGTTTAGTCACCTGCAGAATAGACTCAGTTTCACTCAAATATGCTACATAAGAAGGCTTGAAAAGGTTAGGCTATTTTACTCCAAGTATGAATTCATACTGCACTGGGTGCGGATCTCTGTCAACTTAGCTTTTGTTGCTTGTTTCTCACCCAGTGTTATTTAAGAAAAGTGTTTCTTTTATTTTTATTGGTGCTCTATCATGCTGAAGGGAATTTATTTTGCTCGAATTTTGTATGCGTGCGTGTGATGCTGATATTGCCCTAAAACAGTTTACGTGCACTGATTGCAGATAGTGAGGGAAGGACCCCATTGCATTGGGCTGTGGATCGTGGACACCTGAACATGTCAGAGCTGCTTGTTAGCAAGAATGCCAATGTTAATGAAAAGGTAGATTAAAAGATAAACATTTATTTATGGTAGCAAATTTGCAAATTTTTCCAGATCCCATCCCCCTGTTATGCCATTCTAAAATTCTGTTCTTTTGGTCTTGGAAGGACAATGAGGGCCAAACCGCATTGCATTACGCTGTTATGTGTGATAGAGAAGGCATTGCTGAATATCTCGTGAAACAAAATGCAGACACAAGTGCAAAGGACAACGATGGCAACTCTCCATGTGATATCTGTGAGTCAAACTGGCCTTGGTTGCAGGGTGCAAAGGAGAAGAGTCACTGACTGACCGCCGTTTACTCTCTGGTTTTCTATAGCTGTAGTTTTTTGAAAAATTCCTGGAGGATGTATATTCCGAATCTGTTGTCTTTTGAAAAGATTTGAAAACATAGCGGTATGTGTATGTAGTTTTCTACCTCGTCGACGTCGTTGTGTAACCTTCTTTTTTAGGGTTACTCATTTTACCTATCTTGGAAGTGAAGGGAAAGGTTGAAATCACTGGGTGTAACTACGACAGTATAATGCATATCAAAGCCCTACTTTTTGCCACCGATCTAGGCCCAGTTTGAGAGTGCTAAATTTTTTTTAAAAACAGCTTATTAAAAAAGTTAGGGCCCAAATTGTGTTTGGTAAAAAAAAAAAAAGCACTTTTTTTCACAATGATCAGTTCAAAACAGCAGTAAGCAGAAGCAATAAAACCCCTTGCTTCTCAAAAAAACGCTTATTTTTAACATGAGGCGGGTGAACAGTACCAATTAATGAAAATTTCATAATGGCAATCCTACCCCCATAAACTCAATCTCGATCAGCAGCAGCCATCCCGGCCAGATCGAGAAGAAAGGGGAAGGTAAACCAGATCGAGAAGAAAGGGGAAGGTGGTTTACGCACCAACCTCCACCTCCCACCCCCTCTCCCTCCACCTCCTCCTCTCCATCCCGGCCAGGTACGACTGCGACGACGGAGATCTAGAGCTCTGCGACGACTCTGATATGCTTCTCTGCTGCTCCATGCAAATACAATCAAACGCTAACAGAAACGAAGATTTCAAATTACGAGCAAATCAGCAAAACCAAGACCCGATAGAAGAAGAAGAAGAAGAAGACGAGGTCGGGTCGGGTCAATGAAGAAGATGGGGCGAGACGGAGCTCTGCGAGATTTCAATCGGATAGTAAAACAGAGCGGGTCGAAGTGGAATTGAAGACGAGTGGATGTTTCTAAAGTGTGCCGGGTGTGCGCCTGTTCCGGTGGTCCTTGCAGTCGACGCCAGGGAAATGATGAGTTGGATATCTTGCTGCGTAAATGAGTAAGAAGAAAGTATAGGCTACACCTGAGCTGATTTGTTCAACAAATGAACCAATCCAAGCTTAACTTCAGGCTTGTCAAAATAACAATTCAAGCCCAGAAATTGGTTGGTTAAATCATTAGGCTCACCTCCCAGATATAGGCTACATAATCTGTATGATGTATTTTATTATATAGTTGATATTATTTTAATATTTTTAAGAAATTTTGTCATAATAATTATTTACAATTTAGAATACGTAAAGTAAGACGAATAATATAAGAAAAAAAGTATATGTAATAAAATGACCAATTTTTTTGGCAAACAATTAAATTAATAATGCATTCAACAATATGCCCTTTTTTGTCATTTTACACAGTCACAACAGTTTTATATATAAGTTTACAAAACACTCTGAAACTGTTTTTTTTGCTAAAAGCACTTTTACAACTACAGTTTACCAAACACTTACCTGCTTTTTTTCACAGCTGTTTTTTCTCACAGTACAGCAGAAGCAGTTTTGAAAAAAAACACAACAATCCCAAACTAGCCCCTAATGTTGTCATTTTTTGATGAATTGCTGTCCCCAAAATAGTATGTAATTCCTTATTATGTGAAAAACCTTTTAGCGAAATAAGATTTACCAATTTAGTTTTTTTTTTTTAAAAAAAAAAATTTGGGTTGCCATCGATCTTTGATAATCTTGTTCCCTCCTTTGGCCATCCGGCCATGGGCTATAGGTCACATTTAGTCCTAAAATTGAGAAAATCAATCTCTAACCAAAGGGCCGAAGGGAATTGGATTAAAAGAATCATGTTAAGTTTGGTCCCAGGCCAGTCAACATTTAGCCGAGGTAGTTTGGCTTTAAAAGTAATAAAATATGAAGGAGAATAAAATAATAGCCCTGGAGATGAAAAAATTTAGTTCTAAAGTAATTTTTAAAATATTAATTTGTGGAGAGCTAAAACATCATTAAGGGCTACGTTTAGCTTTCCATGACTGAAAATGACCGTAATTACAAGCTAGAGTTAGGACTATATTTTTGTGCTCGGGCCTAGCGACTTGGACTTTTTATTTTTGGGTTAGGCTGCGACAATGCTTCAAACATTAGGCCTGGACCTGTCCATGCCCGAGCACGAAAAAAATATTTTAAATTCTAAACCGAATGAATCAAATATCCTTTAGCTACAACAAACATGAAAACCTTAAATAAACCTAGAAAGACACCTGCCTGAGATTTTGCTAAATTGGAACAATTAATGATGTCCCCCCAACCCATCTCTAATAATAAAAGCAAAGGGCTACATTATAACCTCCTCTATGTACCTCTCACTTGTAACGGTCACTAACCGTTTCTGCCACCACCCAAAATATTCAGTTGGTCGTTTGGCTGCTTATCATCACCACCTTTCCCCCCATGCCTTGGCTTCTTCTTCTTCTTTGATGCCAAGCAATGGCGAAGGCAGTGGTCTACGCGCTACTTGCCACCGCCTTTATCTTTCTTCTCGTCATGCTTCCCTCCAAACAACGTGGCCCCAACCACCACCCCCACCTCGGCCTCAACCGCCGCCTTGGCTACACGGGTCACACCCCCATTTTCGATCCACTGGTAGCCAAGATGGAGAGGTACGCCGAGGAAAATGGATTCCGAGGGGAAATGAATAATCGCGTGGGGTTGGCGGAACACAATAATCATCCCATGATGAATGCAAGTGAGGTGGAAGAAGTACATGAATATCTTGGCGATGAGGGAAAGTTGAACCTCACGTTGAGGCTGATTAATTTGTTCCCGTTGATAGACCAGGCGCCAAAAGACGGGTTGATTAGCTCTAATGAGCTCGAGCATTGGGTCACGAAACAAACCGTGGAGAGGTTGAATTATAGGACACAGAAAGAAATGGAATCGTATGATAAAGATGGTGATGGATCAATTTCTTTCACGGAGTATCTGCCCAAGTTTTCCACTAAGGATCTAGGTATTTAACTAAGTACTTATTGCTTTATAAGTTTGTGTGCGCGCATGTGTGTGAATATACGTAGACATTTTCTCTGCAGGACGTATTGTCTTTAAGAAAGACATGACGTGTTGGAAAAACTTAACTTCTACTCAATTTTCTTCAACTTTAATCCTGTGAATATATGAAGATTCTCTCTACATGACGTACTTTCTTTGAAAAAGACAAGACATGTTGAAAAAACCTTACTCAATCCTATTTAATTTTCTTAAACTTTGTTCATATTTTATTGACATGGTTGATTATTTATTAGGTTATAGAAGGTTTGTTTTAGAGCTTTGGATAGTTTAGGTTTTGAGTATCAAATTCTGGTGAAACAGAGAAAAACGGAATGGAGCACGGAGAAGCTGGATGGTGGAAGCAGCAATTTGATAATGCAGATGCCGATAGGAATGGATTACTTAACTTCAATGAATTTAAAGAGTAAATCCCTTCATTCCCATATTACTATGGCCAAAAATATACGTTTTGCGAATTTTGGTTGAACATAAATATCCATTTTTTGTTGCAGTTTGCTGCACCCAGAAGACAGCAATAATGAAGAAATTCACAAATGGCTGTTGAGAGAAAAAATGAAGTACATTTTCTAACATACTCTGTTTACTAAACATATTCATGCCTTACTGTTTTCCTGAATAATTTTGCTGCAATGGCGACGGATTAACGAAATGTCTGCCTATAATTTACAGGCGGATGGACCAGGATAACGATGGGAAACTGAATTTCGTGGAATTTTTACACAACGCTTATGATAGTTACAAGAGTTACGTTGAATTTGAAACGGGTGGGAAAAATGTACCCACACCAGAAGAGAAATTTACAGAACTTGATGTGAACAAGAACAAGTATGCATGCATGCCTTGAACTTAAAGCTAATACTTTTTTTGACCTAGTTTTTTTCTTCCTTTGCTGGCCAAGATTATAGTTTAGAGGACCTTCCTAATCTCTTTCGAAATCGACAAATGTTTGACAGACTCTTGGAAGTGGAAGAATTGAAACCAATGCTGCATTACATTCACCCAGGAGAATTGTCCTATGCTAAATATTATGCAAGCTTTTTGATGTCGGAGGTTAGTAATGTTTCAATTTGTGTACTCCTATCTATAAGACATGCTGAGATGAATTTGAAATGAAATGCGTGGCATTGTTCGATTCAGGCGGATGATAACAAAGACGGAAAATTAACGCTGGACGAGATGCTCGATCATGACTATGTTTTCTACAGCACAGTCTATGATGACGGCATCAACGAAGATTTTGATGAAGATTTTCACGACGAATTCTGAAGCGTGATGGCCCGGGAAATGCACTTTTCGATTGTTTTTGGCGGAAGCTTATCCTAATTGTGTATTTATTTTGTCATTTGAAAAATAGAGCAAAAGAAAATATTTTGCTTTCATTAGGGTGAACATTGATTCAAAAAGTAGTGGTAACTGGTACATATTTAGGATAGGTATAGAGTGTTGTGTGAAACGGTTTTACTAATTAGGAATGTTTTTGTTGGAAGCAAATAGAAGAAAATTACATGAAAAATTCAATAGTTTCCTCTTCATATTCCCTTATAACTGCTTTTTGTAAAATCGCTCGACTGTTATTTTCTCCTAAGAGATCGAAAATTTATTGACTAATTGCATTTGAACCACCACGCTCTACCAAACCTTCTCACTCTTTCACGTCTCATCATCTCTAGTTCCTCCTCGCACGACGCCTCATCATACTGCAAATTTTCAGTACTAACTAGCTCTACCAAACCTCCTCACTCTTGCCTGTCTCATCCTCTCCTGTTCCGCCTCGTACGACGCCTCATCATACTGCAAATTTTCAGTACAAACTAGCAATGGCATGACATGCATTTAAAATTGGCATATTATCCACTTGGTTACATAAATTATCAATGCTTCAGACTCCAGATGCAGTCAACCCATACATCGATCAAATTAGAATTAACATTCTTTCATAAGACCACAGCAAGAGAACATTCTTTGTGCCTACGACAGCATGTGCAGTTCGTCTTGTAATAAGTCTAGCGAAAACAATTCTAGTGTTTAAAACATTTCCTCGCCTCAGGCGACTCTTCATCTTCATCATCTTCATCTTCACATCTTCATCATCATCCCACTCGGACATCTCCCGCAAAAGTTCAGTACAAATCCACTTCAGTACATCTACTTGGATACATAGGTCTAGTTTTCAGGCTCCGGGAACCATTCCCACTTTGTATCGAAATAGTATCACATAAGTTTGATCACTGGAGCCGGATGTTTCCAGAGCAAAGAGCAGTGTATGTGCCTAAAATTACATGTCTGGTATTCGAACTGTAAGACCTCGCAAACATGTACAGCGCTGAAGTGCAAAATCTTTCAAACAAAGGTAGGAAAACTTGGAATTACTAGAATTAATTTAACTACCTGCTCATGTGTGGATGTAGCTGCATCTATACCGCCAGCGGCCTACAACCAAAAAAAAATTTCAAAATTCCAAAGTGATTACAGTATGTAGTAAAAACAAGATATAGAATGAATGCATCGTCTTAACATATATATACACTTGATTTTACATACATAGATAACCTTCTTCTTTGACTCCCGAAAGAATCCCCCTACAAAGCAAATTAGAATCGCTTCGTTTTTATCTTTCTGGAGCAAAGAAGAACTTTCCGTATGTGCTTAAAGCCTTAACACAACGCCGTGGTACGTCTAATAGAACTCAAAAAAGCACAATTAATGTTCAAAATCTTGAACAAAAAGCACTTAATCAGTTTAGCATCTCTACGCTGCCTTCGAAGGGCCATTTCTCTTTCGTAGTCAGCTTGTATTACATTGCAAATTACCTCAAAAAGCGTGCACAAATTCTCCGGTGTGCGGCCCACTATTTTCATTACCTCATCAAGAATCTCAGGTTTAAGATCCCGAGTACGAAGATGGGCGACATGCCTGCACATTGGCAGTTACGACCTTCAAATTTAAGAAAGAAGGGAAAAATCATCATCATCATACATGAAATGAATGTTACAACTACATAAGCCGCATGCATGTATGGTATATCAATCAGTGAGTGAGTGAGGATATTTACTCGCTTGGATTCTGCTGTTCATGAGGAGCTGCTTCTTCCATTTTCTTGTGCTGTTCAAAAGCTTCTTCGATGTTCTTCGTAGCGCTAGACGGCTGAATCTGAATGGCAGACGAGACGACAGAAGAGAATTATATATAAAACAGACAATCAATTTATAGCTAGCTTCAAAATCGAAAGGAGAAAATTTAATATGAAAAGTAAAGGAGGAATTTGAAATTAATCGATCTTAATTAATTTTCTTTCTATATGTAGCCCCGTTGTATTTACATCTTTATTCTCGTTTCGCCTATTCTATTGGATGGACCAGGATGAAGATGATTGATGGGAAACTAAATTCTGAGGAATTTTTACACAACGCTTATGATAACTACAAGAGTTACGTTGAATTCGAAACGGGCGGGAAAAATACAGCCACAACCGAAGAGAAATTTGCAGAGCTTGATGTGAATAAGAACAATTATGCATGCATGCATGCCTAGACCCTCAAGCTAACACATTTTTTGACCTACAAGTATATTGTTTTTTTTTTCCTTTGCTGCCAAGATGTAAGAGAAATGTAATAACACTGGATGAGATGCTCGATCATGATTATGTTTTCTACAACACAATATGATGACAGTGTCAATGAAGATTTTGACAAAGATCATCACGGCGAATTCTGAAGCGTGATGGCCCCAAAAAATGCATTTCTTGATTCTTTTAGGTGGAAGTTTATCCTAATGTTGGAGCAAAATTTCTCACAAGAAGAAATACTTCTACAGGTTCGTTGACTGTAATCCGCACGATGGTCGAATTCTTCGTCGAGATGCATCTCCGAACATCCTTTCCTAAGCTTTGTTTGAGCGAGCGGTATACCTGCAAAAGATACTCTGACGCTCAAGTCAATCTAGGTATATTGGTGTTCTCTAGTCAGTGGCTCTCGAGTGCATACCTCATTCTTTATCTCAACTCTCTTCTTATAGAAGTCTGATGCTTGGTGAGCAAGTACCACTCCCTTAATCCTTGTTCTCTCTTCCGTAGTGGAGGTAGTTGCTCACCCTTCTCTCCTCTCATGCGTGGATGAGGAGTCATCAACATTCACTCCTTCCACATTCTGCACGATGTGACAAAGTGACAATATTGGTGGACCCACTATTTACATGTCATTTGGTTTAGCCTATCCCTTTTGGGCTTTCGCCAAAGAATCGACCTCATGCCCTTGGGCTCATTTCGCATCTCTTTGGATAACTCATGATAGCCCATGTATTGACACCAAATTTTATCCTCCCACATTGTCCCTTTTTTTCTTTTTTTACCCGCTTGCGGGTAAAATAAGGGAAAACAAAACTTAACTTTTGATTTTATACTACCCACAAAATTTTATACTACCCTATCAAAGTAAGACCTCTCTCAAACTCATTCCTTTTGATTTTCTCTAAACCCAATATGTCCCACGGGCCCCATTTTTCTCTTCTTCCAAATTTTCCTAAGCTCTCAATTCCCACGAGCACCACTTTTCTCTTCCTCCAATTTTTCCTAAGCCTTCAATTCCCATGGGTTCCACTTTTCTCTTCCTCCAATCTTTCCTAAGCCCTCAATTCCCACGGACCCCACTTCTTTCTTTCTCCAAATTTTCTGAAGCCTTCAATGTTTTCTCCCATTTTCCCCTACATTGTCGTCCTTCTTCAAACATATATATACATATATATATTTCGTTTATGTAACTCTCTGTAGACCTTTGGCTTTAGTATCAATTTCGGGAGAAAAACTTTCAACTTTGTCAGAAAGGCAAAAAATGATGAAAGAACAAATGCATAATAGGTGGTTCGGAGTTAATAGGAAGACATTTATGGTCCTTACTCATACTGTCACACTGCCATCACCAGTTGAAATGACTTTAGATTGTGGATGTGCAATGAATTATGAATAGGAAAAGGATAGATTACTTACCTGTCATTAGCCCATCCGTAGAAGTAACTTTGATTTTAATTATGCAAGTTGGAAACGCCATTCATTCATGAAAGACATGAATGCTAAAGTCCAAAATCTTTCACGTGCTTTTACTAATGTCTTCCCCATGCATGAATTCTCTTCTTTTATAAATTGCTCTTATTTCTTTTCATGCTGCTATCCTTCCTTTTCCTTGGTTTCCTTTGCCTAGTTCTCCGGCAAATCTATTATTTCGATCGTTTCACTGGCATAACCACTTATCTTTCAAGTAATTTCCTAATCCACACTTATTTCACTAAATTGTCAACTGTCTCATCTCGGGATTTCTGTCCACTCTTTAGGTGATCTAAGTTCCTCCTTCGACTATCTTTTTGTCTTAGTCCAAGTTTGTGAATCTCGCATTTTGCTTCATATGTCGAGACGCGCGCACTGGCCTTAATACGGCGGAGCTCCACCGAACTTCGAGATCATCAAAATTCGTGACAGATACCACGTGCCCAACGATGTGTTCCTCAACTCACTTCCTACAGGAGCCAATATGTATTTGTGTTCCAGCATTCCTCCTGGCACCACGGTTTTGTCTCCAGATCATCTAGAAGTTATTGGCTTTCCACTCCACCCCATGATTTATTTCTTCCTGTTTTTCACAAACATTCACCCTATGCAACTGAACCCAAACTCATATGCTCTTTTGTCGACCTTTCTACCCCTGGGTCTGAAGTTAGGGCGTATCTCTAGGTTTCATAGATTTCTTTTAACTTTTTGACTTGACCACCATTAAAAACGAGACTCAGTACTTTAACTTTGCCCCTAAGTATCGCAAAAAGTTCTTGTCTCTAGAGCCCTCAAAAGCCAAAGACAGGAAAAAAATGCCTCGTTTTGGTTTCAAGGAACTAGGTAACTCTTGAGCTGTCTCAATTACCCATCCCCCTCATTTGGTCCTAAGCCTGGTACATAATTCTACTTCCAATATCAATAACCTTTTGTAATTATATATACATAACTGATCACGTGTTTCTTTTGTAGTTTTCTTGGATGTCTCGGAACAGATCGTTTCAAGAGATCGAAAAAGTTGACTAAACAAGTTCGTGACGAGGAAAGTATGGGGATTTAGAGAAGTCGCCAACACACTCACTCAAATCACCTCACTCCGCAACTTCATCTACTTCCTGTACTTTTTGGTCGATCAGACGTTGCACCTTAACGCTGTACTCATATTTCTTTTGAGTTTTGATTTCGAGCTTCAATACGCCTCAAACTCTGCCTTCCTCAAAGTTAAATCCCAATCAGAGGGTACATAAGAGGAAGACGGGGAAGAAGAAGATGAACTAACAGAGCAAACAAGGGAAGATTCCGACTCAGATTATTCTCCTAATATGGCATCACTATCTTGCGACCCACCAGTATCCAACACTGCGGCTTCGCCACCTTGTGACCTTTTGGTACCCAGGTTTATGGGCATGTCTAATAAATGACCTTCAATGGATAAATCCAAAAAGTTCCAGCGTGACTCACCAAATGCCTTCGGTATGACCTCCGCTCCTATGCAATGGCAGTCGACCCTTCCCGCCCTTAGCTTGATTAGTAGCAGCCATTCTAACAACTTATCTCAAGCTTGAAAACTCGAGTTTAGGAAAAAAGATGAAAGTCATGTCACTCTCAGCGACGGTCTATGGGACGATGTAAGCGATGTTGCCGCCGTGGCAAGAGGTTTGACTTATCCCAATAATGTTAGCCGTTTTGAGACTATGCATGATGTCGACATTAATGCCTATGAGTCTCATTGCCTTATAAAGGTAATTCATCACTCTTGACCTTTCTTACCATCTTCGTAAGCCTTATTCTCATTATTGGCTATCTGCTAGGATGAAGTCTCTCAACTTTCGTGAGCAACAAGTCAAAGATTGTGCAGCTAAATTTCAGGGGTATCAGGGAAAGATTCCTAACTTAAATGAAGCTCGTGACGATGTTATGTCTAAAGCAAACTGTGCGAAAGAAGAGTTGGTTCAGGTCAAGCATGTAAGGAACACCGAACGTGAGAAGAACAAGAAATAAATATGCAAAGAGATGGCTTCCAGTTTCAGGTTTGGCTGGGTGCAAGGCCATCAACTTCCAGAACATCGGTTCGTAGCCAGTCCAGAAGCATATGATATCCATATGAGAGTCCAATCTTGTGAGTATGAGTTGAACGATCGGACACCACTTGCTAACCATGCTTCTTTCGAACCTATTACGAGCAATGGATTTGTCACCAGCACAAGGCCTATTTTAGGTTCGGGCTTTGCAATAGGTGGGAACTTCCAGTCTGATGCTCAATTCGGTTCTCAGTAGCTTATGTGGTTACTTATTCCCTTTCTTATGTTTTTAGGAAAAAGTCATTGGACACATGTACATGACGATTATTTGTCTTTTGTTGTACTTTAATGTAGTTCTCGCTTGTGGGTTAGGCTTTTGCCCTTCCGTCTTCGCAAGCTCAACTCTATCCGGACTTCCCAATGTTCTTTCAAGGAGACCTTTTCTTTTACATCATCCAATAGACCGTCGCTGAGAGTGACATGACTTCCATCTTTTTCCATAAACTCGGGTCTCCAAGCTTGAGAAGAGTTGTTAGAACAGCTGCTACTGGTCGAGCCAAGGGCGGGAGGGGGCGATTGCCATTGCATAGGAGCGGGGGTCGTACCGAAGGCATTTGGTGAGTCACCCTGGAAATTTTTGGATTTGTTCGTTGAAGGTCGTTTATCAGACATGCCCATACACTTGGGTACTAGAAGGTCGCGAGGTGGCGAAGCCGCACTGCTGCATACTGGTGGGCCGCGAGATGGTGATGCCATAATGGGAGAATAATTTGAGTCGGAATCTTCCCTTGTCTGCTATGTTATTCTTGTTTACAACTGCTGATAGTTTTTGTATTATTTTGTCATTTGGAAAATATAGAGCAAAAGAAAATATTGCTTTCATTAGGTTGAACATTGACTCAAATGGTAGTTTGGATAGGTATAGTTGTGAGTGAAACGCTTTTGTTTGAAGCAAATAGAAAATTACATGAAAATTCAGTTGTTTTCTCTTGTAATTACATTTATTTTTTTGTTTCTCTTTACAAATTTCACAAAAAAAGTTCTTAACGTCTGAACTACTCCTTGCTTATCTATACTATGACTTAAAAAGCTTTTGTTTCAACCGAAGTTGAAATACCAGGTATACCCTTTTTACATACGGTTTAAGAAACGAACAGTAAATACAATTCAGTTTCTTGGCCCAAAAGAAAATTCAAAATAATAAGAAGCCCAAGCTCTTCGGTCCAAAAAATGGGCCCATAACTTTCGATCCCGAGTCAATCCATACGAAAACCTATTTTCGGGAGAGACGTACTATAATAGGCCCCACGAAACAAATTATTGCAACCATTTTTTTGAAAAAAAGTTCATAGCTTTCTGCAATCCGAGTCCATCCTAGCAATTTGCTTCTCTGTCCTCTGTGTCTGTCTCTGTCGCTGTCTCCGAGGAAGACTTTCTGCTCCCGATCCACAGCCGTACGATCACTTTAAGGTTCTTTTTTTTTCAGGTAAATTTGTCGCTGTCCTGTTTCGAAAACCTCGATTTTGTTTCAGTGGTGACTAGGTTTTTGCGTACTTGTGTGTTGTGTTTGTCTGATCCTGATTGTTCCGGTTCGATTCGCTGAATTAGAATTTGACGGCCTGGGATTGCGTTTTGTGATTTTAATTTTGTTTTTGTTTGGGTTTGTTGGAGATGTATGCAGTTTTGTATGAAATTTCATTCGATCCATGAAATTGTTTGTATTTGATTGTGGTTTGGATTTCTTAGTGGGGATGTGTTGGGTTGTGGATTTGTTTGTACATCCGTACAAGTAGGGTTTTTGGTGATTAGATGGAGTAGGGTTTTTCGTTGCTTGCATTTGAGAGATTTTAAGAGATACACACACACACACACATCATATTGTATAGGTAGTAAAGTATAGATTTCTTTTATGTTAAAATTTGGTTTTCCTGACGAGTTTGTGTGTGTATTTCCTACTGATTTCAATTGTTAAATACTTGCATCGGTCGGCAACTTTGCAGTGGTTTGGTGAATGGTTTGCCAAATTGATTAATTTGGGGTTTTTCGGGAAAATTCAGGGGTTTGCGGTTTCAGTTAGACATTTAAAAAAAACACCAAGCAGGTGGAAATTGAAAAGATTTTTCTAGCCTTTTAATTTTCTATGCTTGCCTGATGTTGATTTTTTCTAAATAAAATGTTATGATTTATACGTCTCCTATCCTCTTGTATTTCTCCAATTTGTCTAAACAATTAAAATTTTACACTCGCAGATACTATACATCGATGGAAGTTACCCAGGTGCTTCTGAATGCTCAATCTATAGATGGAACTGTACGGAATCATGCTGAAGAGAGTTTGAAACAGTTTCAGGAGCAAGATCTTTCATCGTTCTTGTTATCTCTTTCTAGAGAGCTAGCAAATGAAGAAAAACCTGTTGAAAGCCGTAAATTAGCAGGTCTGATACTTAAGAATGCCCTGGATGCTAAAGAACAACCTAGAAAGTTGGAGCTTGTTCAAAGATGGCTTGCGCTGGAAACTTCTGTGAAAGCGCAGATTAAGATGTTCTTGTTACAGACCCTCGCTTCCCCTGTTGCTGATGCTCGTTCAACTACCTCTCAAGTTATTGCAAAGGTTGCGGGCATTGAGTTGCCCATGAAACAGTGGCCGGAACTGATTGGATCACTATTGTCGAATATTCACCAGTTACCAGCTCATGTAAAGCAAGCCACTTTAGAGACTCTTGGGTATTTGTGTGAGGAAATCTCTTCTGATGTCGTGGATCAAGATCAGGTTAATAAAATACTGACAGCTGTAGTTCAGGGTATGAACGCATCTGAAGGGAACAATGATGTTAGGCTTGCTGCTACCCGAGCACTGTACAATGCTTTGGGTTTTGCTCAGGCCAATTTTAGCAATGATATGGAGCGTGATTATATTATGAGAGTTGTCTGTGAGGCAACTCTGTCCCCTGAAGTGAAGATTCGACAGGCAGCTTTTGAGTGTTTAGTTTCCATTTCTTCAACTTACTATGAAAAGTTAGCCCCTTACATTCAGGACATATTTAGCATCACAGCAAAAGCTGTAAGGGAAGACCAGGAACCTGTTGCTCTTCAAGCCATTGAATTCTGGAGTTCGATTTGTGACGAGGAAATCGATATATTGGAAGATTATGTGGGTGATTTTAGTGGGGACTCTGATATTCCTTGTTTTTACTTTATCAAGCAGGCAATCCCTGCCCTTGTCCCTATGCTTTTGGAGACGCTTCTTAAGCAGGAAGATGATCAGGAGGAAGATGGGGCTTGGAATATTGCTATGGCTGGGGGAACATGCCTTGGGTTGGTTGCTCGGACAGTGGGAGATGATATTGTTCCACTTGTTATGCCCTTCATTGAAGAGAACTTAACAAAACCAGATTGGAGGCAAAGAGAAGCAGCTACTTATGCGTTTGGTTCCATCTTGGAGGGTCCTTCGGCAAACAAGTTAACGCCTATTGTCAATGTTGCTTTGATGTTCATGCTCAGTGCTTTAACAAAGGACCCAAACAACCATGTGAAGGACACTACTGCTTGGACATTGGGAAGAATTTTTGAATTCCTTCATGGTTCAACTATGGATACACCCATAATTACCCCAGCAAACTGCCAACAGATCATCACAGTTCTTCTTCAGAGCATGAAAGATGTTCCAAATGTTGCTGAGAAAGCATGCGGTGCTCTCTATTTTCTGGCCCAGGGTTACGAGGATTTTGGCCCGTCGTCTCCCATTGCCCCTTTTTTCCAGGAAATTGTACAGGCTCTACTCACTGTTACTCACAGACCAGATGCTGGGGAATCAAGATTAAGGACTGCTGCATATGAAGCATTGAATGAAGTCGTCAGGTGTTCGACTGATGAAACTGCCCCCATGGTGTTGCAACTTGTTCCCGTTATCATGATTGAACTGCATCAGACTCTTGAGGGCCAGCAGCTTGCATCTGATGAGAAAGAGAGGCAGAGTGAATTACAAGGACTTCTTTGTGGGTGCTTACAGGTCATTATTCAGAAATTAGGTTCATCAGAGCCCACAAAATATGTGTTCATGCAATACACAGATCAGATAATGGGACTTTTCTTGAGGGTATTTTCTTGTAGAAGTGCTACTGTCCATGAGGAAGCCATGCTTGCCATTGGGGCCCTTGCATATACAAGTGGCCCGGATTTTGCAAAATACTTGCCAGAGTTTTACAAGTATCTCGAAATGGGGCTTCAAAATTTTGAGGAGTACCAAATCTGTGCTGTCACGGTTGGTGTTGTAGGAGATATTTGTAGAGCAGTGGAAGATAAGATTCTGCCTTATTGTGATGGAATTATGACCCAGCTTCTCAAGGATCTATCAAGCAACCAGTTGCACCGCTCCGTAAAGCCTCCTATATTCTCCTGCTTTGGTGATATAGCCCTTGCAATAGGAGAGAACTTTGATAAGTACCTGATGTACGCCATGCCAATGATTCAGAGTGCTGCAGAGCTGTCTGCCCACACAGTAGGTGCTGATGATGAAATGACAGAGTACACCAATTCTCTGAGAAATGGAATCTTAGAGGCATATTCTGGGATTTTCCAAGGTTTTAAAAACTCCCCGAAAACCCAGGTTTTGATATCTTATGCTCCGCACATCCTGCAGTTCTTGGATAGCATATACAGGAGGAAAGACATGTGAGTTGATCTGCCGTCTCGTTGTTACTACAAAATTACAATTTTTTGTTGTGTTTTTCTGACATTTTTTGTTTAATTTACTTGCGTGTAGGGATGAAGTGGTGATGAAAACAGCCATTGGTGTCCTTGGAGATCTAGCAGATACACTGGGAAGTAATGCAGGTTCTTTGATACAGCAATCTCAATCGTGCAGAGACTTTTTAAATGAGTGCTTGTCTTCCGAAGACAGTTTGATTAAAGAATCTGCAGAATGGGCCAAGATGGCCATCAGTCGTGCCATTTCTGTTTGAGGCTACTGCCAGTCGCCAGTCGGTATATTCTAATTGTTTGGAAGTCCCTGCATGCATTTGGGTGTGTTGAGTTGGGTCATAGGATTGCATGTGTCAAGCATCGCCATTTTCAGACAACCGAAGCTGTCAGTCTTCAAGTTGTCACTAACTTGCATCATCTCCAAAAGTTGTGACTAACAATTGCATCAGCCCCGAGGGCTAGGGTCTTGGTTTGGTCAAGGAGGAAGAGCAGGGGTAGTGAGTGTCGCAGAAGTGGGTTAAGGCCTGCAATCAAAACTAACAAAATTCTGTGGATCACAGAATATGTGGCATCGGAGGGAAAGGTAAGTGACATTCATGAAGGCCATATTTCTGAGTCACTGAGGTGAATTGCGCCCTGAACGCCAAACAAGATCTTGCTAACCTATATCACCACCCCTGATGATTTCCTTCAACGAGATTGGGGTCAGAATGGACGAGTAATGCCTAATATTGTTCGGGTGCTGGCGTCTTATCACTAACCCAAGTGCCGTATTCCTGAAATCCTCCATAGCAGGTCTTCATTCCTGAATTTCGTCCGCACCTGTTATTTTGTTTGCATATCATCATACTTTTGCTTGTCATAGTGCGTATTCCAGAGTATATTCTTAGCAAGCCGGACTGTCTTCAGTTGGCTCAAGGGTTCAGCATCGGCGTGAACTCGTGAAAACGCAGATCCTACATTGCATCATTCATTTTCACATTCATCTTTGTTAGAAGGTCGTGTTAGCTCATATGTCGCATACCATATGCATTCGTAAATTCATTGTTGCGTCGCTTTTTGAAAGACAGATGAACTTATTCTTCTTCTTTTGCTTGGGGAACATGTAATCGTATTTTTTCGGGTCATGTCCGCCTTTTGGAAGTTTGTTATCATTAAACATCACAAATTGTGATGGCATAGCGAGGATTATTTTGTTGGGAACTTGGGAGAGGCGTTGTATTTGTTTATCTGCCTCAGGTCATGTGTTGTTTTTAAAGGGATATTTTCCAGAATTTAATGCATAGCTATATACTTTGGTTGAATTATTATCGTGTGGTTTGAAGCTATCAGCATGATGATTGCTTCCTTCAATTTTCTGGTTAATTTTCTGGCTTGAGACTTGCATCGGAAAACCCTCGATGATGCATCGGTCAAAATTTTGCATTTTTTAAAGCTCGGGTGTTTTGAGGAGTGTGACTTTTTTGAAGTGTCAATAACCGTCCTTTAGAGAAGTTTATTGAAGTTGGGTGTTGTGATCCTGGTTGAAGCTGAGATTGTGACTAGGATTTACCTGATTGGAGGGTAAAAATTTAGGAGTTGGTTAGAAAGTGATTTATAAGTTGGTACTAGAAGATAAGATTACCTAATTTGGAGCACCAATTCATTCCTGAATTACAATTAAATCACCATTATTTCACTGAATTACAATCATGTTTACGAATTAAAATCATGTTTACTACTCTTGCATATATTTATTAACACATGAAAATGTGGATTTTATCTAAATTTCGTAATTCACTACCTGAAAATTCAAGAATCATATCGACTAGGGGGTTACATTCACGTTTTTTCTTGTTCTTTCCCGATTTATCTCTCCTCATACCAAATAAGTAAACATGTCATGAATTCATCTAAGTTTCCAAAGGAAAAAGGAAATGGTAGGTTCTCAACTTTCAACTTTGAAGGCGGTTCAAGGAAGGTGGTGTGAGCTATGTGTGATATGACTGCCACCAATCCTACCACTTTTGCATATAATTCAACATCGTTTATGGTAGTGGTACTGGTTGCCCCCCGCCACACCATGTGAGGTCAGTCGTGACTAAGTCCGTCCTTATACACTCAAAAATCAAAAGAATTGGAATTGATCTTATTAAATAGAAAAGCCTCATTTGGTACATATGATTGAATTGGAATGGATTCTTAACTTTAAGGTATGTAGAGCGGAGAAATAAAGATGGATTGTGCATGAAGAAAACTTATCGTTTATAATCCTCTCCAAAATGATATGATTACAGAATGACTGAGTTTTTTTCGTGTCTAATCCTCTTCTAATCCTCCAAATGAAAAATCATTCACTTCTACCTTTAATATGCCTTGAAATTAGGAAAAATCTTGAGTGGTACGTACCATTGAATGGTACGACTATTGAATGGTTCAGATTAATTTGCAGTGGGCCCCAAATAAATCTTAACCATTTAACAGTACGTACCATTTAATGGTACGTACCACTGAAGTTGGACCCTTGAAATTATAAAGTTATTCAATCCAATTTCATTATACGTACCAAGCTAGCTAGCCTAGAGAGAAAAAAGAAAAAGGAAGCATAGAGGGGGATGACATCATGACAGCAAGCAATCCAAAATGAATAGAAAGTACCACTTTGAGTTTGAGCAGTCATCTATAGAGTATGGACTAAAATCTTCTTGCTTGGCTTCAAAATCTATTTCATACTTTCAGCCCCACCTACTTAACATGTGTTTTAACTTTCGCACTTGTGATGTAATTAAGGACGTTCTCGTTGCATAATAGTCTTTCTTATGGTAAATAACATTTTTAATATAGTATTGTTACCCGACAACCTAGAACCGTTGCCAAAAATGGAGTTTAATTTGTGGATCACCAACCTGTAACACACCATCATTGCCAACATAAACTCTCTTGAGAGATGATTAATTAGCGAAACTTTTCTTTGTTGTCTTGAATTAATGTTGGATTATAAATAGCATTGGACCATGTTGGTGTTGGTATAGTACTTCAAAAAGGTTGACTTGTTCCCCTCACACGATGATGATAGTGCTCTTCCTCTCCCACTAGTGGGTCACCAACACATTCAACCCTCCTGATTAATCCTAATCCTTCTTCCCATTTGATTTTCATCTGTAGTCCACTCTAGCTCTATGTTTGCGTGTCTTCATCCATTGACTAGCCAGAAAGTAAGTGATCGATGAAAGCCGAAACATGAGGACCAAAACCACATTTTTCACTCATAGTGTTTGGTACCCCGGAAAGTGAGAGCATAATATGGCTTGAATTTCCTATAGAAAATGATGCCCATTGTGTATCATTATGGGATTTAAAAAGCAAAGTTCCATTACGAAATTTACTTGTAGACGAGGAAACTTGATTGATCTTATTAAATAAAAGCATGTCAATACTTTTCTATATCGTTTTAGAGAAGAAAGATTTCAGTAGGACAACCTGATCACGTAGTTGATCAGACACTCTTACAGAGTGAGACTCTATACATTGGAAGTTAAATCTATCTAGAGTCGGATGGTACATCTAGAGTCGAATGGTACACACATACAAAAGACCTATACCTTTATGAAAGTAGCTAACCTAATCAGCCGCGTGATCATGGTGTCCTACCAAAGTTTATAATCTTAGAAAAAGAAAAGTGTAGGATTTTTGTAGTATTCATCTCATGTCATGATTCACACAATTTCTCTGCAGACCATGAGCCAGACAAATCTACTTAGTTTATTAATTTTTACTCAAACAATGGGCACTTGGAAAGTACATATGTCAACCATTGAAACAATGGGATCAATGGGATCATGTCTAAATAAAATTATTCTCGACTGCTCTTACTATGCAGATTGCATCAATATGTCGACACATAATAGTGAAGACAGAAAAAAAGGGAAGCAAATTAACATATTAAAAAGGTGATAAAAACCCAAAAAAGTAGACAGAAAAATGGCTGGAATTTGAGCCATGCAAGGATATTGTTGCTCTTGTGTCCACATGCATAAGAAATAAATGTGACAAAAGAAAGGAAATAGAAAGAAATAGTGCTGTTGACTTATGTCCGGTGGGCTAGCTAGCTAAAACCCTACAGCAATATTATTTCATCATTCTGTTGCTATTGGCTGGTGGAGAAGTGCACACAATTGAAATACCAACATCTCTCTCTCTCTCTCTCTCTCTCCTCCTCTCTCTCTTTCTCTCTCTGTGATGCTTCCACTCACTCCCTAACTGTGACTACTCCAAATGAGCATAAAAGCCCACCCTCTCCTCCCCCACCTCCCCTTGCTAGAACCACCCAAGATTCATCACCATTTTAACTTATTGATAGGAGAAGAGAAACAAAGGAAGAAGAAGAAAATAAGCTATGGCTTTTAGAATCAATGGCTTTCTTCTTCTACAAGTGCTTTTCCTCTCAGCACTTCTCATAATTCCTTTATCTTCTGGTGAGCGTACTTTATTTTGTTTGATACAAGCAATATTTTATCTTAAACTAATCTAAATTGTTGGGAGAGAAATTTGAATTCAGGTGCATATAGGAGCACATTCGCTCTACGTTAAATCCCATTTCTATTTACATATAAATGTTTTGGTTAGCCTAGTAAGCTGACATATATAAGTACTATTTGTAGGCATTGTTAATGAAAGCTTCAAGGATGGCATGGATCCCGTTCACTTGCTTCACAAGGTAGAATATCTACTATTGTTTGTTCTACAAGTTTTTATCATAAATTAATGGGACATAAATACATCATTAGTTACACTAATTAACATTAATTTGCAAAATCATGCTTAACTTTCTTGCTAACAGCAAATTCTTTATGTTTTTGAAGAATGGCGTCCAAATCATTTCGAGGAAGCTTTGGAGGCTCGATGCAACAATGCAGGACTACGACGATGCAGGAGCCAACCCTAGACACGACCCTAGAAGGAGACCCGGCAATGGCAGGAATCCATGAGACTGCCTTAATTAATTCCGGCTTAATTATTAGTCAAGTACTTTTTTCTCCCCGGCCGGGGCCTTCTCACACTACCGACGTTTTGATCACGTATAAGCAGACCTAATATAGCAATCCGAACGAGTTTCTTCATCGATATAGATATATATTGTGGTATAAATATAGTTTGTGTATGTGTGTGTGGCCATAGGAATACAAATATCTTTATATCATATGCTTCCTGTGGCGCTATATGTATATTGCTTCTAATCGATTGTCTTATATCGTATGAGAAGTGTAAAATATGTACTTTTGCCATTGCTTTGGTACCGAATGAATAATTCAAAACTCAAGTATTAATGATCATCTTTAGTTGAAATGGGTCAGTAATCAATTGAGATTGGGATATCAGAATCTCGAAATTTCATTGTGGTTCGGCGGTGCTATGCCGCCTATTTCATTATCATTCGGCGGTAAACTACCGAACAGTTTTTCCAGAAGCGATTTTGCTTCTTTTTTTCTGGCCTTGTGTTCGATGGTTGTTTTTCTTGAAGAAACTTGGAGGGAATTGTCATGGCTCTCGGATGTGCAAGGAAAAAAATGAAATTTTTTCCAGAAAAAGAAAAAAGATGTGCAAGGTGATCTCGATCGAGATTACTGAGTGGTTGGTGTTGGATGCGTAGGTTGGGGAGCGGTGAAAATGGAGGAAGAGGAAGGGTGGTGGCTGTTTGAGTGGGGGAGGGAAGGGGAGGGAAGGGGAGGTGGGTTTGGTGGGGGAGAGGACGAACCATGAGTAATGGTTGGGTGTGAACTAGTTATTTAAATATTGGGCGCCAATATATGGTGGCTAAATTGCATGTTGTACATGTATTTCGAATTTTCGTGACATTTCAATCACAAAACTGGCAATCTAAATCATCGATCACGTGAGTTCTTATTTACTACTGAGATTATTCTAACTCACCTACATCCAAAAGTATCAAGGTGTGAGGCATGTACAATTAAGATTATACAAATGAAACGTGTGAAAATCTATGCTGATTTCCATGATTCCATTATATACATTCTTCGGACTCCGGGATGTCTCAGATTCAGGTCGAAAGCAAAGATGTCGAGATCCAAATTCCGAGCGACACAATCCCAACCGTAGCAAAAGCTTGGCCGAATTCATATACGACATTTTGTTGTTGAAATGGCAAACCTTGCCAGTCTGTCCGCCTGCCGATGAATCAAGAACTAGATTAGAAAACCCCGAAAAAGAACGAGGAAGGTGAAAATCCAGATTGCAGAAGCAGATAGATACGTACCCTAAATCTGCTATGACAATGCTGATATTATCTTGCGAGCGTTGATCCTGTTCGATATGTGCAAATAAGGTCATTAGCGAACTAACTACCGAAGCAAACAATCTAACTAATTTGTGTAGAGTGAAACAGATACTTTAAGTAATTTGTTAATTACCAGAGCCGCTTCAGCAAGCGCATCGCAAGCTAGCTGCAGCACGGAGGGGAAAAAAGGCGGTATAGTCAAGCATTGGATCACCATTTGTATTACAATGTTAAAGCAGATTGATGCATTTAAATGAAGGCAGTAGTTAAACCTGAACATCTCCATGTTCTCGAAGCTGATTCCTTACAAAAGTCACCGCATCTGAGCTGAATGAGTCACCAAATTTTACGTGAGCCATTAAATTGATGAGAAAACATGACAATCATCTGCAATTTTACCAAGAGTGTCAAATCCAGCAGACCTGTTTATGTAGTCCCATAAGCCATCCGATGCTAACAGAACAAATTCTGAATCTGTCCCGAAAGTTACTTGAAAAACGTCTGGAGATGCAGTAACAAGGTCTCCGCTGAATTGTACTCTGGCATAACATAAAAAGGGTTTGAATCCAAGTACTCTTAGATAGGCACAACGACATTCTAAAATACAGAGAAATAACAATCTAATTTACGCTACTTACTCCGCTACTCTACTCTCCATTTTGAAAGTTTAGTGTAGTGCAGAAACTAAATGCTTATGAAAGTGTTCTACTACATACTGGCTAGCAATGAACCGATCCAAAAGCCTCCTAAACTACAAGAAGCAAACAAATTGATGAAACTAGTCGTCAAGAACACAAGGATTACCTACCGAGAAGCAAATTTTTCTGCCCATCTCCCTTCTTCAACTCCTTTCTTCAGCATCCTTTACATTACAAAATGCACAAAACCATTAGTATATATTCTGATTGTTAATAATTGATCCGTATGTTTTGGAAGGACGAGCAGAAGGTTAAAAGACTCTACTCGTTTTTCTTTGTCTTGAACCGCATGTCACCAAACGCACGAGAAACAGCAATGTCGCCACAAATTCTTCCATTGCTGATCTATAGACACCATATGCAAGTTGTCATAACATATCGAAGCTATAGATTATCAATGTCATTAAAGCAGAGTTTTGAGGTGTCCTATTTTATACCGAAGAAGTCTGACAATCATAAACAAAGAATAGAAAAACACACCCATCCACCTGCTTCTCTGATTCTTTTGATTTCTTGAAGAGAGGCCTTGTTGCTCCCGTACGGTCTGTGAGGATGCGTAAGCACCTCCGCCTTTCCAGAACAAGATTGAACCTGCATCAGCCAGTCAGCTGATAAATGCAGCAAATTACATACAAGTTGCAATCCTTAAATTTATTAGGATTTCATCATTTTCCTATCCCACTCAACCTTAACATTCCTACACTCGTATCATATTCCTGCATTTGACAAGTGAAGTTCTGCGTGAAATACAAATGCTGAAACAAGGTACGTACCACACAAGAATCACCAACATGTGAAATGACCAACGTATCGTTTCCAATGAACATCAGGGTAGCTGTCGAACCAGATTCGTCTTCCTCCCCATTGCTTTCCAGCCTTTAAAAAATCAAACACCATCTAAACCTTCAACCCAATTACATATGTGTATACAAAACATATTTGAGGCTACATGGTTTACACATTTGATGCAAATTAAACCAAAATGAATTTAAGAGCTTGTTTGGTACGACTTCTGGAATAGCTAAAAGCCTAAAAATGTTTTATGATAACCAAAAGCGCTTCTTTCATTTGGCAGAAAGACTTTAAACTTCTAACATAAGTGCTTACGAGCATAAGTGATGCCTACCAAACAGTCCAAACAAACTTACCAATTTAACAATTTAGAGTCAACTTTTTCAAACGTCTCCTGCAATGCCTCTCTAATGGCCTTGAAGTCGTTTCCACGCAGTAGCAGCCCGCCCTGCAAAGCCGCACAACACTCCTTGTAGAGCTCATCCCTGTTACAAAAAACAGTTTCAATCCGTTACTTGGCAATACCTAACAAAACGCAAAATGCGCGAGTTTGTAATTTTCTTAGACTAGTATATCGTGTCACATATAATTTTCGAGTCTCAACATTCTATCTCTTGCTCTTTTAATCTCAATAATGTCAAGCAAAATCAAAGACATCGACAAAGCTAAGTTTTTTTGTATAGTATGTTCAAACTTAATTAAAATTTTAATTAAAATTAATTAAAATTTTAATAATTGGAATTAGTGATGGTCAAACCTGAGGAACTTGACCGAGTTGAACCCTGCATGGCCGTCAAAAACGGCGGCAAATGAAAAGCCATCAAGGCCATCAGACCGGACAACAACGGCGTCTTCCATCTCCTCCCGGGCACCCTGCAGACTAGTCGAACCCCATCGGATTCCCGCCACGTCGGTCAGGGAAGAACCAGGCGCGTCGATGGCAATCGCCGAGCAGCTTCTGCTTCTTGCTTTTATACTAAAGCTGCTTTTTGCGGCGGCGGTCTTGTATGAGCCGCCGTGGTATTTGGTTAGGAGGAACCTCTGCAGCTGTGGGCTTATCAAAGCCATTTTATCAACAGTAGTAGTACTACTGGTGCTGAGTTTACTCGGTGAGTTGGGGCGAGTTCAAGTAAAGAATTAGGAAGGAATGGTGGTGGGTGGTGGTTGTGGAGGTGGATTTGTTGTTGTGAAGGATAAGAGGGAATGAAGCTGCACCTCTAACTGGATTAACAGATTGGGTAGGAACGTGGGACCCATTTACATGAACCATATGACACTTTGACCTTTCACCACAGCTTTGCCACGTCATATGTGGCCCACTGTAAGGTGGGGTCCTGAAGGTGCTGACTAAGATTCAATATTTTCAATAGGTATCGGGGTCAAACTTCAATATTGTTAATAAGATTCAATGTTGTGAATGATACGTACTATTAAATGGTTTAAGATTCATTTGGGACCCACCACAAATTAATCTGGATCATTCAATAACCGTACCATTGAATGGTACGTACCACACAAGATTTTTTCTATAGGTAATAAGTGAAGTTTTACTCTCAATAGTGTCATTGTTCAATAAATATTTATCGTGTGTTTAGAAAGTTCACTATTCATCTCATAGGCGATTGTTACGTGGTGATTTGGTGACATGAAAAAATCTTTCTTTTTGAAGAGCAACTTAATTAGACCCGGATGCTACTATTGCAGTGTTCTCTTTTTTGAGGTTTGCTAACCCTACTAAATACGAACGCCTTTAAACATCACATACTCAATAAGAACACCAAAAAACATCACCTACTCAATGCAAGCACCTAAAAATACTATACCCATTAGGTCATCATGATCCATAGAATGACACATTGACAATTGGCCCATATTTGGCTCTTACTCCATCTTGATTGGTATAGTACACATCAAATGATCTTCTTGAGAAGTGTTTGTATTTAATACGTGTTCGTATCCTAGAAAAACCGTAGTGTGATGTCTAAAATTTTTCTAGATAGCAGGGAGGAGAAGCAACAATAATTTAGTGATAGATTAAAAAACAAAAACTTAATTATATATAATAGCCGCCAGATTACATTACAACATGAACTAATGGTGTATCTAATTCTAATCCACTTTTAAGTAAATTCTTCTTTCAAATAAGAAGGCCCCGGCTTGAAGGGGTCGGATTCTTCATATGCCTCTGGTCTAAAAAACCCAGCATCATTCACTCGGTTGCTTATCACTTGAAGGATGGCTTTCTTCTTGCCCCCATACTCGTCTCTGTTGTTCTCCACATACTCAATGGCCTCGGCCGCTACGTCATTCACAAAATCAAACCGGTTATCCTCCGATAACAGAAGTCTCTCAATGTCCATTCCCAAGAGCTGTCCTCCGTCTTTTATCTTCCGAACCTGCTCCTCAAGGAATGGTACTCTCTCCATCTTGTATCCCAACATGTCATCCTTCTTTGTCTAAACAATGAAAAATTTGGAAACACTTTCGGTCATTGCACAATAGCATAGTATGACGAGCTAACGTAATCTCTTTTCATTCAAGCAATATTTCCTTTCCTGATTTTCAAACCAAATTTTCTTTTCAGATGGATAGCGGTAAGTAATCGAAAACAATATAGAGACAGCATGCTACTGATCTTGTTACAAGAATCATAGAACTTCACCATGAGAGCTAACTCAAATTCTCAATAGATAATGAGTAATGGGTTGTTTCTATAACATAACATAAACACCACAAATTGTGTTTTCGGATTAAATACACACTAAACCAAACCAAATTGCAGAAACATCAACATGGACCATATCCATTTGATAAGCATTCACTTGCATGAACATTCAAATCTAGATTAAATTGCTACTCCTCAGAATACCATCCAACTTATCGTTATTCGCCATTAATTAATTCTACCTTCAAAATTGGATTGCTTAAAGCTTGCCAAGAACTTTTAAAACCCATTACTCAGGCCTCGTCTGGCGTCTAGGATTGGATTGGATTGGATAACTCACTAGTTTCAACCTACGTTTAAGCAAGAAATGGATGCCAACTTTCAAATTTTGTCTGAGTTGAAGCTAGGAAATGCACTAGTCACCATAGTGAGTTGTCCAATTCAATTCAATCCAATCCTAGACACCAAACGAGTCCCGAAATCTATTTATTTCTTTTGTTTATCATTTCTTTTAGTGCTCAATTAGATACAATTCACAACCATCATACTCAAGTTTCTATACATTTAACAAGGAAAATTAAGGATAATATAATTGGGTTTTTTTCTTTCGTACCAATTTTCTTCGCCGCCACACTCGCCGCCCTCTGTCATCTTTCTGCATCCGGGAAACCACCTGCAAAATGTTTCACTTCAAAAAATTAACAGAGAATTTCACAGAAAACAAAATTGAGAAGAAACCCAACAAAATACAGTAAGAAATGGCAACAATTCGTAACCTTCGGCCTCATGGAACAGCTCGAAAGCATCGAACTTTCCACTCTCAGCTGCACCCTCTGTAGTGGATAAAATAAGGACCAACGTAATAAGTAAGAAATTTAGAATTCGAATTTCGCGGATACTGAATTTTAAATTTGTCGAATTATTTCACACGGAGAGAGAGAGAGAGAGAGAGAGAGAGAGAGAGAGAGTATTACATGGGAAGGAGGTGAGAAAGTGAAGACGGGGAGTGTCGAGAAAGCCATCGCTATGCGTTGGCCGTTGTGTTATCCCCTCCTCCGCCTTCGACCTTTAGGTTTATGCTTTAGCTGTTTGCGGCAAAAATGTCCTCCCATTAATCTGAATTTACACGGATGCCATCGCATTTGATGCAACCCTCCACATAAGCAACCAAGCGAACGACATATTAGTTTGTTCATGCATGAGACAAGCTATCCTTGCTGAGCAATCGAATAACTGGTTGTTCGTGCATGCAATTTACATATGAATTCACTTAATTTTTAATTTTTTATGTGTTAATAACGCATATCATGTCAGAAATAAGATTATACGGATAATAATCTTCTCATAAGTTAACACCCAACAAATAAATTTGGATGACAACACTAGGGTGGAGATCAACTACCCGAATTCAACTCGGTCATGTTCTTTAGATATATAAACAAACCTTGTCAATTATTTTTTATTTCTCCTTTTATTTTAAAATTCCTAAGAGTTGCTAAATATAAAATTTCTCAAATTACTGTCATAATTATTATTAGCAATTCAAAATATACAATGAAAACAAAATATAAACAAGTAGACATCATGGTTTGGGAGAAAATGTTTAGTAATATGTTGAACTGCTTTATGGTGATTATGGCAATAATAAGAATGCTCATTGGTATTACAAGGAAAATGGAGGACATTAATTTCATAATTTTTTTTATTGGATAGTTCCTTATTTTTATGGCCCCAAACTTGCTCATTCAACTATTGAAATCCTTTGAAGTTTAGCACTATTAGTATGTACAAAAAATATTTTTTCTCGTGTTTTTTTTTATGAGTTATTTTTGCGTATGCGTCAAAATGTTTTTCAAAGAATAAGCTAGTAAACAACTAGCTTTTTAAAAAATGGTGGTTTTTTTTTTTTCAATTGCTTGGAAATGTGTGATATCCCATATCGACCAATGGAAATAAAGTGATGTGCCTTATATGTACATGCCCACCTCCATTTAGCACGAGGCATTTTAGGAGCTCACTGACTTTATATTCCATCGGAACTCTGAAGTTAAGCGAGTGCCAGAGCAATCCCATGATGGGTGACCCACTGGGAAGTTGCTTGTGAGTTTCCAGAAACAAAACCATGAGGGCGTGACTCAAAACAGACAATATCGTGCTATGACAGAGTCGATTCGGACTGTGACAAAATGCCTGTTGTTCAAACTCCTCATTCTAATTAATAAATGAGAAATAACTATAAATTATTTCTAATAAAGATGATCTAGGTTGGAATCTCCCACCTGTTTTGGTTGAAAAGGAACAAACATATGATATTTTTGGTCAGAGAATTGAAATTTTGGAATGATAATAAATTTTTGCAAGCAGTAGATTGTTTTGGTGATAATAATCTTTTTCTTTAACCCAGTGCGTTTCGGTTTCGAACCCTCCCCTTCACTTAGTGTAAATTAGAATAGTAAGATGGATTTGTAATAACAAAAACATAACAAATTAAAGGCAGTCAAAATCTCTTTTGTTGTAATAATTCGGTTCAATGAACATTTCGTATACCATTCATGCACGTCTAATCACATTTCTATATTAAAGGAAATGTAACAAATGGTGAACTAATCTTGCGAAACACTCTCACATCAAACCAAGTTTATTAGATTACTATTCACTTTTGCTTGATTTTCTTGTCTGCATGGAATATGATTTGAAGAAATTAAATATGGATACAACTGCAAGATGCCTGTTATATGGCTCGAGCTCACTTTGCCATTAAAGAGAAATTAAACAATTTAATCAAGTTGTAAATCAAATGCAAAAGTTGCAAGCAAGGTGTTTAGAATCTTTTTAGCAAAAGCAAACACAAATTTATATATAAAAATATCTTGGATCAAACTTCGATGGTACGTATCGTTGAATTATATGTACTGTTGAATGGTTTAAGATTCATTTGAGAGCCACTGCAAATTAATCTGGACCATTCAGTAACTGTACTATTGAATGGTACGTACCACTCAAGATTTTTCCAAATATCTTTTGAAGTTTAAGTCTTTAGACTACATGTGTTTGTTTTTTAAGGCTAACGTGGCTGTAGCCTAGGGCAAATTTCGGAATTTAAAAAAAACATGTAGTTTCATAAGCGGAAGTTGTCCAATTCAAAACTAACCCTACCTTCTTTGGTAATATTAGTTTTTCTCGAACAGAACAAGAAAATTAGCTCACCCAGTAAACTTTCCAAGCTCCATTTTTGGTTTGTTCACTTGCTTACAAGTTTGAATTCTATTCCCGTAAATTAAAATAGTTTAAAATATCTCTTAATTATTATGACAATGTGTCCGTCCTCTAACACTCAAATCCGAACTAGGGTAGATAGGAGAAAATGTGTACCATTATGCAGACCGTGCATTTTCCATTACCTCACAACTTTTGTAGTACGTTATCCTAAATTTATGACCACAAGACCCGGCGAAACGTCGTCGTTTTGTCATATTCATGTGAAAGAGACTGAAAATAAACAAATTATTAACCAAATTATTATTATTATTTTTCATTATTATTACCTCACAGTTGGGTGTTGGGGAAAGTAAAGTAAACCAGACTGAACTGGTAAATCTGGCAGCTCTCCTCACAGACTCTGCAAATTGGACTCCTCCCTTTCTCTCTCTAGATTCTCCAAATCTTCTAGGGTTTTCAAATTTGAACAATTTTCTCACGCTTTCCGACGAACCAAACAGAAATTAGGAAGAAAGAAAATGGAAAACAGAAAAAACAGAGGAGGACAAAGAACGCTAAGAAAATGACCGAGCTCAGAAGTGACCCTTACCCTTTGCTTCTTCAACTCCGGGACGAAGACAATCTGAATCCCTAGACCTCCGATTCCCGGAAAGGTGTTTATTTTCCCGGAAAGTTAAAAACCCTAGGTTTTTGAGGGAGGCGGTTTTGGGAGATGGAGAGGTCTAGATCTAAACGGTACTACTATGAACAAGACTACGATACGGAGACTGTGGGTAGGACGAGGCCTCGGTACAACCACCACTACGCGAACAACAACAACCACCGCCACCGCGGAAGTGGCGGCGGCGGCGGCGGTGGAAGACCCTCTAAGCCTCCTCAGCAGGACCCGTCGGTTACGGTAACTACGACGTACCGTATTCTCTGTCACGATATGAAGGCTGGAGGTGTGATTGGGAAGTCCGGTAGCATCATTAAGTCGATTCGGCAGCACACCGGCGCATGGATCAACGTGCATGAACTGATTCCCGGAGATGAGGAGCGGATTATTGAGATTTCCGACACGCGGCGGCGGGACCCGGAGGGGCGAATGCCGTCGTTCTCGCCGGCCCAGGAGGCGCTTTTTTTGATCCATGAGAGGATTCTGGAGAGTGATGTTGCTGGGTTTGGCGGTGAGGAGGAGGATGAGTATGGCGGCGGGGTTAGAGGAGGTGGCGGTGGGGGTGGGAATCGAGTGGCGACGCGGCTGGTCGTGTCGAGAATGCATGTGGGGTGTTTGCTTGGGAAGGGAGGGAAGATAATTGAGCAAATGAGGATGGAGACAAAGACCCAGATTAGGGTGTTGCCTAGAGATCACAATCTGCCCCGCTGTGTTTCCATGTCGGAGGAAATCGTTCAGGTTTCGGAACTTACAGATTTACCTGCATTCTGATTCATGTGTTGCATGTCACAGATTGATGAACTTGTCACCTGCATTCCATTATTAGTAATGAGTGTCATGTTTGGAAACTTCTGTTTCGGGTTAAGCCTAATAAAAACTGCGAAAACCATCACACCGGACATAAAAACGATTGTTGGAAGCTTAATGATGTAGTAAATGACTGGTACTATGAGTTGATTAGGCTGAATGATGGAGTTTTTTTAGGTGTTTGTAGTTCTAATTGGTAGTGTTCTTCTGAAAACAATAACTGAGATTTTAGTTGCATCTTGTTGGGCAAGAGAAACATTGAGCATTTTCGAACACCTCTTGAGTTTAGTAGTCACTGCATTCTAGCAAGGCGCAAGAGACTCGAATGGCCTACGCTATTCTTTTAAATTAGCTTACCACTAAGCATATGTTGCATTTCTGCTGCAGGTAGTAGGCGATCCGAATAATGTAAAGAGTGCTGTGGCAATTATTTCATCGCGCTTGAGGGAGAGTCAGCATCGGGACCGCAGTCATTTCCAGGGGCGAATGCATTCACCCGAACGGTTCTTTCCTCCTGATGATGATTATATTCCTCAGATGAACAATGCAGGACGGAAGACACCCATGGATGGTGCTCCCTTTGGACCACGATTATCTAACCCCAATATCAGAAACAACAACTATGCCCCCCGTTCATCTGGTTATCCAATTGAACCTGGGTCTGCTCCTATGACTGATAATGTGCACCCCTTTTCTGAAGACCTTGTGTTTCGAATACTTTGTCCAATTGACAAAGTTGATCTTATAGTTGGAGATTCCACCGGAATCATAGAACTGCTTCAAAATGAAATTGGTGTGGATGTCAAGGCTACTAACCCTGTGGTTGGTGAAGATGAACAGATAATCATAATCTCTTCCGAGGAGGTACTTCATAATTTTCTGTTGTTTATCTGGATATATAGTATTAAACTTGTAAAGGTGCATTTTCTTCTGTTTGTGTTAATTTGAAGTGATGATACACCCTCGTTGCTGGTGACACTGCTAAATAATCTGGACATGTTAATCGTAATGATTGGCTTTTTGACATGCTTATCCTCCACCGCCCTCTCCTTTATTCTATCTTATTGTGGAAAGGTTTTAACCGTTTTATGTGTGTACATAGGGTCCTGATGATGAGCTGTTTCCAGCTCAGGAAGCTTTGTTGCATATTCAAACTCGCATTGTCGATCTTAGTCCAGACAAAGAGAACATTATAACTACTAGGTTACTTGTCCCAACAAGTGATATTGGATGGTTAGAGGGAAGAGAAGGGTTGTTAATGGATATGAGGCGACTTACTGGTGCAGATATACAAATTCTTCCCATAGATGATCTTCCTGCGTGTGTATCAGGGGATGATGTACTTGTACAGGTTTGTCATTCTACTTGCTAATTTAATGGAAATGCCAGATTTGTTGTTATGCGCCTTTCTTCTTGTTATCCTAGAGGCTTTATTGGCAGACCTATACCTTCTTAGTGGACTTGAAAAATAAAGACGAGTTATTAACTTTTGAAACATCATATCATTGGCTCCTTTTTAAGTGGGGCTTGTGTATTTAGATATAGGGTGATCTTGGACTGTGCTATGTGAAAAATCTACTGGAGGCGATAAAAGGTCTGGTCGTATCCAATCATGCTGTTTGACTAGAATATCTTGTGAATGCTTGTTTCTATCCCATGTCTGTGTGTGTTTGAATATGGCGTCTACTAAACCCTGAGGTTACAAAGGCCTGGACTACCTGGTGGACAGGATCAATTACAATTTAGGCAATTCTGAATGGCTCCTACTTGTCATCTACAGATTGTAGGGGAAATAAAAGCAGCTAGAGATGCTCTTGTTGAGGTGACATCAAGAATACGGAGTTACTTATATAGAGAGTTGTTTCGAAAGGATACGACACCACCTGCTTTTGCACCAGGCCCTATGGGCAGTGCTTTCGCAATAGAACCATCTCTGAATAACACATTTCCAGTTCGTGAAGGTCATACTGGAAATGATCCTCCTATGAGAATGTATCAGAATGCTCAAACTGGGGGAATGGCACAGCCATCAAAGGTAGCTTTTTTATCTTGGCTAGATTAAAGAATGCTCATTTTCCGTCCATTTTACAGTTTCTTTTTCTCCTTAGATCTTTTGTTCTCTTCAGTAATCACTATATGGTTGTAGTTGAGTCTATCCTTATTTCATTTCTCTGCTATTATAGGATGCTGGAGGGATTGCCAGTGAAACAGTAAAGCCAAACGAAAGTGAACGGCGTGAAGATGTTCCGAGTTCTTTGAATAGGTAGCAAATTCCTTCTTCGTTTAACCATTAAGGCTCTCTCTCTCGATTTGCTACCAATTGTTCATCTTATTGATGCTTTCTCTATATCTTCTGTTAGAATGCCTGTGACGCTTGTCACTAGGAGTATACTTGAAGTTGTAATACCAGAGCAGGCAGTTTCAAAGCTCATAACGAAATCGAGAAATAAGCTTGCTCAGATCAGCGAGGTCAGCCTGATGAACTCTTTTAGTCATTTGCCTTCATTGTTTTCCGACTTTAGCTATGATTAATTGTATTTTGTGACTTTTATTTCGACCTGAACAGTTATCAGGAGCCAGTGTGACCCTGGTAGAGGATAGACCGGAGGAAACACAAAAGATCATTCGGATTTCAGGTACTCCAGAGCAGGCCGAGAGAGCTCAGAGCTTGCTTCAGGGATTTATTTTAAGCAGTAAGTCTCTCTTTCTCTTTCTCTTTATCTCCAAGTGTATGTTGTATATCCGCTTACGTTCATAAACCCTCCTTGTTCATCAGCACAAGAAGACGGCCCTTAGACGAGCAGGAGCAACATCGGTACTAAAATTTTGAGCTGGTCTTGCCAGGATATTTTGCTATTCAGATCATTTCTAGATGTATTGTCCTGCAAGGCCGGGAGTTTTTGCTCCATAGTTTAGGCACACATCGGTTTATATGAATGTATCCACTGTAAATGTAATCTCTAAGAACGTTTTAGATCTAGTTCTCTTCCAACATTTCGATTTTCCTGCACGAATCTGGGACGTTTTTCTGTGTGTATTATGTTTTGCGTTGATGATCAGTGATCATGCGCCGGTGCTGTACTTTTGCCGCGATCTTACATTACGTCGTTGATGATTGCATATTCAAGTGTCGCAAATCAAATTAAGCTGTATATCACTTTTGGGATGAATCTTTGCTGCTGGTTCATGGTTGTGTGAACTGGCCAATTCTCATTGCCCCTTAAACACCAAGTAGACCTTGTGAACTGGTCCCATTAGTCCTTTACTGGTTACACAATCATCGTACCCATTGGCTTTGGGTTCTTCTTGGACTTATGTCGGGTTCATGTTCTCAAGTTCGAATTCCTCTATAATGCTAATAAGATAAAAATGCGAAATATTTTTGTCGTAGAAATGAATAAGGCTAGTTGGTTAGAGTAATGTGTTTGTTTTTTTTGCATCAAAGTTTTGAATATCTCCCTCCAGAATAGAGTAGTCTTTTAGAAAAAAAACATAAAAGAAACGTAAGCACTTATGCTCGTAAACTCGTTTATTAGAAATGCTTTGATTAGAAAAACATTGTTAAAATTTTGTGAAGTGCATAACTATCTAGCATTAAAAAAAAAATCCGCTTCTATGATCCATAATTACTTTAAAGTTTTATCAATATTTACAAAAATCATCATATTATAAAGTTTTGTTCTATTGTCATCATATTTATGTAAGATATTCCGGAGATTTTTCAAGCCAAACATATAGTCTTAAATTTTTTAGTGGTTGAAAAACACTTTCAGCCATTTATGAGACTCGTGTGTAATTTGTCATGCTTCCTCTTGTAAGAGTGCAAATTTGTTTCATTTTCAGGGGTGTTTTAGACAATTTGCTTTAAACCCCTGATTCTGAATCCCTCTCCTCCTTCGGCCTTTTCTTTCAGTTTTCACTCTTCCACTGTGACTTTCAGCCCCGTCGCACCAAAACCCTAAACCCCTCTCTCTCTTCCCACTCGCCACCGTCGTTGCCGCCACATCTCGCTACTCGAACACCGTAGTCGGTACGTCTTCGTATCTTGAAACAAATTTATTTCAAATCACCGTTTGGTTGCCGAGACACCGGAGGAAAATAATTCCAAAATTGATTTTCTCATCTCTACGATTTCTGATTAAATGCTTTGGCTTAGGTTGGAAGAAGAAGCTTTGGGGATGGCGTATTTAAGAAATGGCAGAAATGTCCTCCGTCAAATCGTTAAAGACACCAACATCCACAGCTCCGGCGGCTCGGATCGGATGATGAATCCGCTGATATATGCTTGTCAAGGAGTTCGGTTCCGAAAATTGGAGGTCATCCTAACGACGGTGCGCATTTCTCCTTAAACGCAGTAATTAGTGTTGGATTTTGATTAGTGAATGATTAAATTTGATTAGTGAATGATTAATTTGATGAATTTAGAGCGTGGACAAGCTCGGCAAAGCCGGTGAGACCGTGAAGGTTGCGCCGGGGCATTTTCGCAACCACTTGATGCCGAAATTGCTTGCTGTCCCAAACATTGACAAGTATGCTTATCTCATCAAAGAGCATCGCAAGGTTCTTTACTTTGTTCTTGGATGGATTGTGTTATAAATGTTCGTCCATTCCTATTGTTTCGTTTGATTTTGTTACGCTGGTCGCGGATGTTTTTCAGAATTCCCTGCTTGAGGTAGAGGAAGAGGTTGAGGAGGTTAAAGTAGTTGCTGCTGTGTCGGAGGAAGCTAAGCGGAAAGCATATCAAAAGGCGGCGAAAATCCTGGATAATGCTCGTTTGGTACGTAACCTATTTCTTTAGATTTTAATTGTTGATTGAAGCGTAGAGAGACGTATATGTCGATTTATGTTCACAAATGTGGTTGTTTTTGATAGTCTAATAGAATGCTTGTTGGAAGTATGAACTGAAATTCTGAACGAATTTCAAGGGTGTCAAATTTGTCGTTGATCAGATCGATTTCTTAATGTAGTTAAGCTCTCTTCTTAAAGCGGGATGTGAAACTATAATTTTCGAAAGCTGGTTGAATCTCTGATGCATACAAGAGCTAAAACCTTTAGCTTTACATATAGGGGGCATCTGAGCTTTACAAACTTTTACAGGTACTGCGGAGGCCCATTGATCTTGAAAAATTTCGTGCGCGTGCAACGAAAGAGGACCCTATAGAATTGAAATTCCCCGTGACAACAGAGGATATAGTGGCTGAGGTATATGGTTTTGTTCTTTGTGAATTTAAGCTGCTTTGCTTGAAAATATCAGAAAAATTCCTTCAATTTTTCTTTCCTTCCTATTTTTAGCTGAGACAGTGTCTATTTTGGTTTAGGTGGCAAGGCAGCTTTCCGTGCATATTCTACCTGAAAACGTCCATCTCCCATCTCCTTTGTTAACCGTGGGAGAGTATGAGGTGACACTGCGCCTTCCGAAGTCCATCCCTTTGCCGGCAGGGAAGGTTCAATGGACTCTTAAAGTTAAAATCCGACCTGCATAAACACTCGACGCCGTTCCTTTCAATTTGGTCCTCTCAGAATGTCGTGGGGCTGAACGTTATGTTTTTTGTGGGATAATTGTTGTATTTTCTGATGTTTTTCGTATAATTGAAGACAATTCTTCGTATAGTTGAAGACATTCCCTGGTGGAAATGCTTGTTTCTGTGTCATACAGTTTTGATGCCAAAACTACTTTTCAATAAACAGAAGGGTTCTCAGTCCTCCAGATTATAAGTACATGATAAATCCGACAAGAGACGTTCAAAGAATGGGTTTACCGTAGTCGTGGTGTCTTGGATCACTATATCTTGGATCACTATACAACGGCGGTCTAACACATGACCTTGTATTAGTGGCCGGTGAACCCGTTTATTGTAAGTCTTTGTATTCTGCAACTTTGTTATACATTGATTACAATTGTGCCTAGACATAGCTTCCAATTTTGTTAGGGGTTACATGTCATAATAATTTTTTTCCATATTAGCATCAATTATATGAAATTATGAAAATTTCACCAAAATCCCCTTAACAAACAAGGTTATTTTAGGGTCCAACTTCAGTGGTACGTACCATTCAATGGTACGTACTGTTAAATGACTAAGATTCATTTGGGGCCCACTGCAAATTAATCTGAACCATTCAATAGTCGTACCATTGAATGGTACGTACCACTCAAGATTTTTCCGTTATTTTACCCATAAGTTTGAATTACCATCTGTAAATTAAAGCAGTTTAAAACAAAATATCTTTTTTTTTTATCGAAAAACAAGGTTTTACGAATGGACTAATTAGGTCCCAAAAGAAAAGGGCCCGATCTGGGATTTTGTTCATAAATAAACAATATGGGTTGGCAAGCCGAGTCACCCGACCCAACCCGAACTCGCTGAGTTAACCCACTCACTTCAAGCGTCCACCATTCTCGTTATCTTTTACCGCTTTTGACAGCTCGGCCAGCTTTCCGCTCTCACACTCTTCTGCAACTCCTCCTCCTCCTCCACCACCACCACCAATGGCAGCTTCCCTTCTCCTCTCTCCTCCCTTCTCCAACTCCAACGGGTACTCTCTCTCTCTCTTCAGAATTTCCATATAATTTCAATTTTAATTTGTATTGAATTATGATTCTGCCGGTTTGATTCACCAAAGGTCGGATTTTTAGCAAAACAATTTCCAAAATATTTGAAAAAAAAAAGATTTTTACGTAGTTGAATTTGTTGGGTTTTGAGTTCCCAGTTGAAGTTGTTCATACAAGTAGTGGGCTCTTACACTCGTGATTTTGCTTTGAACAATTCAGGACGAGCAAAGTGTGCTTGCATCACATGATGCAGTCTGCCCATTTGCACAAAGGCAGCAATTTCTTCTTTGTTGGCATCCCGAAAACGAATTGCAGCATCAAGCTTTTGATGGTGCCTGTTAGAGCCTTTGTCCTCTGCTGTGCCTCCAGAGCTTTTGCTTCTGTTGGCTCATTGGATAGGGATGTGGCAGGCCAACAAAAGCACTTTCAGAGGTGCGCATTTTTCCCTTTCCAAAGCTCCCTAGAAAAGCACTTTAACATCTGCAGTTCTTTTGTTTTGTTTTGTTTTCTATTGATTTTTGCTAAGTGCAGTTTCGAACATATTGAGGGCCTGTTTGGTGCTTAGGAATGGATTGGATTGGATAACTCGTAAGATTCAAGGTGTATCTTGGTGTAAGAAATGAAGGTAGAAGTGAAGGGTTTTTCATTTTGTAAGGATTAGCAGGGATCGGAAGGGGTAAGTTTTCTTCACAAGAAATTCATCTTCTACCTTTAAAAGTTATCCAATTGAATCCAATCCTAAGCGCCTCACCAAACGAGCCCTTAGTTTCATCCGATGAGTCAATGACCCTAAAGCAGTTATAATGATTAGCAGGTTCAAAACTCCTTTTAAGCAATCAAGTGATAGAGTGGATGGGATGAAAAGTTTTGAGAGAGAATTGCAAGAGTTATTTGATGAAGTCAAAAGGATGATTATGATGGGGAACAAAAATGATGCCATAGACCTACTTCAGGCCAACTATGAAGCTGTGAAGGAACGGATGGATGCCGGTGTTCGAGGCATTGAAGAAGCCGCCACCATTGATATCATAGCTCTAGGATTCATGGCTATTGGTGACTTGAAATTTGTTGATTCCCTACTGGATATGGTAATTTCTTTTTTCCTTCTGTAGGGAACGCATGTATAGTTTTTCTCCCTCATTGCCCTCTGTAAGATGTTATTCCTCTCCTTTTTGTTGGTGCATTTTAATGGGTGGCCAGTTGAATGAAGTTGTTGACAGTCTAAAGGATGAAGAACCGATTCTGGATTCAGTTCTCGTGCATATGGGAAGCATGTACTCAGCCTTGGGAAAGTATGAGAAATCATTGTCCACATATAGGAGGGCTATTCGTAACATGGAGAACATATATGGTAAGTTCTCTTGTCAATTTGGAGCCTTTTTTGCTGCTCATAAACAAGTTGGCTGTTTCCAGATGGTGTTATATGAATTCTGTCATGAATGATGCTAGACGGCTAAATGAATCGGTCTCCTTAAACATGTTATAATAATCTTGTGTACAAATCCTTTTGTAAGCATAATCTAACACAAAACGAAGGCATGATGCATGTGATTTTGTGTGATCCCATTGTAGCTCCACTTATTGTTGTCTGCAAGATTGGAGGTTTTCTGTGTTTGTTGAGTGGTTATTGCCATCTTTTCTTCAGGGAAAAATAGCGTTTTTCTTACCTCCCCAATTTTGGGCATGGCAAAAGTTCTCAGCTCCATCGGAAGAACTTCAAAAGCAGTAGAATCCTACAATCGTGCAATAACTCTTCTAGAATCAAGCAGAGGTGCTGAAAGTGAGGATTTGGTCATACCTTTATTTGGCCTTGGCAATCTTTTACTCAAAGAAGGAAAGCCTACCGAGGCAGAAACTCCTTTTCTAAGGTTTAATTGCTTTCCCCCTCTCTGTAGAATGGATTACTTCGCTCCTTGTGCACTGACTGATTCTTAGCCGGTTTAGTTTGATCACTTTCATTCTATCTTGTCGTTTTTCAGAGTTTTGAACATATACAAAAAATTATATGGAGAAAATGATGGACGAGTTGGAATGGCTATGTGCTCCCTGGCCCATGTGAAGTGTGCAATGGGTAATTGTGCAATCTCTCTCTCTCTCTCTCTCGCTCTCTCTCTCTCTCTGTGCGCGTGTGTGTCGCTCTCTCAATAGCTTCACAGGGCTCTAATTCTTTACAGGAAATGCAAATGAAGCCATCTCTTTATATAGAAAAGCTCTCGAAGTGATCACGTCTTCCAATTATATGGCCTCAGATGACAGCATAATGGAGAAGATGAGGATAGATTTGGCAGAGTTACTTCATACTGTTGGAAGGTAGAGTTGTAAATTTTTCTTATCTTAAAACCTACACTTGCTCTTTCTCTTTTAGCATATTAATTTGATGGGTGCTTGCAGAGGAAAGGAAGGCCGAGAGCTGCTGGAGGAATGTCTGATGATCACAGAGAGATATAAAGGTAAAGAGGACCCGAGCTCAGCGATGCACCTTATTAATCTTGCAACTTCGCATTCACGCTCGAAGAATTATGTGGAGGCTGAGCGCTTGCTGAGGACAAGTTTGCAGATCATGGCAAAGACAGTGGGGCCTGATGAACAATCTATCACGTTCCCAATGCTGCACCTCGCCGTTACACTCTACCATTTGAAACGGGATGAAGAAGCTGAACAGCTTGCCCTGGAGGCTTTGTGCATTCGTGAAAAAGCATTTGGAAAGGACTCCCTTCCCGTTGGTATGTTGTCGTTTTCTTTAAGCTCAATTAAATTACAGGGTCATTTCACATTTGTTCTTCATCTGACGAGTTATGCTGATGTATTTGACAGCGGAGGCTCTCGACTGTTTGGTGTCGATTCAAACCAGATTAACGAAGGACGATGAATCGTTACTCGAGCAGCTGAAGAGGGTTTTGAGCATACAAGAGAAAGAGTTCGGTCCCGAGAGCGAGGAGGTTATGATCACCTTGAAAAAGATTGTATTCTACTTGGACAAACTAGGGAGGAAAAACGACATTTTCCCTTTGCAGAAAAGGTTGTCTGCACTTCGATTGAAATTCAAGCAACGGATTCAACATTAATTACTTGTGATTAAACTTAAATCGGTCAGTAATCTTCATGATCCAAATTTTAATTTTTTGGCACCGGTTGCGAATTGCGATGGTTCCGGCGGGCATCGTTGATGAAGTCAGACAACAATATTTAGGGTGTTGATTGTGAGTTACGACTTACGACAGCAATGAACATAGGAATAGTGGTTTGGAGGAGACACCACCACTACAAGGCAAAAAGAAAAGACGTAGAGTAAACAACAACACGTATAATGTCATGTGGAGTGTCTCTTTATATTTTGTAAGAATGATATTTTAAACTACACTAATTTACGGGAAAGAGAGTTTGATCAAAAGGGAATTCAAACTTAGCCCCAAGAAGCATGTAAATTACATTTAATCAACTGACCTAATAGTACTCTAATTTATGAGAAGGGGATTCAAACTCGAGTACAAGGAGCGGGCACATTACTATTGACCAATTGGCTTAACAGTATTCTAATTTTGAAGAGAGATTCAAACTAAGCTGCAAAGAGCGAGCACACTACTCTTGATCAATTGGCCTCATCATACTTAATTTACTAGAAAAATGATTTGACCTCAAGTGTAAGGGAGGGAGGGAGTACAAATAAGGAAAATACTACTCTTAATCAACCGACCTAACACTTCAAGTAATGACATGTTCGGTATATGGTGGGTTCAACTTGCGTCCCATAATATGTACGAAGGACAGTTTGGAAGAGAGTGATGTGAGATCTTTTCTTTCTGAAAAAGAAAATCGGTGGCCTGCCCTTGGCCCCATGTGTAAATTACCAATTTGCTAAAATACTTCCCAAAATTTCAAGATTACAAGTCTAATGTCCCTATCAAAACGGAAACAGAAAAATAATATCCAAATGGAAACTTCAAAACGAATGGGATGCCATGTTGCAAATTGCACATCCAATTATAGCAATTGGACCACTAACTATGAACAGTTTACATGTTGACGTTTCGTGCTAATTATATAATATTTAAGTATTAGTTCCTTTTCGTATGATATTTTGTAATTGACACAAAATGTTATGATAACAATATAATCATCATTTTATAGCGTCTTATGTCAATCATATAATTTTTCTTTATACAACATTGTGTGATTGACACAGACCACGCTATTTAAGTCACTTTCCCACCAACGAGGCAACGAACATGTAGTTTCCCACCAAAATTAGGACCTGGTACATTTTCCACATTCAAGTACAACCCTCTTCAGCACAACGTACCACTCCATTCAGCACATAAACAAAGTGTCGCAAAGTTTCGTACTTTGGTATTTTTTGGATATTTTTTTTTACACTTTGAATTGAAAACGGATATTACCGACTTGCATTATTATAGCAAGCAAGCAAGCGACGGTGATGTAGGAGACACGAAAGAAGGAGGAGGAGGTCTCTCTGTCGTCTGCATCTGCTTTTTCGGATCTCAGAACACATATGCGAAATCCAGAATTCCCATCTCCTTTTGAAGGTAGATTTTCCCTTTATTTTTCGAATTTTTCAGATGAAAGTTCAATACTTTATTGGTCAATCAGTGTTTTTTGAATCGGATTTTCTAGTTTCCATTTGATTTTTCTCATTATTTGTGGAGTGATTTGAGTTGGGTTTTGCTCTAATTGTGTAAATTTTCCATCTTTTTAATCAAAATTTGACGTTTCTGTATGAATCTGAGACCAATTTCCACTTATAGAATATATAGCATGAACTAACATGGTATAATTATCGTAGATTATACAATTATAGAATCTGGTTTGATTTTAGATTCCCATTTTTTACGAGCGATATTCTACTTTAAACTAATCGAAATTGTGGTAGGGGGGACTCGAATTAAACTAATCTAGCCAATGTTGTTACGCCTACGAGTGCTTAGATTTCCAGTTAAAAGTTCAAACACTTAATATAATTGACTTTATGTTTTGTTCTACTACTAGGTTTAGTCGTAAAATTATGTCGAAATCATCAATCCTTTGTTCCCTGCGTGTTTATATGAGGTTGTATTGCTAATTTTGCTGCACCTTTTTGAAACGAAAGGTAAAATTGCATTTTGTAAGATCATCTGAATTTGCGTCTTTGTTTGTGCTTTATATGTTCCTGCATTTCTCGGATCGGAGTTCTGTTTTTTTGTTGAGACAGGAGTTACTAGTTGAGTCTCTTTCGAATACCTAATTGCGCATTCAAATTAGATGCCTCACCGAGTGTACTACAACTGATTATTATTTTGTCGTTGTAAAATCTGTTACAGACAGACAAGGTATGGCAGCAGCAGGAGCACGGACTGCATGGCAGCGTAGAGCAAACTGTTGTTTTGTCCAAGAAGATGTGAGGAGCGCTCCAAAATTTTCTTCCTACCCGTCGTCATCTTTCTCAAAAGCAGAATCTGAAATTGCACCTGAGAACATCAAACCAGATTGCATGCCTTATAACCCAAATCCTGAACTAGCACCCAACACCAAGTGGTGGTTGAACCTGGAACCCAACTGTGGGCCGCATAAGGAGTTTACGTATGAACAGCTAACAGTCCTGGAGGCTGAACTTGAAGTTTTGAATTCTGGATTCGTTCATAAAACTCCCATCATAAGTGACTATTACCAGTGCAACAGGGTTTTGGGTGCTCAAAATGATATAAAGAATAGTGCTAATTCTTTTGTTGAGCAGCCGTGTGAGGTTTCTGTCACTCGTACAAAAAGTGGCCAGAATAAGGGAATGCAAGAACTCAAGGCTGGAACTGGTAATGTTCCACAAGTGCCTAAGAAAAAGGACCCGGGGGAGTTTTGGTATTCGGATGGTCATCTCATGAACTTGGATTCTTTGAACTGCTTGAGCTCTGAGGAACCCAAGAAAATGTCTTCCGGTTTGGAATCCCAGTGGATGGGAACTGAGAAAAGTGAACCATGGTGGCGCTCTGCAGGTAAAGATGAGTTGGCTTCCTTGGTTGCTCAGAAGTCACTTGAGCATATCGAGAATTGTGATCTTCCGCGGCCCCAAATTAAGCATAGTAGGAAGGGCCCCTCTGCTTTCGACCCCAATTCAGCAATGGATCAGATGGCTGAAATGGGTTTCTCCAATATGGACACTTATACATGGGGAAGCTATACTTCTGGTCACTCAACACATGAGTCAGCCAGCCCTTTAAGGTATTTTTGCATCTTTTACTTTACAGTTGTTTTTGCAGTTGGCCACTATCATCTGGTATTTATGCAGCATTAAATAAATTTCAAAACAATGAAAGAACTTTATGTCTAAGTTTCATGCGGGTCGAGGATCAATGTGTAAATTGTCTGTTATCTTCCCTTTACATGAAAGGGACAATTCTTCTCAAGTTTTTGTATGTTTAGAGGATCATCATGTTAAGCATAATTTTCCTGTGTTAGTGGAGGTTTCATCGACTGAAGCTCTAGACTTGAGCAGGAAAAAAAAGGAACGAAGGTGCTAACTGAGCAAAATTATGCTGGATTATCAGTTCATTACAAATGTCTGCCTGTTTCCCCCATAATTAGAGTAATATGCCATGTTTCTTTCTGGGTGGTGATTTTCACACTCCCGTTATCTCCTTCTGCACTCATCCCCTTGTTTATGTTCCTTGATTCTTTGATTTATTCGATCTAAAGGCTAGAGGAAAAGGAGGAGGGCACGGGGAGAAAAGGGGAGTGCGAAAATCACTTCCCTTCCTTATTTATCTCCACGAGCCTTGATATATTTCATTCACGATGCTTTTCATTTATTTAGTACCATTTGGAAAATTCAATGATCTCAATTGGTAATTTGTTTCAGCAGGGATGAGGTTGAAACCCAAAATGATGCAGAAGACGAACGAACCAAAGCTGAGCTGTTGGAAGCTTTGTGCCACTCTCAAACGCGAGCAAGGAACGCAGAAAAAGCAGCAAAGCAAGCCTATACAGAGAAGGAGCACATAATTACTCTGTTTTTCAAGCAGGCCTCACAACTCTTTGCTTACAAGCAGTGGTTGCAATTGCTGCAGCTCGAGAACTTCTGCCTGCAGCTCAATAACAAAGACCAACCATGGTCCCCATACAAAGGCAGGCACATGAAGAAGGGTCAGCGCAGAGCCGGAAAGCGGGGCGGCAGACCAAGGTACGAAATTAACACGGGCGTTGTTGCATTCGCGGTGGGATTGGGTCTTGCCGGGGCGGGTTTGCTCCTCGGATGGACAATGGGGTGGTGGTTTCCAACCGTTTAAACTGCTCTTCATGTTAGGTCACCGCTAAGTACATATCAACTTGTTTTTAGATTTGTTAATCGTTTAGATACAACTTAGTTGATTAAGAGCATTCTCTCTTGCATCCGAGGTCCCGAAAACTTGTAAATACAAGATCATGTTTTTTGTACAGAAGATGTAATTATGCAGAATTTAAGCATATGTAATATAAGCACATGTAACCACCAAATCTTTCTTTGCACGGGATAAATGTGGAAAGCCGACCTTATCTTATCACCACCACCCGTCACTCAAACCGACCATCCAACGCTGCATCAACAACTTTTTAAGCTGCCATGGTTTTCCATCCAACCACTTACTATCCAAAAAGGACACCCATTCAAAACAAAAACACAACCCAATCACTGTTCCTTTGCTCTACGGGAGAGGAATTCGAACTTGACGGAAAGATAAATTTGGAGAGGAATTCGAAGACATCAAGTGAGATTCAAATTTAGGTTCAAGTACTCCTTGGTTTTAGCTTTTTGAAGAAGCACTTTAAGTGCTTTTTTATTATTAATTTGCATTCTTACTAATGATTGATTTCATAAACATTTTCGTCAAAAATATTTTCAGTCATTTAAAAGTAATTTTCAAAAGAGCCACAAATTTGCACGGTGACCTAAGCGTAGATTGAAGTCAAACTTCTAGAATACTTATTTTAGACCAAAGGCGTATTTAGTTTGACAATTCGGCTAATTACTCCTGCTCCTTGACCTTTTTGCTTGTTTTTATAAGGGTTTAGTTACACGTTTGATTAACAAGATCTACGGATAAAACGACCCCATCAAAAAGAAGAAATTTTTTTGTCAAAAGAAAGTGACAATGAACCCACGAATTGTTCATAAAGTAACGATTAATTATATTAGACCAATAATTATGTGATTAGTTAATTGGCTCAATTGGCCTTCGAGCCCGTCGTCATTTTTTTATCCTGAGAGTCTATTAATCTAAAAATGTATCGCTTAATCTCTTGAAAACTCAAATTTTGTGCCTTATATTATTTTTATGTTTAATGTTTAATTTTAAAAATTAAGTAAGACTGAAATTAAGTTTTAAAGGGTTTAAATGAACTTTTACATTACATGCTAGATGCTTCCTACTGTCTCCTATCACACTAACTATTGGGTGAGTTTGTTGACTTTTGACCACGTCCGGACACAGCGGACTATTCCCCTACACCGAAACACCCGCTGCTTAATCGCCACGTGTTCCCGCCAACCGCATCCTACAAGGATGCGGCCATATCCCACCAAGCTAAATTCCTCCGTTCCTCTCCGGAATCTGAACAAAACGCAGACTGCCCTGCTCTCTCTCTCTCTCTCTCTCTAGAATTTGATTTTACTCATTCATCCCGAATACGATGCCGTTTTGCGAGATTGCGTCGCGGCAGAATGCCGCAGCGGCGGACGCCAAGCTCAACGACGGAATCAAAATCTTCTACAGAACGTATGGCCGCGGACCGACCAAGGTCCTCCTCATCATAGGTCGCTCATCTCGAAGATTCAATTTTTTTATTTTTCTGATCAGATTTTAATTTTTTATAATTTTTGCGAACTTGGTTCTGGCCGGAATTTTCTGGGTTGTTGATGGATTTTGCAATGGATGGACAGGGTTGGCGGGGACGCACGACTCGTGGGGCCCACAGATACAGGGGCTGACGGGGTCCGTTGCCCCCAATGACGACGAGAGGACGGCAGCCGCCGATTGCTGCGACAATGAGGCTGGCTTTAGCGGCTGTGGCATCGAGGTGTGTGCCTTCGATAACCGGGGCATGGGTCGGAGCTCCGTCCCCACCGAAAAATCCGAATATACGTGAGTTTTCATTACTTAATTCATAAAGTCAATTTTTTCAAGCTCGAAAAAAAAAATCGTATTCAGTTATATAATTCTATAATGTTGTACTTCATGTAATGAAATTTCGTTGTTTTATAAAACAAAAAATAGAACTTTTTTACAAAGCGGCACTAAACAGGCAATAAAACGCGATGTAGTGTTCAGTTAGTGCTCATTTATTGAGTGTCAATTGAGTGAAAAAGTTGGATTTTTTATTGAAGATTTGTAAAAAGTTGTACTTATGTGATTTTTTTGAAAATATGGGAATCAGAAGTTGAATTAATGATGTTTTGTTGTTTGTTTGCTGCAGAACAAGAACAATGGCAAAGGATGCAATTGCATTGATGGATCACTTGGGCTGGAGAGAAGCCCATGTTTTCGGGCATTCGATGGGTACCAGGACTTGCTTTCTTTCTTTCATTTCGTTAATTCGTTTGGATTTGAACTCTTTAGTCTGACGTTGAACTTTGCTACCACGACAGGAGCTATGATAGCTTGCAAATTAGCAGCAATGGCGCCCGATAGAATTCTGTCGTTGGCTTTGCTTAATGTGACCGGAGGAGGTTTCGAATGTTTACCAAGGGTTTGTACATATCTTGTCATTGCTGTGTCGAATTTACCTCCAACTATTGTCATTGCAGTTGAAGGTGAAGTTGGTTTCTTTTCTCAGTGATGTGTTCAATGTTTTGCAGATTGACCGACAAACATTATCCATTGCTGTCCGTTTTTTGAAGGCAAAGACTCCCGAGCAAAGGGCAGCTGTAGACTTGGACACGCACTACTCGAAGGTCTGCGGTGCTCTTGCTTCTATCACTTTGCCGTCTGTTTAACTCTGGATCAATAGGACATGACTCGTGCTTTAAAGAGAAGCAACTTTCTTACACATTCACTCTATTAATGTGCAGGGATATCTTGAAGAATATGTTGGATCGAACACGAGAAGGGCAATTTTATATCAAGTAAGAATTCTTAGGGGAACTGCTTATTGAATTATTTGATATTTATTTAGTTATTGCCAGCAATCGGTCGAGGCTTTGATACAATTTGTAGCACAATATCCATGTTCTGATCTGGAACATATGTCCAGGAATACGTCAAAGGTATATCAGCAACCGGGATGCAGTCTAACCATGGTTTTGAGGGTCAGGTCAATGCATGCTGGACGCATAAAATGACGCGAATGGAGATTGAATTGATCCGCTCGGCAGGATTTCTCGTTTCAGTCATCCATGGCAGGTGCAGTCATACATTCTATGCAGAGCATCTCAGATGTCCCTTTTTTTCCATGTTGTGTATGAAGATAAGACTATTAGTGGGTCTGGAATTTGTATGCCTACTACAGAAAGGCACCGGTTCATATGTACATTTCCGACTCTCAAACAAATTATCTCTGAAAATTAAGTTTTTGCGTGAAACATGTCAGTTTTGATATTCCATTTCATTACATCACATTTCTTCAAAGAACCATCTTGACATTCATTAAATTGACAGGCATGATGTCATTGCTCAAATATACTACGCAAGGAGACTGGCGGAGAAGCTGCATCCTGTTGCTAGAATGGTAGATCTTCCTGGAGGGCATCTAGTGAGTCACGAGCGGACTGAAGAGGTATATTTTTCTTGTAAACAGTTACGAGATTATATAGAAATATCTGTTGTATGATTCGATGATGCTTGAGAGTCGAAATGAAATCTAATTCTAATTTGTTTCGCATATTAGGTAAATAAAGCTCTTATGGAGTTGATCAAGGCAACAGAAGCGAAGACCGAGCCACACGATTGGACAAATTTGCCTGAAAAAAGTTCGGGTAAGCAAATTTAACCTAAACGAAATGTTCCTTCTCTGTGCTGTACAATAGCATGGACCAAATGGCAGCATGCCTGCTGTATTGATGTCGATATAATCCGTGATTACGTGCTAATATATACCGTCTTCTGCAGGGTGGATGGTTACGAGAATTTCGCTTATCAGAAAAAGTACTGCAGAAGGGAGAAGTCTATCGTTCATGAGCAGCATATTGGAAAAGCTACATCTTTTCCTCATATACCTGTTTGGCCTCTTTGCATTGGCATTTGAGAATGCAAGGAGAGCCTTCAGAACTATAAAACCGGCAAGAGTTGGACACGCCATCACATAAGCTGCTGCTGATCGTCAAAGAACCCCCCACGTTTCTTTCAACTGGGGTTCATCGATTTTTTCGTTCTATCGGCACTGGCGAATGCTGTGTGAAGTGTTCTTCCCGGAAACCGGGATTTATTAACAGGAAATGAGGCCTTTTATACCGACATGTTGCAATCGGAGGCAGGAGCGGAGAGAGATCACAAGGGCCAATATTTAGGCGGATCCCAACCCTCAATTCACTTGCAACATATGATGATAATAATTTTATCCATTTATTCTACAGACAAACAAGAAATAGGGTGTTTGTTTCTATTTGTATTCATTTTGTGCTATCATATTAAATTTTCAACTTTTTTATATTTTCGTAATTTGAAGAAAATAGTAGGAAGAGATTTTCGCACACTTCCATTCTTTTCTCTTTGCACTCCTGCCTATTTAAAAAATTGAATAAATCAAAGAAAAACAAAGGGGACGAGTGCATAGGAAAAACCGGGAGTTTGAACAACCAACTCTAGTACTAACTCAAAATCTTTGTATACGTATAGCAGCAAAAGTATTCGTATGATATATATGCAGGCAGCATCAAGTGCTGGTTGATCTCATCTCGAGTTTACCTCAAACAAACATATCAACTTACCCTAGATACATACATCTTTACATTCAACAACTATCTCTCGTAAAATTTAAACTTAAGACCTCTTATAAAATAAAAACTGAATATCGCTAGACCAAATGATAGATGAGAAAGATAACGTACCTGGCCCTTGCATGCATCTGAGAAACATGTGTTGTTTGCTTGGGTGAGAAGAAGGTGTCAAAAATGAAATAAAGGAAGGAAGGTTTTAGAGAGAGAGAGAGAGAGAGAGAGAGAGAGAGAGAGAGAGGGAGATATGCTATTGTTGTGCTGAATAAGATGCAATCTCTCAAGCAACGGGAGGTTATGGAATCGTAGCATGGCAGATATACCGCTGGAATATACCAATATATGCCTTTGCATCTAAACCCCAAAAACCCAGTTTATGTACTTTACTGCCACCACTAGAACTAGGGGTACTTCCGTCAGTTTAACAATAATATCTTATATCACACAACCCCTCCTCTACTACGTCGTTTCGTTTTGTTTTCAACTTCCTTAAACGCAGCGTTTTGTTCGTCTAGAACCCGATAAACCCCAGTGAGACGCTTCGCTCGTCGTCTCCAACTTCTCAGCTCCAGAGGACTATGGCTGCAGCAGCTTCTGACATGGCAGATGCCCAAACCCAGTGGGAGTTTAGCTGGTTTCTCTCTCTCTCTCCTTCCTCTCTTATATTCCAATATCTATTTTTCTCTCCATGTTTTTCTGCTGAAATATCTTTACTTTTGTAATTAAAGTCAACAGTTTCACCTGGATTTTTTTCTGGGTTTTGATTATTTTCCTCTTTCAATCCCTCAGGAACCGAAAAGTAAAGATCTTTAGTTGATTTCTGGATATGGTTTTGTTTCGATTTGTAAAAAGTTTCTATCTATGTATATTTCTCGTTATCCTTTTCTCATGAATTTGCTTTCTTGAGTATCTGTTTGAACGAATTGCAGTTTATAGTCTCTGATTAATGAATTCCTAGTTTCTTTTCGATAATTGTGCTTCTCGCTATATGTATGTGTAGCTTATATGATTGGTTTTATGGTATTTCCACTCCATTGAATTTCTCTGCTGTGTGTTCCCCATTGTTGCTGTGTTAATCTTGTATGTATATGGTGTAGCTTATTCTTTCATGTTAAAACCGAACTCATCTCGTTCGTTGCAATATTACAATACACGCATTAACCGATGTTCATCATTCAGAGTGTTAGATTTTCCAAATTTTGGTTGAGCAAATTTGTGGATTCGTACGAGCTGATGGGGTTTTCAGCTATTTTAGGGAGTAGTTCTAGAGCTCTTGGTTAGGTAAGTAGATCAAGATATGCTGAGGCGAACCCGGTTTAAAAACATTATGCATGGATTTTGAGATTACTATAGATAGTTTTTGAAAAAACTTGAATGGGAAAACTGTAATGTGAAAACTATGCATCAAGGACTACTGGAGTACGTACAATTGGGTGGTGTGGTAAAAGTTTTACGAGGGTTGTTTCTCTGGGAAGCGGAGATCATTGATTCAACTTTCATAATTTATTGTCTATCTGCCTCTGCGAGTTCTTTAACCCGCACAGTAGGCACATTGTTATTAAGAAAATGAAATTCTGTGTGCAGTGACTTGGAGGTAGATTTTGAGTCCGAGGAAAGTGCTTCCATTGTCTATGCAACAATAGCTGTTGATAAGGAGGTGATGCTTCATATGTTCAAGCTATGTTTTGCTCAGTTCATAACTTCATATCAGTTTGATTGTTTTCTTATCTGATTCCATGTATTACTGCAGTTGCAACCAGACAAGGTGAAAAGGCAGATGTCAGTTTCCAACTGCAAGCTTTCAGTGTAAGCATTTCCATTCGATAAAATTAATTTTCTGAACTTTTATTGAAGAATCATATTTGGATTGATTCTGATGCAAGAACATGCTATATGGGGGCGAGGGAGGAACAATATTATCGTCTAACGACAAAACTAGCTAAATTCAGTAAATCTGCCACAACAAAATTCTGCTGAACCTGTGGTTGTTTTTAATCTTATGTACAGGCACTTTGAGGCTGTTGAGGCGAGATTTCTTCGAGCATCATATAGCGCTTTGTTAGATGTATTGACACTCGCCACGAAAACAATTGAAGAATTTGGAAGAGGATTGGAGTTGTGACTAGTTAGCTTTGCTAGTTTTTCAACAATTATTTAAAAGTTGGTATCTGTGGAACTTTTCAAAGCATGAATTGTGGTTTGATTACTTAGCTTATGACCTATAAGATTCAGCGATATACTCAACGCAGCGTTTAAATGCAATTTTATGTGTAATTTGGTTTACAATCCCAGCTAGATTGAATGCATTCTGGTACAAAACGATCAGAGTGCTCCTAAACCCTACAATGTATGATTGATCGCGTTGTTCCGGGCAATCAAACGACAACGTATTTCATCCCGACGTAATAGCTTCGAGAAGTACTTCTCTTACCATACCAAGTAAACTTCTGAAATTGGAAGTAATAATTGATATATACTGTTTATAAAATTTGAAAACATTACATTGCTATATAAAAGGAAAAGGTGATCAAACAAAATGGGAAAGCTGGAAGCAGTAATTTTCTGCTTCCAATGTCCATCCTCCCTCAATTGCTCAGTATTCATCCAAATAAGTGTATAACATGTCATCTTTCTTTGACTTGCGCCGGCTAAGCAAGGCCTTGAGGAGCCGTTTACTTTTGCTGGGGTATTGTTCAACCTCTCTGCCATTATCTCTTTCAGCAGGTAATCGCATTGAAGCTGATTTACGAGGCTCCGAAGGGTACTGTATATACGTAAACATCTCAGTTTACTACTATCAAAACAGAAGGGAACCGTACCAAGTATGTTGGAAATCTAATGAACTTCAAAAGAAACATTGATACTTTGTTAACGTTGTAAAAGAAATCCTAGTTTCACCACTCACCCGTCGTCTTGCATTAGAAGGATTTGGAGTTGTCGGCCTACTTGAGTTCGGGGTAGTTGACCGACTTTTGTTTGGGGTTGTTGACCTACTTGCAAGAGATCCAGACCGTAAAAGTGGAAATCGATGAGGTGAAACTGTTCGCTTGTCTGATTCGATAGTAAACATCATCAAAAATCAGATTATCAATCCAACTCACTATAAAGGTGTCAATATCGCAATGTCCAAGATGCACACTCACCTAATTCCTTTTTGGGCATGGTAGACGTAAAAGAAAAAACTCCAGGTCGCTGGGGAGGTTGTGGAGAAGGAGACGGAGAACGCCCTTTGCTGCACAAAACATGACTATCCTTTATGACATATGAAATTGGATCACCAACTTGGTTCAAGCAAGATTCCGCAATAATATTTACCTGACTGTAGACGGTGGGGTTTCTCTAATTGTAGCACGAACAGCTTTAGGGATCAAATCAGATTACAACAAGAACCAGAATATGTTAAACTCTTGCTTAGTTATACGCACTGAAACAAAATGGGAGATAAAGCATCCTACCATTCCGAAATTGATACCATTCATCTTCATCATCTAGGTTGCATCCTTTGTATTTGGATTTAGTTCTGCTGCCTCCGTGCATGGTCTCGCCAACTGAACATGATTTTTAGTTGTAAGAATTTTAATTCATTTGTATCTCCGTATTTCCAAAAAAACAAAGAGGCCAAAAATTATAAAATGGAAAGTGTGTTTTATAGTATGAAAAAGTAATGGTGGTGTACTTGCCTGGCAAGATGTACCGCTTGTGGTATTTAGGAGTATCTATAATCGATGACTGTTGAGAAAGACCCTCATGATCAATGTATTCTTGACATGTCCTTATCCTCTAAAAAAACACGAGTATTAGTTTCTTGTCATTGAAAAACATAGCTAGAAATTAACAGACTGAATTCGGTGAGATAAGTCACACAACGTTGTGCAATGACCCAGGGTAGTCAATCCTGAATTAGACGGGTAACCAGTAAGTGAATTGAACAGAGTTGACTTAGGCTTTCCTAAAAGGAATAAGTACTCTTTCTGTAGCACACGAATTTCATCAAAATCCCTACCAAACAATGGTTAAAAAAGGTGGTGCGGAAAAATTGTTTTCCTAACAGACGATTATCATGCAAAACTTTTGAAACACGAGCTACAAACCTACATGGGAGACTTATTATCTTATACCACAGCCCCAAAAAGGCATTTTTCCTGATCCCTTTAAACAGAAACACACATCAGACAAGCTTGTTCATGATTTCTTTCTATAGTTAGACCTGGATCATAAATATCTACCAGATGCTGACAATTTCATTAATTTAACCGTTACCTTACCTGTTCAATGCAAGATACCCGAAATTCTGTGCCAGAAACTTCATCCACCTTTTCATCAAAGAGATCGTTAACCTTATATGTAACAGAACCCAAATGATCCACCGTATTCACGAGAGCTTTAATGGCATAATCTTTCAATGTTTCTACCACTCTACATAACACGAGGAATTTTGTTTAATTTTGCAAAAATAATACGATAGAAAACAATAAGCATTACAATACCCCAACTGCCATGAATCAGAAAAACTCACATATGTTTCTGGTCATCATTTGTGTACGACAGTTCAAAGTACTCTGCTGCTGAGTACAATTGTGTTCTCAAATTCTTCAAATCCTGAAAAGTAATGCAATGCATAAAGCAAATCATACAACTTCAGTTGCAGGGATTTTTGCACTATAACAAGCTAACTGCTCCCGAATTCTGATATTTTAAAGAGTTAGTTTTTCCGGAAGATAATAAAAAGCCCAAACGAGTTCATTTCACTGAACTTGCAAAACTAAGAACCAACTAAAATAATAATATTTACGCAGAAGAAGAGTACCTTGAGACTATCAGAGAAGAGCAAGCTCTGATGCATAGAAACCTCATCAAAATTAGATGCTACCCGAGGAACGGGCATTGTAGATGTAGCCATGGTTCCTGCGAGCTTAAACTTCGAGAGTGAACGAAGATTTTCTTATGCTGCAAACAATCAGATAAGAACTTAAAGTTGGAACAACCAACACCAAGAACATATGAGGTTAAAGTGTGGTAAATGCACAACTCAGCCCCCGAAACCCACGAAATATCGAAATTTAAGCTAAATCAAATCCTTCCAAAGAGAAAAAGAAAACTGTGAGAGAGGGAAAGAGTTAGGTAATGCGCCAATGAAAACTCCAGGTTTGTGTCTTTGCAAGAAGAGAGGAGCCTCTCCTTAAACAATTAATTAATAAAATACCCCAATCTACTATTTTAATTAGAGAATAGTCCTGCCAGAGATAAAAAGAATATAATGGGAATAAGAAATTCAACAACATAAAGTTTAGTGCTTTGCTTTGCCTCATCTCAGCAACCATTTCAGACAAGAAATCAACACAACAATATACTAAACACTTTAAATCTCATCTGGTCTGAATCTCACTAACATTAAAAGCTGTCAAATTTCAGCTCCCTCTCTTTAATTGCTGAGATAATTTTGGGTTTTCTGTCTCCTTTTTTTTTAAATGTTCAAAATTCAAATAGGTAATTCTGGAACACAAAAGAAAAGGAAAATTAGATAGAGATAGTGAAATCCCAATCCGGAAAAGCGTCAAACTTTGTCAAATTTCATCACCCTTTTCTCTGTTACAGGAGGTAATATTACAAATGTTAAAAAATAACGACATTTATCTGTTACAGCAGTTGTATTAGCTCAGCTGAAAGTTCTTACCTATCTTCTTTCTCTTGAACACAGTAACAAAAAATCCAATCGGGTAAATTTTGAAAGCAAAGTAATCACTAACCTGGTAACTTTTTTAGTGAAAGTTCTTCTGGAGCTGAAAGCAGAACTACCCAGAAAGCAAAAACCCAGAAACCGACTGATTCGAATTCAAAGTTTGAATCTTGTGGAGTATATGAAACCTAAATGGCGAGGAAGAAGAAGAAGAAGGGCATAAATAAGCTCGTTTGACAGTGGACCAATTTGGTTTGGTACAAGATTTGACTAATCCAAATGAAAACGACGACTCTTCTGCTTCCTTTCTCTCTATAGTTTTGGAGATTCAAATACTTGAGGACTCAAAAGAAGCAGAGAGAGAGAGAGAGAGAGTGGAGGGACATCCATCAAGGCTAGCACGTCTGTGTAGGCAGGGAATCTGAGGCAGTTTTAATTTTTGTTAAGGGAGCAAAAGTCTCTCCTTTTGGATTTGGTAGCAAGAACACTGTTGTACTGATTAACTCCTCTCCCTATCATTAGCCACTTTGTGGGTCCTACTTTCTTATTACTTGGTTAAGGTGGGGCTCACTTTCTATTAACACAAACAGTGATCACATCAATAAATTGGAAATTGCAAATGTTGTTTGTTTTCGGTTTCTTCTTGTCTGGAGGGAAAGAGTGTTAATGGGTTCCACCTCTTCTCATAAAATGGTTTGAGTCTTCGAAAACTTTGGGCTTTGTGGACTTTTGCCCATCAAAACCCTTAACCTTTTTTTTTAGCCAAGTTTTGATAGATTTGATCTCACATGTCAATGTTAATGTGTCACTATATCTCAAATATGTTGATTGACTTAAAATATCGTTCTAAGCAAATTCGGTTTTAGATAAGTTCTTTTCAATTGGGAGGCGATGGTAGGCTGCTAGGCCCGGCGAAGCCCTTGTAATTGATTTTGTAAGGCAAGGAAAGGTGCTGGTATACAGTCAGACTTTCTCCCCAGTTGTTCTTAGTTGCTAGTAATGCCTACAGTACTACACATATATAACACATTGGATAGGATTGGCTAGTGGGTTGAAAAGCACATGTCAATGACCACGCGTGCTGTTGGTAAAAGCCCAAATACGTGACCTTGGAGGCACTCATCATGCCTCATTAAACAAAAGCCACCAAGGAGAAGTAGAAGGAGTAGAGGAGACCCCATCATAACATCATTTTCAACTTCCGACTCTATACAAATGTGAGTTAGGTTAGTTAATCAAAATGCACGAGTGTCTCTCCTCTTACAAGTTTGAATTCTCATTTTGTAAAACATCCTATACACCAGAAGATAGTAAAATTTTCGTTACTGCAATGTCATGGGCCCACATAGCCAGGCAACGCATGCTGGTTTATTTGTTGCTTGGAGTTCAGGGTGACCCACCACCGTTGAAAATGAAATCAAAGGTGTTTGATTGATTTGGAGTAGATAGCTAATGTGGATCCTATTGAAATCCCCGTTGCTACCTTTTCCTTTTTCTTTTCAACCCATAAACCTTTTGGGGCTTTTGGAGTTGTAGGCTTGTAGTTTCGGCATTTCTCACTTTTGTTTTCGATTGAATGAATCCGTGATTTTAGCTTTCAGCGGGTTATATAATATAATTGAATAATTTTTAGTCGCATCAGTGGCGTGATTGGTGGCAATTGAGTTGGGTGGGTCATGCAGAATCATAAGACTAATAAGCAGCATAAGTACATAACATGATTGGTAGATGGAAATATGATTTTCACTAACCTTTATTAACGTCTTATACACGGATTAAATTTCAATGGTACGTATTGTTAAATAGTTTAATATTTATTCAGGGCCCATTGCAAATTAATCTGAGATCATTCATTGACCGAACCATTTAATGATACATACCACCCAAGATGTTTTCCTTATACACATATTTTTTATTTATGATTAGCGGATTGAATAAATAAAAACGATAACATGTAAAATTAAATAAAAGTGTGTAAAAGGACAAAAAAGTGTATGTTTATCATTTCCTTTTGTCTATACAACTCGAGTTAAAATACAGGATTTGCCTATTATAATCTAGTCACTTAGCTCAAGAAAGTTGTTGCTCAAATAGTTAAGATATTTATCTTATCTTTGCACTTGAGATTTTGGGTTGGGTTCAAATTCCCCTCCTCAATTCATCTATCCTTTAGAACAGTATGGGCCATTTTGAAACAGTATGGGTTTGCGCTTTTGTTTACTATAACCCATTAAGGAGGCCCAAATTTTTGAACAGTATGGGCCTTTTTTTCAAATGGACAACGAAAGGCCCATCCTATCTCAGAAAAGGAAAAAAAAAACACATGCAGAGCTGAAGGAGATAAGTGAAACTGTGAGAGACAAATTTAAACAAACAGTGCTCATCGTCGTCCAGTCCAAGCAGAAGCTCAAAAGTCAACAATTATGGCGGTCGGTCTCGGAAACATTCAGTGCTCGTCCTCGTTCCATCATGCAGCGGATCTACTATGTCCGCCGCCGCGTTCTCCGCCGATGGAGGGATCCAGGAGACCAACGGCAACACTGGAAACCCCGACACTGACGCGAGGTTTGACTTTTAATTTTTTTTATCACCGGAATCTTAATTAAACTAATCCTTCCTGCAACTTGAATTTGGTGTTCTGATTAGTAATTAATTATCATATGTTCACGACTTGGAATTATAGTAAACAAACACGACTAAATCCACACACTTACAGCACACATATATATATATATATATGTTATATTTGGTATATGGCAGTTCTTGAGAGTATGAATCCAAACGAATTGTAGAAGCGAATATTTTTCGGATAATCAAACGTTAGATCATCTTAATCAAAGGTTAGATGTCTTATTTAGTATTATTTTCAATCCGATTCCCGACCAGTCATATTTAATTGAAGTGCTAATATATGATCATGGGAATTGTTAATTTCACACTAGCCAACTCTTTCCGTTCACGCAATTCGTTTTGGTAGAACAACAAGTACATTACAAAAGACTTGGGAGTCAATGCTACTATACGCCTTGTTTTTTTATGGAGTCAATTTTTACCTGCCTAAGTCACTATAATAAAGGAACTCCAATTAACTCGTCTCAATGAAACATTAATTAATCCAGATCAACTGCATATTAATAGGTAGAACGTTGATTTGTTTCGAATTTCCTGGATCGACAACATCATCATTTGCACGAAACATTTGTGAAACATTTCACAGCCGGTTTCTGCCAAGCCTCCTAAACTTAGCCATTCAGGTATCATTGCCGTAGCTTCCATGTAACTTCAAACACACTCTCTCTCTCTCTCTCTAATCCTCCACATTTTCTTTTTACTGTCAGGCTAAGAGGAATACTGATCATCGCGGTGTATCATAAACACGATTGAGTAGTTATGGCTATGAAGAAGATTTAGATGTGGAGAACCAGGCCAGAGGGTTAGTACTTCTTTACATTAAGGCTGCAGTTTTTTTGTCTGTAATTTTCAATTAACTTTGTATCAAACACTGGGACTCGTATCTGCACTGGCACAGCTGGTCAATACCACTTCATCGATCATATGGCTGTAACTTTTCCCAGTTATGATCCATGCACAACCTTCCCACTTCTCGTTGCGCTGAGACAATTTAAGTCATTTGTGTTTCAATCTCACTTTACGCTTTCAAATGCCTAGCATTTAATTTTCTGCATATTAATTGTCTGTCTAATTCTTCATCCATGCAACTCTCTCATGTATATCCACTAGTTTATGTATACCGCATAAACTCTAATTGTCTTCGAGGGAAACAGCACCCTACTGGATCTTTTTATGTTTCTTCATGATTCTGATGGGTGCAATTTGTTCTTTTTGTGTCGTTTAGTCTGTTTTTGAAGATATGGGAGGCAGATGACTATGGCGTTATATGCCCCAATAAAAAGGAATTCGTGACAAACGGAAATTCCTCCCCATATGGAGTATGATATTTGTAATGTCCTGTGTGTTTGCCGTCTCACTAGATCCGCTTTTCTTTTACATTTTAATCATCGATCAAGATAACAAGTGCCTTCAAATGGACAAAACGCTGAGCACTACTGTTCTTGTGTTACGATCACTCACAGATATCATTTTCACTGTGCATTTTATATATAAAATTTACAACAGTGTTAAAGTTCAAAGGCACAAGTTGAGGGCTAATGTGGCCGCAAATACCACGAGAACTGTGGCCTCAAATACCCTGCAACTTGTAGTCTCAAGTACCCTGAAATTGAGAACTCCCTTACAAACCCGGAAAATTGGATCAAAATCAAAAGGAAGAGTGTTGATCGATGTTGGCAAGAAAATAGCTCAGAAGATGTCATGGTTATCTTTCTCCATCATAAATGATTTTCTCGCTATTCTTCCCGTCCCACAAGTAAGAGAAACTAAACTCTAATTTTTTTTTTGTGCAGCTAATCTTAACCAGCTAGATGTAATTATTGGATTTCTAACCCATTTTATTTCTTTTCTACTCCAGCTGCTAATAGTAGTTTACTTTTTTACAATATGAGAGGTGGCTGGATATGTGGAACTTATAAAGGTTCTGAATGTCTTTCCTTCTTGGGTCAGTATCTACCAAAGGATATATGAATTCGCAATCCTCCAGACTTCGAAGAGAGATGCTGGAAAGTGGGTTAAAGGTCTATTCAATTTTTTTTTCTCTACATTCTTGCCAGTCACGTAAGTCTCGCCTCAATTGTCATTTCATTATAATCCTTATGTATTCACTTATGCGGATGAAGCTTTCTTTTGAAACATTGAACAACTTTTGTTTGTTCGAATTTTAGTTAATGTAAAAACTCATAGCATTTGCCCTACATAGTTTTCCTTAATGCATTACATTGCATTTGCAGATACTTGGAGCTTTTTGGTATTTCTTTTCTATTCAACGAGAGACATCATGCTGGCACAGTGCCTGTGCAAATCATAGTCCAGATCCTATTGGATGTATGGATGCTTTCTACTGTAGGCGTCGAACTACTACTTGAGAAATATAACATTTCTAAATGAGCATTGCTCAATAGATACTCAGATGGTGCTTTAGCACCATTTAATTTTGGAATATTTCTCGATTCCATAAGAATCCTTAACAGAGCATATCAAGTTTGGAAAGAAGTTCTTTACTCTTTCTGGTGGGGTTTGCGAAATATAAGGTTTGCACACATGCATGACGACCAACAATTTTTCAAATTAATGAATAAAAACTTATCTAGCTCAACCGATATCATTTATATTTGCTTGATCAAGTAACTGCTTTTTGCAGTAATTTTGGAACGAATCTGACAACAAAGCACGTATGTCTGGGAAAACTTGTTAGCAATTCTTATTTCTGTCATTGGCTTGCTACTGTTTTATCTCATCGGCAATGTGCAGGTTGGTATATATATATATACTGAATCTCACTATATATTAGTTTTATTTCTTCTATCATTTATCTTCAGGGCCGCTGTCGCATACAATTAATGAATTCTACTTGTGGTGAGACAGACTTTAATGCAACTGGAAGCTACAAAATCTGAAGAAATAAGACGGAAGATTCGGATGAAGAAGCTAGATGCATGCAGTGGATATCCGAAAATAAATTCCCTGATGATATCAAGAACGAAATCATGGATAGCATAGAGCAAGCATTTGAAAAGATAAAGATACTGATGTCCGTAAGCCCTTCCTTATTCTTCCTAGCTTAAACCAAAAAAGATCTATGAAACGCTATCTTTTCATGGATACACTTAGAACAGTATGTTCTTCAAACCTCGATCTCTCTCTCTCCATCTATTAATTGCATCCATTTGCACTGCAATGTTGTTCTGATAATATACGTCTGCACGTGCGCACATGTGCTATAAATCTTAAAAAGCTTAAAGACATGGATGAAAAAGTATTGACGTTGATGTACGACTATCTGAAGCCAGTGACGTACATTTGAGAACAGCTTCGTTTTTCGAATGGGAGATCCGCTCGATTGCATGCTGTTGATGCCATTATCGAAGGGACAATGTGGACCTACGCGTCGAGTGATAGTCAAGCCGGGCAAGGAATCATCAATGGCCGCAAGCCGCTCGGGAAAGGGCATTTTACGGGAAGGAGCTTCTCGATTGGGCATCAGACAGATTCACCGAACTTCAGTCTCAACAAACATGTCAAAGTCAGACAAAAAGTAAACATTTGTGCTCATGGCAAGGACTTGGAAACATAAGTCTCCAGATGCAAGCCATATTGGACATGCTCAATTGTAACCAATCCTGAAGGTGGCACTTTCCACCGTCCGTCGTTTCCATGCAAAGGCACAACATGACGCCCGCCCAAATCCCGGCTAGAATAGGGGATGCCAATGGTGAGCTTGCATGCATCGACGGCAGGCAATTAGTATCTTCGAAACAGAGCCGGCCCAATAGAGATGAGGCCTAAGGCAAAAATAAAAAAATGAGTCACTTATTATAATTTTTTTATTAAATAAAAAATTGATATATAATTGTTTTACATGTTGTATGTAACCCAAAATTTGGCGCACCCAAAATGTGGCCCAAGGCTTGGGCCTTGAGTATAGGTTTGGGCGAGCCACTGTCAGAAACGTCAAAGTAGAGACGCTCAATTTATGGCCAACAATTTTCTATACACAACTCCAGCTGAGTACATTTTGTATATTACATATTATTGGTTGATTTTTGGCCATACGTTTCAATAATTAAGCGATTACCGCAAACTTCTTTCTTTTCTTGCGCACTTATGTTTATTTTTGGTATTTGAATTGAATAATAAAAAAGAATCAAGGGATAGAAAAAAAAAAACGTGCAGAAAGAGAAAATGGGGAAATTCATTTGTAAGTATAGGGTCAAGGGAAAGAGCAATTGAACAATGAGAGAACAACCCATCTCAGGAGACATTGCAAACAAAACATGAGATGAAAAAGAAAAACAAGAGACAGCTAGCCACCCTAAACTAATAAATGAAGGAGCTAACAAATTTAAGTTAGGCCAGTTGATTAGCAGTGTGTCGGCCTCGTCCCATCCAAAAATTAACTAGGATGGTGGTGGGTCCTGGCAACATTCAATGGTCATCCTCGTTCGGGCATGCAGAGGAGCTAATATTTCCGCCGCCTCATTCGCCGCCAATCCAGAAGACCAACGGCAAGACTGAAACTTCGTTTGGCACGACAATGATGTGGCGACTGGCGTGGTTTGACCTTTTTTTTTTTCAGCGGATCCACAATTTAACAAATCCCTTCCTGCATCTTGCACTTTCATAATAACAAAATAAACTAAATGTTATTGGGTTCTGATTACTTTATCATATGTTAGACTTGGAGTATAGTAAACACGAGATCAAGGCATATACATACGTCATATTATATATATATATATAGTTAGAAATAATTCAACAATCAATGACAATTTTATTTATGCTAATAAATAAATACAACGAACAATCAATATAGTATAAAAACAATACGAAATAAACTTAAGAATAACGAAGATCGAGGCTTGCGTACCGCAATGTCCTTGAAACATAATTTCGTCCCTACTTTGTGCTTGTAGTTCGTTGGACATCTGCTTCACCAGGATTCAACGATCTAAGTCAAAATTCCAGCACCAGAAAATTGACTTCTGGCGAATATAGAATGTGGTTCTCTCAGTTGGATGGTTTTGGTTTTCAGGAGATTTTATGCGAATTTCTAGGTTCCTAAATGGTATGCAAATGGATGAATATATAGAGTATGGATACTTGTTTGCAACAGGTATGAGAATGGGATGTGACTGTTGGGAGGCATCTGTTTGAAAGGGTGCTTTGCTCTCTAGTGCTCCTTCTTCAACTCAGACTTCATCTGAAAAGATGAGTCTGTTGGAAGAACAAAATTTAAATCCAAAATTAAAAAATTAATTAATTAATTAACGGATTTAATAATTAGAGCCCGAGCCCAAGGCCCATCTTTTGACAATTAATTAATATTAATTATATATTAATTTTCACATCCCCAAAGCTCAAACCCAAGGTTAAGCCCAATTTTCCTCTCTATAGTTCCATTACTCCAATCACTTTGTAAGAGGTACAAAGCCTTATAAAGGGTAGGAACTTTTTGGTGGTGACCAATGTGAGACAAAGGTTGAAATGATATTACTACTCAAACATCTCCAACATATATATATATATATATATATAGGGTTAGAATCTGGTGACACATATTTTATGGGGTTTACTTTGTAATGTATTTTTTAACGATCTAACCATCTAGCTTGGTATTAATGCTATGTATGTTCTTATGTTGACTAATGCATATACTAACATGTGGTTGCTAAGTGTGAAATAAACGAGTATACAAGTCTTTTTTCTTTTTTCCTAGAAATCAATGTCTAGAGTTATAATCGACTTGGCAAATGCAGACCAAACATCAAGACTTAATCAAATACCAATTTAAATTGCATTTCTAACATGATCATGAGATCTTTTATATATTGTGATTACTTTCAATCCGAGTCAGTCATTTTTTATTGGTGAAGTGCTAATCATCACTTAACACTGCATTATTTTGTTCATTAGGGTTTAGGGCTTAAGAGAGAGATCTTTTTACGTTTCTTCATTGTGGTCACTACACCACAAATGGCTATTCACACAAATAACAATAATCTGTGTCAATTCCTTAACACACACAATAATCTGTGGCTATATTCAAGTGTTTGGACTAATTAAGATCGGTGTTATAAGATAATGTACTAAATTGGTGTATCCCAAGCTAGCTAACATGTTATGCCCAAAAAATAATGAGTATTTATATGTATGTGTGTGGTAGTCATTTTCAAGGACGAGATTGTTAGCTAGCTTGGAATACACCAATTTGGTACATTATCTTATAACATCGATCTTAATTAGCCCCAAACTATTGAGTCACCTCGTGGTGCTTTAGTGTGCTATATTTAGGAATGAGGCTAAAGAAAAGAGTGATGAGTCTCCAGAAACAAAATTTGGGTGTACAAAAAATTATTCTTTTAGACTCATTTGATCAAAAACCGATCTTTAATGGGTGTACTAAAAAGAATCTTACAAAATGGTTCATGGGTTAAAGGCTTGGAGGATGACTAAGCCCACTTGGAGGCCCGGAGTTTTTACTGTTCACGGACCCACCCATGTCAAAAGAGAAGAAGGCAGCTAAGTTGGACTGGTTTGGTGTGGAACCGTGCATCATATATCATGCACCTGCAGCAAAAATGCCACAGGTTTCAAGGCTTGCTGTAAATCGGACGGCCCAGCACAAAAGCTAGCTTATTTTGCCAGAAAGCATTTTGCTTTTGCACCGCTTTTTTTCCCTCTCTTTTCATATGCTTGAATGGATAGAGAAAAATTAACTCAAAAATTGTTAAACAAAAGTTAATCAATTTATAAAGTTGGGGACTCATAACTTGATTATGAATCTCTTACCATTAGAGAAAAAATCTGATTGACACCATCCGTATGGATGTATAGTTAAAAATATGAAGCTAAATTTAAAATTTTTTGTCTTTATTATTGGAGATAAGACAACTAGAATTATCTATAGAGTTTGATTACTTCAACCCCAAAAGAAGATCAGGAAAGACCAAGAAGCAGTTTGTGATTGTAATTAAGTCAATTGAGTCAAGCAGAGCAACTTGCAAAGCTAGTTGGAAATTAAATTAATTCAAGAAGGAAGATTAGGAGAAGACTTGGACAAGTTCTTCGTCAACGACTGTACAAACAAACCCTAACTGCAAATTTTTTTTTTTGAAATACAATATTCTCTTTCAGGCCACACTACAGTACGTGGTGCTGCTCCAAACAATTTGGTTACTAGTAATTCAGTCCATCCTCTCAAACATAAACAGTTTTCAATGATGCCGGTCACGAATGATGAGTCCATTCCAGTAAGGTTAGTTTCTCTCGACAAAGAAAGGAAGTCAGCTCCGAAAAGTAATAATGCATGTGAAATAATGAATATGCGGAATCTGGAGCATTCTATCAGTCCATAGGGTTCCAACCCTTACCCGGCCCCCCTTTTTTTTAGAAAGGACGGGGCCTTACTTATTCTGTTCAGGGGCCCCGAAAGCGAGCCGGGAGCGATCAAAGGCGATAAACGCTTCATAATTTAGAAAACTGATTTCCGCACACTTTTTTTTTTTCCTTTTGCTTACTTTTATGTTCTTCTGGCCTTCCAAGTTATGACACAAATTTGTGTTTTTTTGTCTCCTTTATGATTAATTATTGCATCTTCTGCTAATTTACTTTTTTTTCTTCTGCTTACTTTTATGTTCTTCTGGCCTTCCAAGTTATGACACAAATTCGTGTTTTTTTGTCTCCTTTATGATTAATTATTGCAGCTTCTGCTAATTTAGGGTTATGAATGTATTGAATGTTTATTTTTCTCTCAAAAGAGGAATATATATAGTACAAGGATTTACTTACAAGGCAAATCAGGAGAATAAATCCATCCTAACTACAAGGAACTAAATAGTAAATACAATATTCTAATTATAAAGAATTAATACGAGAATGTCAACTTACACCAACACTCCCCCACAAGTTGGTGCATAGATGTGGCTAATGCCCAACTTGTCAAGTGAGTTGTAGAATGCTTGACTTGAAACTACCTTTGTCAAAATATCCGCCAGTTGATCATCTGGTTTTACAAATGGGAATTGAATAATATTTGCATCCAATTTTTCCTTAATAAAATGTCTATCAACTTCAACATGTTTAGTACGATCATGTTGAATTGGATTATGAGAGATATCAATGGCAGCTTTGTTGTCACAAAATAAATTTGTTGCCTACATAGGTGGATGCCCAAGTTCTGTGAGCAACCTCCGAAGCCAAAGTAACTCACACACTCCTTTTGCCATTCCTCTGTATTCTGCTTCCGCACTTGACAAAGCTACTACTTTTTGTTTCTTACTCCGCCAAGTAACCTAGTTACCTCCCACAAACGTAAAGTAACCAGAAGTAGATCGTCTATCGGTAATATTTCCTACCCAATCTGCATCAGTGTATCCTTCTATCTTCAAGTGTTCATTCTTGGAAAACATAATACTCGACCTGGTGCTGACTTTAAGTACCGAAGTATCCTGACAACAGCATTCATGTGATCTTCACTCGGAGAGTGCATGAACTAACTCACAACACTCACTGCATGGGCGATATATGGTCGAGTATGAGACAAGTAAATTAACCTTCCAACTAGCCTCTGGTAGCGCTCTTTGTTAGTCGGAATTTGATCAGGATATTCTGCAAAGTGGTGATTTTGGACAATAGGAGTATCTACAGGTTTACAATCAAGCATCCATGTATCTGTTAATAAGTCCAAGGCATATTTCTTTTGAGACAAGAATATACCCTGTTTTGATTGAGCCACTTCAATACCCAAAAAATACTTGAGCCCACCAAGGTCTTTCATCTCAAATTCAATTGCCAAATAATTCTTCAACCTTGAGGTTTCTTCCCCTTCATCTCCTGTAACAATCATATCGTCTACATAAATGATAATTGCCATAATCTTACCCATTCTACGTTTCAAGAAGAGCGTATGATCTGAGTTGCTCTGCCTAAACCCATATTTTCTCATGGCCATTCGGAATCGCCCAAACCACGCACGTGGCGATTGTTTCAAACCATACAAAGCCTTTTTTAACTTACACACAACTCTTGTTTGGGTAGGTGAGGTATATCCTGGTGGAATATCCATATACACCTCTTCTTTAAGATCCCCATGTAAAAAAGCATTATTCACATCAAATTGTTATAGTGGCTAGTCTAGATTTGCTGCCAAAGAAAGCAATACTCTCACAATATTGATCCTTGCTATTGGGGCAAAAGTCTCTTTGTAGTCAATGCCATAAGTTTGTGTATAACCTTTAGCAACTAACCGTGCCTTATATCGTTCAATGGATCCATCATCTTTATGTTTGATTGTGTATACCCACCTGCACCCCACTGTCCTTTTTCCTCTTGGTAGGAGAACTAAATCCCATGTTTGATTCTTTTGAAGTGCACTCATTTCTTTCTCCATTGTTTTGGTCCACCTAGTTTCGGACAATGCTTCTTTTAAAGAACTAGGAACACTATCAACTGATATTTGTTGTATGAATGTTTTGCCTGGTTCTGATAACTTGTGGGATGACACATGGTTGGCAATTGGATATCTAGACTTCTTTGCTTCATCAGGTGAATATCTATTAGGCGGTTTCCCTCGGTTATGCTTGTCAGGTAACTGATAAGTTGGATTAGTTGATGTACTAATAGGTGTAGTGGGACTTCCTGGATCGTTGATTTGTTTTAGAAAAGGAATTTCCTGGATCGATAACATCATCATTTGCACGAAACATGCATCAGACAGATTCACGAACTTCCAGTCTCAGCAAACATGTCAAAGTCAGACAAAAGTAGAAGCATTTTGTGCTCATGGCAAGGACTTGGAAACTGTAATTACTCAGATGCAAAGACCATATTAGGACATACTCAGTGTAACAATCCTGAAGAGGTGGCACTTTCACCGTCAGCTCGTTTCCATTACAAAGGCTGCGACGCCGCCGTCCCCGGCTAGAATAGGGGATGCCAATGGTGAGCTTGCATCGGCGAGCAATTAGGCTATTATCTTGAAGCGTCAAAGTAGAGCCGCTCAATTTACCAAGCCCAGCATATTTCTATACACAACTCCATTTGAGTACATTTTGTATATTACATATTATTGGTTGATATTTGGCCATACGTTTCAATAATTAAGCGATTTTCACAATTTTCTTTCTCGCTGCCCACGCACTTATGTTTTATTTTTGATATTTGAATTGAATATTTCAAAGAATCAAGGGATAAAAAAAAAAAACATGCAAAGAAAATGGGAAGTCATTTGTAATTAGGGTCAAGGCAAGAGCAATTGAACAATGAGAGAACAACCCATCTCGGGGAGACATTACAAACAAAACATGAGATGAGAAAGAAAAACAAAGAACTGACTAGGCACCTAAGCAGGTTGATTAGCGGTGTCGGCCTTGTCCCGTCCAAGAAGCAGCTCAAAAGTTAACAAGGAGGGTGGTGGGTCCGAGGCAACATTCAATGCTCGTGCTCGTTCGAGCATACGAAGGGAAACATATATATGCCGCCTCGTTACGCCTCTAATCCAAAGACAGCAAGGCGAAACCTCGTCTAGCACCACGTGATGTGGCGAGGTTTGACCTTTTTTAAACGGATACTTAATTAAACAAATCCTTCCTGCATCTTGCATTTTCATATATAATAACAATATAAACTAAATGTTATTGGGTTCTGATTACTTTATCATATGTTGACTTGGGTATAGTAAGCACGAGCTTAATCTATACACATACATACATATTATATATATATATATATGTATATATGCTCCTTGATATTGATGCTCTATATGTTCTTATTGGCTATGTATAGTTGTTTGCTAAGGAGTGTGAAATAAACAGTATGCAAAGTCTATTTTATTTTAATTCTTCTGAAAATCAATGTCTAGAGTTATGATTGACTTGGACCAAACATCAAGACTTAATCAAATACCAATTCAATTTGCATTTCTAACATCATGAGTGTTTTATGTGTGTTTTTTACTTTCAATATCATCACTTGCTTACTGCATTATTTTATGTTTCTTGCTTTAGGGTTTAGGGTTAGTACTTCAAGTTCATATAACACTGTAACAATGCATTAGTTTATTTCATTAGGGTTTAGCTCGGGGTTGATAGAGAGAGAGAGCTAGCTAGGGTTTAGGGTTAGTACTTCTTATAACAATGTAACAACGCATTATATTAATGCAATTGTCACCATTATTTTTTAAAATATAATGTACCAAATTGGTGTATCCCATATCCCAAGCTAGCTAACGTATGTGCCAAAATAATTAGTATTTGTTTATACGTGTGTCTACATTAATTGGTGATCTTACAACTTGAAGAGGGGAGGTTCATTTCGTTTCACTGCAATTATTGATTCCTCAATTTTTGCAATGATTTATAAATGATAAATTGAAATATAGACAGTTCAGATTTTGAAAAAAAATACGGGTGAGCTCTACAAAATATGTGTTAAACAATGTGTGTGTCATCGATCTAACCCATACATATATATATGCACGTCCTTCTAGGAGCTCAAATATTGAATTTAAAAGTGTAAGATAGTTATAGAGTTTGATTACTTCAAGCCCAAAGAAGAGGAAAAGACCAAGAAGCAGTCTGTAGTTTGTAAGAAAGTGTTTGAACATTACAACTTGAGATGTTCATTTCTTTTATAGTACCTTTCAAGCAGGGCAACTTTGCAAGATTAAACGACTTCCTAATTAAATCAGGGAAAAAACAAAACATATCAAGCAATTTGTGAGCTCGTTTGGAACTTTGAGGTTCCAAGTCAACAAGAGCAAGTTAGATCTATATACAAAAACTAGTTGGAAATTAAATTAATTCAAGAAAAAAAGATTAGGAGAATATTGGAAAAAAACTGGACAAATTGCCAATAGCGACTATGTACAAACCAACCTAATTACTAATTATTATTATTTTTTATTAAATTTAATCGGACAATATTCTCTTCCACATTACAAATCATTTGTTTCAAAACCCCACCTGTATAGTTTGTAAGTTCATCAATACATTTGCTACATACTACCACCAGCTGTGCAGTCCATGCTTTCTAAAGTAATAAATTGCCACAATTCAGTCCATCCCTCTCAAACATAAACAGGTGTCCAATGATGCAGGTCACGAATAAGCCAGGTCCACCATTCCAAGTAAGGTTAGTTTCTCTCGAATAAGAAAGGAAGTCGGCTCTAAAAAGTAATTCATAATTTAGAAAAATGATTTTCGTACATTTTATTCTCCTTTGCATCTTTCTGTTACGGCCTTGATTACACAATAAAATTGTGTTTTTTCCCTTTCACAGTTTGCATTTTCTTCTCAGCTATGCCTTACAAGTCCAACAAAGACCCTAACCTGCAACCTGGAGGAGCTTCACCAGGTAAAATTAAAAAGGAGCCAAAAGGTGGATCAACTTCTTGCAAATGATCCACTGTGGAACAAAATATTTGTAATTTCATGTGTGATTGCTGTGTCACTGGACCCTTTGTTCTTTTACATTCCATTCATCGATCAAGACAACAAGTGCCTTGGAATGGACAAAAGGCTGAAAAATGTAACTCTTCTTCTGCGACTGCTCATGGATCTCATTTTCGTAATTGCATATTATTCATCAAATTCGTCAAACCATTAAATCTGTCAACTCACGAGAAATGGAGAAAATTCCGGTTGGGAATCGGAAGCTATGGCAGTAGCCGCGAAGTTAATAAGTGAGCGCTCGATTGTTATGACATTCTTGCTGTTCTTCCCGTCCCACAAGTAGAACCAATTTGAATTAAAATTTGATTAATTTTTTTGATGCTATTATTGGCATTCCAGAAAGTCGTCATAAACTCCTCCAAGTACTTTTTCCTGATTATTTTTTTATATTGAAAGCGTAGAATAACTCTTTTGGAGCGCTAATAACAACTTCCTAATGTTTGCTTTGCAGGTGCTTTTATTCAGGTGTTTTCTTCAAAATGAGAGGCTCTGGATATTTGGCAAATGAAAGGGTCTAAATGTTGTTCTTCTTTCCCAATATCTTCCAAAGTTTATCGAATTCACCTGTCCTCTAGCAACCTTACAAACTGGAATATGGGCCAAAGGTGCATTCAATTTTTTCCTTTACATCCTTGCAAGTCATGTAAGTTTTTTTTCCATTAATTGTCAATTTATTTTAGTTTTAAATTTCGTTGCATCGTGCAATCCTAAACCTAACTTACTCCCTACCTGTTATCCTGCCCACCCACCTATTGGACTAACTCATTAAACTAATTCACTTTAATATTTGTTTAGATAAAACTAACTATTGTTTGACTTAAACATTTGTACTAATTAAGGGTAGGATTGAGACCCTTAATTTTACGATATATAATTAATTAGCCTGTTGTCTTTTAGGTACTCGGAGCTTTTTGGTACTTTTTTTCTATTCAACGAGAGACATCATGTTGGCATCCGGGCATGCGTAAAGATGGTATGAAATGCATGAGTACTTTTTACTGTCATAATCTCAATACTACCCCAACAAATATTACATCATTTCTGATAAATTTTGTCCCATAAATGTTCCTGCAAATACTGCACCGCCGTTTGATTTTGGAATATTTCACTTGATTCCTTCAATCTGGAAACACGGCATCGTTGGATTTCCCGAGTAAGTTCTTCTACTCGTTTTGGTGGGGTCTGCTGCGAAATTTCAGGTTGGCAATTCATGACAGCGAATTATGTAAACAATTATTTTATCTTTGTCACATTTTGTGATCATCGTTTGAATAATTTTTTTTGCAGCAACTTTGGCACAAATCTGACAACAAGTACCTATGTGTGGGAAAACTTGTTTGCAATTCTTATTTCTATCATTGGATTTACTCTATTTTTATATCTCCTAGGAAATGTGCAGGTTGGTAATGAATCTCTGTGTTATTTTTTTGATAATTTTTGTGTATTGACCAGAGTTTATTTTACGTTTAAATTTTTGTCTAAGTAAATTACTTTGTTGTGCAACGTGATACGAACATTTATGCAATTATTTGCACTACAAAATCGGAGGAGGGAGATAAGGAAGATTAAGATGAAAGAGCGCGGCATATAGAAGAGTGGATGGTGAAAAAAGCGATCTCGAGAAGATATGAAAAAAGAGATCCAAAGAAAAACATAAAGCAAAAACTGAAAGAAAACAAATATATGCTGATCTGGAAATCTCTTCTCCATTCTTCAGCAGTACACAAAACCCTCTAAGCGATTTTCTCTGAGTACCTAAGGAAAGTATATGTCGACCTCAGCGTACCCCTCTATATCTTTCTAGTAATTAATAATCATGATGTGATTAATGAGCTATAATTAAACTAATATGCATGCGTGTATATAGGTACCAATGCTTAAAAAGAAATGATTGAAAAAGTGTTGAAAATGATCTGCGACTATCTGAGGCCAGTGATGTACGGCAAAGAATAGCATCGTTGTTCGGGCAGGAGAACCTCTCGATGGATGATCGTCATTACGGAAGGGTTTATGGACTTGCGGAGCCGTGAACAAGAATCGACATGGCGGGTGGATCATCATCGGGCTTTCAATCCCCATCATGCCGACCAACACGCTCAAGAAAGGCGAGTTCTCACGGCGAAGAGCTCTACTGGGAGTCATCTTCATTCCAACTTCCCTTCTCCGCCCAAACCGTCAATGCCATACAAAGTCGAAGCTTTTGTTCTTGCCAACCCAGAGACTTGACAAGTATAGTCTCTAGAAATGCGCATTGTATGGTGGGATTCAAACAACATGAACTACAACAGCAACAACAATAATATAACGTTACTCATGTGGACAACCCTTACTTGGTGGTGTGAGAGCTCGCATCTTCGACGCCGAGAATCGGTATCAAAAACCTTCTGTGCGTCCCCATTGGTCCTCCTGCACGTCCCTTGTTCATACACCTTCACGATTGTAGTTGCAGTTTTTGTAACAAGTGTGTTCTTTTTCTCTGTTTTGGTCAATGACATGTCATTGAATAGGCATTGTTTAATGGGAGAGGAACATAAAGGTCTAATGTAGCCCATTGGGCCTTTTTGGACATAGAAGTCTTAAAGGCAAATGGGTTTCGTAGTAATTTTTATTTGGCCCATTGGGCCTATGAGAAATAGTTTTTGTTATGATGGAAGGCACGAGCGCTTCCAAGTTACAACTTGGGCTAACCGTAAGCATATAATCGTTATGTTATTGTTATTAGCACACCAAAACGGTCAATAAGTCATTGTGTTATTGTTGTTATTAGCACGCCAAAACATCAGATAAGTCATTGTGTTATTAGTATTAGAACGCCAAAGCGGTGTCTAAACCCCAAACGGGTAACTGAAAAATTCAAAATTTAGGTATAAACCATAATAAATTTACAATAACATAATGTCAAATGGCTAAATCATCCACAAATAATTATTGGAGGGGAGTATAGAGTACACGCTAATAGTGAAATATCTACAATTTTGCAAATTACCTATTTTCCTATTTTTCCAGCTGCTACTCGAGCACCGGATGCTCGCTACTAATAACTGCGTCTCGTTGATTCGTCACCGGTGTTGAGATTCGCTGTACCTCACCTCCCTCCTCAAGAAGAGCCCAGGGCAAAGAGCAACTGAGTGCATCTGCAAACAAACGACGCCGTTATTTTGCTTTACAAGTATATCTAAAGCAAAAGAAATGGATGCTGATATGGCAGATTACTATGTAAGCTGAATCAGAAAAAGAATCCTACCTCAGGTTATAGAGACTTAAGTTCTCTCTTATGTTTCAGAGCTCCTTCTAACTTCTCAACAGAATTGACGGAAGTTTTTGAAATCAGCTTGGGAGGCCCCGCTGTTAGGCACAACAGAAAACCTATCACACCACTGCATGACCAAGTAATCTCACAGTAAGAATATTTTCCATGATATTAAACCTGGTCTTAAGAAGACTCCAAAGAATCCTGATTAAGCGAGGTGTTTAATCTAGTCATTGTCAATGCATAAATAATACAAAGTTCACAGAGGAAACTCAAGACTTCTCTGCCATATTAAAAAAATTATATATAAGGTTGAGAGCGAGAGTAGATTAATGCGAGGAAAGGAAAGTATTACCTTGGATACGTAATGAGAACACTCGCCCAAGCATAATTTACTGACCCCTTGAATGTTTGACGGCAAACAGAGATCATATCTTGAATAAGATGCGTATGGAGCCACATGCTCTCTGCCATGTTCTGAGAGAAACACCACCAGGCCTTAATGCTTTAGCTATTGTCTCATAATTTACAGACCCAATAGATACTGTTAGGAGTACTAAGTTGTAAAGCACTGATTAGTTTTAGTCTTGTGTGAGTTAGTTGAAATACTTGGAATAGTTAGCTTTGATATTTATGTATAAATATCTCATGTGAAAGAATCAAAGCAATCAAGGAAAATCATTTTACAATTCTCTCTACTCTCTCTACATTCTTTCTCTCTTTCTAATCTCTCTCTCTTTCTTCAAGATTCATTTCTTACTCACTAAGTTTTTACTTTTATCATGGTATCAATGGAGTCAACGCGTTGATCTCCGCTTCCAGCATTCCTAATTTTTCTTGCAATTCTCTTCCTCCACATGTGATTCCCTCAAGCTTCTCGTCTTTCGTCATGACTGTTGTGGAGAATTCTCCCAATTCTTCTTCCTCATGCGCTTCGATTCCTCCCTCTTGATGCTACGAATTCTCCGATTACCTTTGTCACCGTTGAAACATCGCCGGCATGGTTCCGACAAAGTTGAATCGGCACAATTACATCACCTGGCGAAGCCCTCTTTCTCCAGAGTTTTGAGCGTTTCAAGCTTTTGAGAGCTTCTCATTAGCGCAGAGCATGTTTGTCTTCTACCAGGTTAAATGCGGCTCTCTGCGGCACTCAAGTTCTCAATCCACTGGCGTACTTGGCGTTTGGTGTGGCGAGATCGGATCTTGATGATTTGGAATCAATTCCATTGTATCTGAAGATCTCAACTTCCCTTTATTTGTGGTATGGATGATTCCCGGATCTCGCGCTGGCTTTCTCTGGAAACGTTTGTGGAGCTTCTCGTTCACATGTTCACGGTCTTCGTGCCAAGGTCGGGCAGTCAGAAGGGTAGATCTTCGATGGCGGTGCAACCCAATTCAATTAAAGAAATTTACGATAAATTGGGCTGGCGCGGGTGAGCCGTCTCCCGAATGCGATTTGGTTGCCTATAATATTATTTTGTACGGGTCTTCACGAGGATTATGAATCTTTTGTTGATTCTATTGAGACCCAGGAAGCTGAATCTACTACTTACGATGAAATTCATGGTTTCTTTCTTAAGATGAAATTTCTCTCCAAAAGCGTAAAAAATCGACACCGTCATCCTCCATTTCATGCATATCTTTGCTCAACCTTCTCTAATTACAGTTACCACTCTGGATCCCGAGGAAATTATCGGTGCGCAGCCAAAACCGCTCTAAATTCAATCGGGCTCGTAATTTTGGGGTAATCGATTCCAATCCTGGCGGTGGAATTCTTGGTGATGGTCCTTCCGTCTGAGGTGGTTATCGGTCGGCGGTTATTGAAAAGAAAAATGGTCAAGCTTCTTTCCTCTACTAGAGTCTATTCCATGTCCAACTACTTTTCTAGAAATCGGCATGGTCATCAAGCTCTTCATTGTGAGTCGTCTTTCTCAATTTCTTTGCTTCAAAATTCTTAAGTCTTACTTTAAATGGTTCTGGTTCTCCTCGGTTCTGCGGTTATTCACATATGGCTATGCAGCAACATCTGCTCACCAAATTCTTGGATATGAGATAGTGGGGCTTCTCACATGTTTCTCCAGGATCTTCTTTCTTTAGTGCTATTCCTACCTTCATGGTGACCCATTATTTGTGGGTGATGGTAAAGATTACATTGATATCACATATTGGTCATACCTTTTACGCTTTTCTGTGTATCCTCCACGCCTATTATCATGGGTCCTTTTCCTTCATGGTGCTTGATACGGAGGCTGCTCTGGTTGCGAGGTTTGCGGTAATCTGAGTTTTCAACAAGATATTGTGCCCCTTGTCCTCAAACCTGCATGTCACTATACGTATAGGTTGTCAATGATAATTTACGCTCTCTAACTTTGATCCGTTTGGGTTTCTATATCAAGGATCTACAAACTGGGAAGATGCTTTCGGGGCCCCGGTGAAGGTGGCCTACACCCTTTCTCTTGGACATGTCAAATGGATCTTACCGGGCATCATGAATTAATGCTCCTCGTGCTTTGATGGTGGCAAGGGTGACATTCATCTTTGGCATATGAAACCCCAGACCTTCTTCTAGTCTTTGTCTTGTCATGTTACATAATCATTGTTTACACATGGCGGTTCGGTACATAAAATGCCATTTGTGTTGCTTGTCGAATGGGCAAAGCTTAGCTTCCACCTGCATGTTGCCATACTGAGTCAAGCCTTTTCATTTAGTTCATCTTTATTCTGTAGGGACCCTCACCTTCACTCTCTTGTCTTTGATTTACAAATACTACCTAATACTAGTGGATGATTTTACCAAATACGGTTGGTTTATATCCTTTATATCTTAAATCGGATATTTAGCCCAGTTCTTGTCAATTTCATTACGAAGTTCAAACAACATTTGCCTATAAAGTTCAATGTTTGAGGGTGATTCGGGGTGAGTTTTTAAACAACGAGACTTCAGATTTCTTTAATGCTTAAGGCATTACACATCGGCTAAGTTGTCCACACACACACAGACAAAATGGATGTACGGAGCGGAAACATCGTCATATTGAAATGGCGAGACTTTACTTTCTCGAGTGGTTTACCACTAAATTTTGAGTTGAATCGTTTGGACATCGGAGTTTATCTCATCAACGAGGTTGCCTTCACGGACTTCTTCCTTGAGTCCATGGGAAAAATTATTTCACTCACAAAGTATCATACATTGAAGCCTTTTGGATGTGCTGTTATCCATGGTTGAAACCTTACTACGGACACGAAGTTAGAACCAAGAGTAAAAGAGTACATTGCATTTTCACGGGCTATAGTTTAAACCCGGTGGGTATCGGTGCTGTGATTCCTATAGCGACTCTTACATTTCAAGACATGTGGTCTTTGATAGAAAGTAATTTTCCTTATCTCGATCCTAATTTTTACCGGAGCACCAAATTGTACTATCTCGTTCCACCCTCTCACTTCTTCCATCTCGGTTACTATGCAGTGCCATTTACTTTAGCTTTGCACAATCTCAACTCAACCATCTGTTAGTCCTCATGTTTCTTCTACACCACAAATACGATCCTTCATCTATTCCATCATCTTTCTCCTAACCTCTACCCCGATTATGCTCATCCCATAGTGCTTTCCAGTTTCCTCGGCCTATTGCGCACTTCCCAATACGCATTCTATGATCACTAGAGCCAAAGTGGTATTCATAAACCCAAAGTTTTTCTTGCCACTAAGCATCCTCTTCCTTGATTGATCTTCTCACCAAATACCATACACACTTTCAACCACTTATCTTGAAGCTTAAAAAGCATTACCTTGGATGGCTGACCATACAGAAGCTAAATTTCAAACTACTTCCAATCCTTTGGTACATAGGATTTGGGTGCCTCCTCATCATTCTTACAATCTTGTCGGTTGTAATGGGTCTTCAAGTGAAACACAAGGCGAGATGGGTCTATCGAAAGGTATAAAGCTCGCCCTAGTTGCTAGGGTTTTCATCAGCAAGAAGGTTTGGACTTATGCAGGACTTTCGGTCCTTGGCTAAACCACCTACTATTCGGATTTTGCTTTCCATTAGGGGTACATTATGATTGGTTTCATTCACCAATTAGATATTAGCAATGCATTTCTTCATGGTCGATTAAAGGAGGAAGTTTTATATGGTGCGGCCCCGAGGCTTTGTGTTGATCCTGGCTTTACCCATTGTTTACCCAAACTTAAGAGGTCTTTATATGGTCTTAAACAAGCGCCTCGCGCGCAGTGTAAACCTTTTATCGGGCTCTTGTCCTTGGGTTTCTCTGCATCCTCATACGATACTAGTCTTTTTATCCAAGAAAGACACAACTATCACTTTCATCACATTCTATGTTGATGATATAATCATCCTTTGGCTATCTAGAGATCTGTCAAACTATCATTTCTATTTGCAAGCTATTTTCACATTCAAAGATCTTGGTGATATACACTACTTTACGGGCATTGAGTGACACGGTGTTCCAAGGTCTATTTCTTCATCTAAGTCAAATATGCCTTGGATCTCATAAGAAAGCCCGATATGTTAGGCGTCAGAAGCCTGCCAATACTCAGGTGAGTTCTTCTAAATTGGATCCCTTTCCCGGGGCACACCACTTACGAGGATCTACTTATTACGGGGTCCATTGTTGGTGCATTACGGTATCTTACACAGACTCGTCTGATCGCTTTTTCTTTGTGAATCAAGTATGTCAACATATGCAAACTCTCGCACTATCCATTTGCAAAGGCACATTAAGCGTATCTTACGATACCTCAGAAACCTTATTGACCAGAGCTATGGTTCACAAAGGGTGCTCCAACATCTTACTTGCTTGGTCGTGCGGATTAGGGTTTGGTGCCACATTGACGGACGATCTACAAGCGGTTATTGTGTATGTTTTGGATCCAATTTAGTGGCTTGGAGTCTTTAAGAAAAGAACCACGGTGGCTCGGTCTTCCGGGTAGAGTACGGGTCACTTGCCAGCAACTGCTGTGAAATTCCTTGGATTTCCAAGATACTTTACGATATTTCATTTCCACTTCTGCGTACACCTAATATATTGTGATAACAAGGTGCTATTGCACTGCAGTAATCCAGTCTTTCATGCTCGAACAAAGCATGTTGAGATTGACTATCACTATGTCCAGGCTGAAGAAAGTTCTTTTGGGCCGGATTGATGTCCAACATGTTGGTACGGTGTCTGCGTGCTGATATTTTACTAAGTCCCTACACCTTTGATCGTTTTCTCTCCTTGGTGACAAGCTTTCGGTTCGATCCTCTTACCCCATGCACTTGAGGGGATGTTAGGAGTACTAAGTTGTAAAGCACCGGATTAGTTTTTGGTACGCGAGTTAGTTAGGGAAATCTTTGGAATAGTTAGCTTTGATATTTATGTATAAATATCTCATGTCTGAGAGAATCAAAGCAATCAAGGAAAATCATTTTTACAATTCTCTCTCTCTCTACATTCTTTCTCTCTCTAATCTCTCTCTCTTTCTTCAAGATTCATTTCTTACTCGCTAAGTTTTTACTTTTGTCCAGATACTCCAGATCCTATTGGATGTATGGATACTTTCTACTGTGGGCGTCGAACTACTACTTCGAGAATATAACATTTCTAAACGAGCGTTGCCCAATAGATACTCAGATGGTGCTTAGCACCATTAATTGGAACATTTCTCGATTCCCTTAAGAATCATAACTCAGAGCATATCAAGTTCGGAAGAAGTTCCTTTACTCTTTCTGGTGGGGTTTGCGAAATATAAGGTTTGCACACATGCACTGAATCTCACTATATATTAGTTTTATTTCTTCTATCATTTTATCTTCAGGGCCGCTGTCGCATACAATTAATAATTCTACTTGTGAGTGAAGACGGAGCTTTAATGCAGCTGGAAGCTACAAAATCTGAAGAAAGCAGACGGAAAGATTCGGAGAAGATAGATGCACTTTGAAGTGGATATCCGAAAATAAATTCCCTGATGATATCCAAGAACGAAATCATGGATGGCATAGAGCAAGCATTGAAAAGATAAAGATGCTGATGTCCGCAAGAGCCCTTGCTTATTCTTCCCTGGAAAACCAAAAGATCTAGCAAACGCTATCTTTTCATGGATACACTAAAAACAGTACGTTCTTCAAACCTCAATCTCTCTGCTTCATGGTTTCCTTTGACTTAACCCCAAGACTCCAGAGAAGTTTTCGAAGCCAAAGGATTTCACAAATGCCGTGGGCCATGCCCCTATACTCGGCTTCAGCTGAAGACCGTGATACCACCTTCTGTTTTTTACTTCGCCATGTAACCAAGTTCCCTCCTACAAAAGTGAAATATCTGGAAGTAGATCTTCTATCACTCACATTTCCTGCCCAATTAGCATCCGTGAACCCCTCAATTATCAAATGCCCGTGCTTCCTGTACAACACTCATTTTCCTGGTGCAGACTTCAAATATGCTAGGATACGCATAACAGCAGTCATATGATCTACACTCGGTGAATGCATAAACTGACTCACCACACTTACAGCATATGCAATATCTGGACGTGTATGAGCTAAATAAATTAGTCTCCCTACAAGTCTCTGATATCTCCCTTTATCAACAGGCTTTTGATCTGGATCCAAATGTAGATGATGCTTTTCAACAATAGGAGTGTCTGCCGGCTTACACCCCAACATACCAATTTCCTTTAATAAATCCAACACATACTTACGTTGCGACAAGAAAATACCTCTTGAAGAGCGAGCAACTTCAACCCCAAGGAAATACTTCAAGTCTCCTAGGTTTTTCATTTCAAACTCGGCTTCCAAATTATTCTGCAACTTCGAAATCTCATCATGGTCATCTCCAGTAATAATCATGTCATCTACATAGATGATTAAGGCTGTCACTTTACCTTTTCTCCGTTTAACAAACAATGTATGCTCAGAATGACTCTGATGATACCCATTCTTCTTCATAACTTGGGTAAACCTGTCAAACCACGCACGAGGCGATTGCTTAAGTCCATAGAGTGACTTACGCAACCGACATACTCCGGTATTTCCATAAGCACTATACCCAGGAGGGAAATCCATATACACTTCTTCCTCCAAATTTCCATGGAGAAAAGCATTTTTCACATCAAACTGTTTTAATGGCCAGTCCATATTTACAGCTAAAGAAATCAGAACACGTACCGTATTCATCTTGGCAACTGGAGAAAAGGTTTCTTGATAATCTACACCATATGTTTGAGTGTATCCTTTAGCCACCAACCTCGCTTTGTACCTGTCTATCGACCCATCGGCTTTGTATTTAATTGTAAACACCCAACGACATCCAACGGTTTTTTTTCCTTTAGGTAAACACGTCACCTCCCATGTATTGTTCTTTTGTAACGCCAACATCTCCTCATCCATTGCTTGAGCCCACTTTGGATCCTTTAGAGCTTCCTCCACTCGAGTTGGTACTTTAATTGAATCCATATTGTTCACCAAGGTTTGGCGTTCTAGTGCAAGACCACCACATGAGACATAGTTGGCTATTAGATACTTCACCTTTCCTTCCGGAGAGAATCTATCAGGTGGCACACCTCGATTTTGTCTTGGTGGCAACCTATACACATTCACATTATCACTTGTGTTAATTACATAATCATCCACGATACTTACCTCAGGTATATTCAGAGAAGATTCATTGGACAGCACTTTGGAGTTAGAGAGAGGGGAAAGCACATTAACAGATTCGGTTTGTGTCTGCTGCAGCTGTCTACTGGGCTCGGCAGAACACTTGGTAGTCTGCTGGATAGGTGCGGCAGACCCTTGTCTCGACTGCTCAGACACGGCAGTTTCCTTTGCTTCATATACTTGCTCAGACACGGCAGTTTCATTTGCTTCATATACTTGCTCAGACACGGCAGAACCCTGAACCTCAACATTAGCACATCGGTCAGAAAGTACAACAGCACGTTCGGTGCTGCATGAACCTGTGTCTTCTCCTAGATCCAACCACTCCAGATCACCAATAGTGTTCTCCCCCTGGTGATCTGAAGATAAACGCATAGAAGGATAAAAAAACTCCAGTTCAGAAAAAGTCACATCCATGGTGACATACATATGCTTAGACTCAGGGTGATAACACTTGTAGCCTTTTTGATGAGGTGAGAAACCCACAAACACACACCGGAGAGCACACGGATCCAACTTGGTGCGATGAATTTTCTGAATATGCACATAAGCGACACACCCAAATATTCGAGGAGTGAGAGTATGAGTCGACGCTACTGGAGCATGTTGAGCGAGGACTTGAAGAGGTGTCTGAAAGTTCAGAACCCGAGAGGGCATACGGTTAATCACATAGACCGCATAAGTAACAGCTTCAGGCCAAAACATCTTAGGGACCGAGGCTCCAAGCAGAAGAGCACGTGTGATTTCTAAGATGTGGCGGTTTTTCCGTTCAGCAACCCCATTCTGTTGCGGGGTATAAGGACAAGTCGTTTCATGGAGAATGCCACGATCACGAAGAAACTCGGACAACTCACAAGCAATGTACTCACCACCATTGTCAGACCGTAGTACTTTAATCACAGATGAATATTGAGTCTGGATCATCTGAGAGAAAGACCGAAAGACTAGACCAACATCACTCTTATTTTTCAACACATATAGCCATGTCATACGAGTGCAATCATCAACAAATGTAACAAACCATTTAATTCCCGAAGGAAGAACAACTGGAGATGGCCCCCAAACATCAGAGTGCACAAGTTCAAACGGCACAGACCTTTTATTCATACTAGAAGGAAACGAAGCACGATGGCTTTTAGCAAGAATACATACTTCACAATGTAAGTCTGATTCATTTATTCTACTAAATAAAGTAGGCAACATAAGCCGTAAATATCCAAACGATGCATGCCCTAACCTACGATGCAATAACCATATTTCTTGCAAACTACTAGCATGTGACGCTCGAACCGCATTAGCCCTGCCTGAAACGACGTCATCAACATAATACAACCCCTCTCTCTTAGTGCCACGCCCAATTATCTCCTTGGTCTGAATATCCTGAAGTAGACAAAAGGATGGATACATTAGAACAACACAATCCAATTGTTCAGTGACTTGTGGTATTGATAATAAGTGATGGGACAATGATGGAACAAATAAGCAACGATGTAAAGGAAGAGATGGGGAGAGTTGCACAGTGCCAGCGCCAGACACGGGGACAAGAGTCCCATTAGCAGTCGCTATGCTTTTCCTGTGAGACATTGTCATATATTGAAACAAAGTTTTATCATACGTCATATGATCGGTTGCACCAGAATCAAGAATCCAACCTGTATGTTGATCACTTTCGGAGGCTAAGAGAACACGCCCCACAATACCTGTATTGGAGGATGAATCACCAGGAGTAGCACGAGTTAACAAAGTGTGACTAGGATCCCCAGAGCTAGCCCTGGCCTCTTGAGTAGTTGGTGTAGTCGCTGCAAGAGAGGCACGGCCTCCATTGGATCCGACTGTTCCACGGTCCTTTGCCCGCAATTTCTTCTTAAGTTCTGGAAACCAATCAGGTACACCATGCTTGGTAAAGCATGTATCTTCAGTATGGCGAGTTTGACCACAGAAAGTGCACTTCAAATCATCTTTGTTTTCTCGGGTAAAGGGACGAGAATTGAAAGAATGATAAGAAGAATAGTTAGGACGGGAAGTTGCAGGTGGCCGAGAGACCATGGCCATGGACGGTCCCCCTTGGTTGTTATTCCCACCCATCATGGTGGCATGTCGTTGTGCTTCACGCCTAACAACTGAAAAAACTTCCTCGACAGATGGTAACGGTTGAGTACGTAGAATATCGCTACACACGATCAATTTGAATTTCGTCTCGAAGCGTCTTAAGATCAGCAGCACATGCCATCTTAATTGGTCTCCGTTGATCCAGCTCCTGCCAAACGGACTTGAGATCAGCATAATACACACCAACCGGCCGGCCCTCTTGACGAAGCCTGAACGACTTAACCTTCAATTCATAAATTTGAGAAATATTTGAACCATCATAATAAGTCCGAGCCACCTCTTCCCAGACTTCTTTAGCAGTACGCAGGTGAATAAAAAATCCCATGATAGCAGGTTCCATGGAATTAATCAACCACCCTTTTACTATGGCATTCCCGGTCTCCCATGTCTCATACTCAGCACTGTCCTCAGCAGGTTCCTTGGTACTTCCTGTCACGAAGCCTTTTCGACCACGTCCAGCAATATGCATCTCCAATACGTTGGACCAAAGAGGGTAATTGGATCCATTCAACTTCACAGTGTTGGGCACAGCAGATGCATCATTCTGAATAACAACGGGACTCAATACCTGATTGTTAAGTGGTTTACAGGAACCACCTTCCAACTTCAAGATTGAATCACCTTCAGCCATCTCGACTTACACATGGAAAGGGCACCGACAATTTGATGATATTACTCACGGCAGCAGCAGAAAGCTTCCACGTCTGTAGCAAACTGCGCTGCAATACGGTACACACAGCAGCGGCGGTAGTTTCTAGGGTTACAAGGCTCTGATACAAAAAAGAATGTTACTGAAATTTCATATCAATTTTTATTATTACTTCTTCATAACTAAATACATATACAATCTGTAGCTTATAAGGAAACAAATAAAATAGGATATATACAAAACCCTACCTTCCTAATAAAGGACTCCTAGTATTTACCCTATTTACATTCCCTTTCTTTCGTCTAAACTTTGACTCACATCTACAAGAACAGCTTCGTTTTTCGAATGGGAGATCCGCTCGATTGCATGTTGTTCATTATCGAAGGGACAATGTGGACGTACGCGACTAGTGATAGTGGAGCTGGGCAAGGAATTTCATCAATGGCCACCAAGCCCCTCGGGAAAGGGCATTTTTACGGGGAAGAGCTTCTCGATTGGGCATCAGACAGATTCACCGAACTTCCAGTCTCCATCAAACATGTCAAAAGTCAGACAAAAGTAGAAGCATTTGTGCTCATGGTCAAGGACTTGGAAACTGTAGTCTCCAGATGCAAGCCATATTGGGAAATGCTCAATTGTAACAATCCTGAAGAGGTGGCACTTTCCACCGTCCGTCGTTTCCGTACCAAGGCACAACGACGCCCGCACCCGTCCCCGGCTAGAATAGAGGATGCCAATGCTGAGAGCTTGCCATCGACGGCAGGCAATTAGTATCTTCAGAAACGTCAAAGTAGAGACGCTCTATTTATGGCCAACAATTTTCTATACACAACTCTAGCTGAGTATATTTTGCATAACTGTATAGAAGCCCAACTCTAGCTGAGTATAGTTTGTCGATCTCGGCCTGAAACTGGCATGCAAGGCCTAGGTTCAGTCACCAAGGTTCCCAGCAGTCATTTGGTGTAGGTTTGGGGTTGAATCGAGGCTTGGATGGCCGTGTTTGGCCGAGGAAAAGTTCACCGGAAAACTGTGAGTTTTGGTTCACTGGTTTTGGCTGGGTTTCTGGGCTCACCGTGGCTCAGGTTTGATGATGATGATGATGGCGATGCACAAAGGTGATGGTTGAACTGAGATGAGGTCGAGGATGGTGAGAATGGGACTCGGGTGTCTTGAGAGATTTGAGTGTGTGTGTAAAGTTTCTGCAAACATGCACAGTTCTGTGTGGGTGCGTGATCACGGGGAGGTAAGCAGAGTAAGGATGGAAGTGAGGCAGTAGAGTTGGGTGTGTGAAAAGAAATTTCACACGGTTTACTGATTTTAAAGGCACCAAAGTGCACAACACATGCATGCAGACAAGCATGCACAATGGCAGTCTGAAACACACAGAGGTGCACAGCACCTTGGTTTCAAATGAAACCACGGGAAGGCAGCCCACAAGTTCAGTCCACTGTTTCAGAAAAAATACCGTAATTTGGTAAATTACCAAATTGCCCTTATTCGTAACTTGTCCGTTGCAAATCCGAAAAAATGTCCCGATTGCGTCCACGGGTTCGTAACGAAGTGTACAAGCTGAAAAGTACGAAATTAAGTCGATAGAAAATAATTGTCCACGTAGGACTCAATAAGCCTCCAAGGGCATTTTCGTCAATTTACACCGTCGGGGAAATAAAATACAATAAAGTTAGGGACGAGATGTAACAATATTTCAAAATCTAACGTCATGAGAAAAATTGGCTAATTATAAAAGTTATGGGGAGTAATAGGCTAAAATTAAAGTTTATGAAGAAAATTAACTAGTCTATACAAGTTCGAAAGGAAAATCAATAAATACCTCTTTTCATAATAACATAATAAACTAAATGTTATTGGGTTCCGACTTTTAATTACTTTATTATATGTTCATGACTTGGAGTATAGTAAACAGGAGCTAATTCCATATTTGACCCACATATACACACAGTTCGTATGTATATGTATATATATATATATATATTTTTTTTTTTTTCACACAATTTTTTTTTCATCACGTGGTACATGAATCATGAATGTAATAAAAAAAATATAACCTCCCTTGGCTTACTCTGAAATAAAAAAGTTTATCCCACATTTTTGGGACTGGCTACAGTGCTCGCAAGCATTGAATGCTCACACCGATCTCACCCTCCTTTCCCCCCTCTCTCCTCTCTCCTCCCTCATTTTAATGGTGAGATCGGTGTAAGCATTCAATGCTTACGAGCATTGTAGCCTACTCCCACATTTTTAGGGGATGAAACTTCTCCCAATCCCACATGGACTAAGATCAAAGTCTCGGTCCCTTCCACATAAACACCTTAATTCCTCGTAAACACAATTTGTGGGCTCCTTTTTTAAACTTATCTAGACTACAGTGGAAGAATCGAATAAAAAACTTTGATTCAAAAATAAATATTCTTAATTAACTGAGTTACAATAACTTATATTTGTAGGCTTCGTTAGTATATAATTAAACTGCCTGGGATCCTGCTGCTTGTGTTGGGTGCGCTCGCATTATCAACAGACAATATTGATGTACAAGGGTAGACTTTTCTTAGCGGAATCTTAACTAAAACAATCCTACTGCAACATGCATTTTCGTATTAATAACATTTCGTATTCAAAATGTAATTACTTATCACATAAATACTAGCACACAAGTTAACGAGTTCTAGTCGCCAAGGCAACTAGAACAGGCTGGCACATACGATTAATTCAAAGTGAGCATATTGGTGTAGTGTGAACATACACACGAAACTAGTCTTACCCCGAACAATACTAACACCGTGCAAGTATGCATGATAAGTAATAAATCACAATTGTATAGCCATTTCAATATTTAACTACCAGAACTCAACAAGATAGATAAATAAGTCATATTTAAGTTAAACAAATCATTTAGTAAGTTTAACAAAACATGGCATGCTATACTAAGTCATAAATACCATTTAAAACACATAATATAATAATATTTTGTAAATAAAACGGCCCTCTCACTGGTATGGTGTCGGATCATAGCCGCCATACCTAGCTTGGCCTCGAAGCTCCTCGGGATAGGTCTCACCTATATGGGAAATTACTATACTAATCATTATACAAGTTAAATCCAAATTATAATAAGGAAAAGACTCGAAATCCCCTTTGTTTGCTCTATTCGGGACTTAAAACTGTCGGAAAAGTGTCTCACGCGCTGCCACACACCCTCACGCTCTTGCACGCTCGCTCACGCACCCGCCCACGCGCTCGTACGCGCCAGCTGTGCGAATGTCACACGCCCTGTTAACTTTAACGAAATATTCTGTTAAATTGGACAGAATATTCTAATGGTGTCACGGAATATTCCGTCGCCGTTAGAGAATATTCCCACAGGCTGTATGAATACTTTGTACTGTGACCGTCGAAATACTGCTTCAAGAAATATCACATTTCTAAACGAGCATTGCCCGATAGATACTCCAGATAGTGCGTCCGCGCCCTTTGATTTTGGAATATTTCTTGATGCTCTTAGGAGTCTGAGTCTCAGCACAGAGCAAGAGCACGTAAATTTTGCAACCAAGTTCTTGTACTCTTTTTGGTGGGGTCTGCGAAATATAAGGTTTGCATATATGCAGTGACGCTCAACAACTTTATTTATACAGTCATCGATAATTTCATGCCGTGAGTTGCTTGATCCTCTAATTTTTTGCAGCAATTTTGGCACGAATCTCATAACAAGTACCTATGTGTGGGAAAACCTGTTTGCAATTGTTCTTTCTATCACCAGCTTCTTACTACTTATATATGTCATTGGAACCGCGCAGGTTGGTATTGAATCTCTCTCTCTTGCTCCTCGTTGGTATTAACTTTTCAATCGTTTTCCTTAAGCTTCATTCAGCTCAGCAGTCGGCACCCATGTTCATCCACTTATGTGTGATTGTGAATGGTGTTTGAACTAAAAGACACAAGTTATTTCTTTATTTCGTGATATATATATACCTCGATTGCATATACATTATGTAGTAAGGATCGATTGAGGAGATCATCAAGCTTACTAAAAAAAATTTGTGGCGGGACAGAATAGTTTGGCCAGGGAAGATGACCAATCAAAGCAGATAAGTGAGGACCGGGAGCTTACGTACATGATATCAGAGAAGATAAGAAGGAAGATTCAGATGAAGAAGCTAGACATATTTAGCTGGATGTCTAGAAATGAAGTCCCTGATGATCTGAAGACAGAAATCTTGAGTAGCATAGAGCAAGAATTGGAGAAAAACGAAGATGCTGATCTCAAGAATGATCTATTCTCTATTCTTCCCGCGAGAACCAGAAAATCTTTAAAACGTTTTCTTTGTATGAAAATACTAAAGACGTTATGTTCCTCAACCTCAATCTCGCTCCATTATATACAAATGAATAAAATGATAGGGGACCATGTATTTACTGTATAGAACCCGAGAAATATGGAAACCAATGAAATATATGAGGTCCTATTTTGTGAATACATGGTCCTATACTTATCCCGTTATATATACCCATGCGTACAACTAAATGTACATGAGTCGCCTGGGATTTGATTCATAGGCGTTGTTGTGATATGTACTGATCAATAGATTAATATTGGAAGATATCATTGTGTGTGTATATGCATGCATATAGGTGCCAATGCTTGAAAAGATGAATACAAGAGTGTTGGAAATGATATGCGACTATCTGAAGCCAGTGATGTACAATGAGAATAGCTTCGTTTTTCGAATGGGAGATCCACTCGATTGCATGCTCTTCGTTACTGAAGGGACAATGTGGACCTACTCGTCGTCGACTAGTAGTACTAGTGCTACTTCACCGGAAATGGCCGCCAATCCCCTTGGGAAAGGACAGTTTTATGGGGAAGAGCTTCTCAATTCGGCTTCACCCACTTTCACCAAACTTCCAATCTCGACCCAGCACGTCAAAACTCAGGCAAAAGTGCAAGCCTTTGCTCTCATGGCCAACGACTTGGCGATTATAGTTTCCAAATGCCAACTACATTGGGACAACAACAAGTGTACTAATTACAATAATTCTCAAGAGGTGAAGGAGGACATGGCACGTTCTACCATAAAAACCGCGATCCAACGTCGTTTAGCCATTAACCAGCGTCCCACGATGCTTACATTGATGTCGTCTAGCCCACCCCCGGAAACAGTAGTGGGCACTAATGGCGAGATCTTGTCAACAACACCAATCAATTAGCATCTGCAGCAACGTTCTCAATTATGGCCAAGAACTCTGGACAACTCTAGTTCAGTTACATTTCAATAAGCTGTACGTGTTAGCCACAGTAGCATTTCTATTAGGCATTATTTGGTGTTTTGATGTTTATATATGATAGGATTTGGAGCAGCTGATTTACTGAATTCAACACCCAATTCAACACCCATTTCTTCTGACTTCCTCCATCTCTCTCTGATTTACTGAATAGCATTCTGTTGAGAATCTGTTGCTCAATCCAATGGTCCATTGCTCAATCCGATGGTCCATTGGATCAACCCGATGGGAACACGGCAAGTCCCAGGCAATCCGATGAAAGCCTTTCTCTATTGGTAAATAGAGTGTTTCCTTTCCTGTGCTTACCAAGGTGGTTATTAACTTGTGTTCTTCTCTTGTATCTAATACATCTTGTCTGTCAAGACTTTTGCTACATTTCAACTCCTTGTTTTATGGAGCTGCTGCTAGTTAGGTTTCCTAAGCTACTTTTTAGCATAAATCAAGGGTGATCAGGAGTGTTGATCACGCTTTCCTCCTTATAACCTGTATACTTGGGACGTTTCCCTCTCATGAATCAATACACAAATTACCACTTAAATTTTCTACACATTCCTGCCAGGAAACCAGTGTTGCCAAGAAATAGAACTCTTCCCAGCAGAATCCACCATGGAGCTCTTTTGCCATATCCACGAGGATAGACGATAAAGAATCGTACCACACACCCGTTGAAATTTCTGAATAAGGCATCCCTTTGGGAATTCCAGTCAAGATCATTACCATCATTCCATCAGGCACAAGCTCCTTGACCCTAGCAATAAAATAAAAAAACAACTCACCATGTCCTCGGCAAACTGCGACGCATAACCTCAACTACTTCATCCGGTGCGCTTGTGTAGTGAGTCCGGCCCTTGTTCCACGCCAGAGAGGCCTTGTTTTGCAATACTTCAGGCGATTTGGAGAGCCAGTGGACACAAAATGCAGTATGTACAAAGTGAATAGATGACTCGGGAAACAAACGGTGATGGAAAGAACCGGGCAAGCCAGCTGCCAAGATAGCCTCCCTCAAAACCACATGCACCTGTACTTGCAGATCCCGATGGTTAGAAGTCGCCCCATGGAAACCCAGTCGTCTCCGATGATCTTTAAGATCGAGAATCATCGCCGACGTCCACTTCACTCCTTTCGAGTTTTTAACTACCTTCCTCGATGACATAGAGGATTATGGTGAGGTCTGGACCCTTTGGCCCGACCCCGAGACACCCCAGACTCCACTGGAAGTGGCGGAGATGGAGTTTTCCGGCGAAAAAAAAAAAACGAGAGCTCTGCATTTCGGCAGAAAGAAACCGAAATTCTATTAATATTCAGTAACTTACCACCGAACCATGGCCTTGGACCCAATCCGTGTTGGGCCTTAGGTATTGCAGCTCATGTTTTAGGCTTTGGATTTTTCATGTTGGGCCTGAAGCCTCACAACCCACAAGGCTTGAATCTGTAGTTCACCTAATTTTATACCGATATGATCCCTAAGTCCCATATTTATGAGTAGCGATTGTTTGGTGAATGAAAATGAATTTACTATTTCTTACATTTATTTTATTGTCATTTAATTTAAATAGCCCATTTTGCCCATTTTGCACTTTATTATTATGCTGAGAATGATGTGGTTTAATCGCCCTCCTCATTAATTTTATTTATGCTAACTTAACTACTAACTTGAAGAGTGTGACACTGCCGCCCTTCCTAACATTTATATTTTAAGCTTTTACTTAATGCAATTTATTTATGTGAAAGGTATTGAATTAAAGTCCTTGTCACAAGCTTAATTTTTAACTCAATTTATTCACAGTGGGTGGAATTATTTATTTATTGCAGTATATTTTGTTGAATGGTGTTGAATTAAAACCCTTATCACAAGCTTTATTTTTAATGAAATTTATTTACAGTGGGCGGAATTATCGCCTTATGCAATTATTTACTTATTGCATTATATTTTGTTATAATGGGTATATACCACATAAAAAATTATTAAAAAAAAAAGATCGGACCAGAAGTTCCTTGATCAAATTAAAACCTAAAGTTTTTCCTAAATCAATTGAGAGACTAGTAGTTCCTCAACTCTATTACGTGAGGGCTTGAAATTCCTTAATTCATGTAAATGAAGTGCATCTCCACCCAACCTTTTTTGGAGTTAGAGTTGGTTACTAGGTACGACATAAAGTTTTCGTACTTAAACATTTGGGTGTGCAGTTTATGTGCCGAGTTACGCCGCTGCAACGTACCAATATGGATCCTCAAAGAAGGAAATGAATCTTTGTTGATTATGATTCTCTTTCAAATTAGCTCTTTAAAGCCCTTAGAGCAGGTCCACCCCATGCAATTGCTGGGAGGATGTGGATCCAATTGCTGGGCGGAGGAGTTTGTTTGGGCTGGAGAAGGAAAATTGACTGGGTGGGTGTGGAGCTCGGGCTCCAGCTCGTTGGAAAATTGACAACCCAAGCCACCGAGATGGCTGACGTCAGCCACGCGGTTTAAAAAAATTTGCGTGAGGCGCGTGCTGATGTGAAATTAAATTGCACACAAACTTAACCCTATTGTTGACAATTGTAGTAAAGATGCAAGTAGGGATCGTTCTAGGCCGGGGATTAACTAGGGATGCTAATCTACACTAACTGGACTCAAAAACATGAAACTAAGTTAAATTGACTCAAAACAGGTACTATAAAGGAATTTGGACGAAAATTCAATTAAAAAGACTCAAAATACTAAACAGGGATTGGTTTGAACGAATTTAACTTAAACAAATAAATTAACAAAAACGAATGAAAGGGTGATAAACAAAGATGAAAAGCTAGCTAGAAGGTCCTTCTCCACACATGACACATATGCAACATAAATCAATCTCCAGTTATTCTTTCAATAAACCATGAGTGACAATGCCCCAAATTAATTGTATTGAACGAATTAATTCTCAGATTTCCCTAGATTCATTGAGTTGAATGGAATACGCATCACAACCAAATTATTCTTTATCAAATTCCCTAACTATGGAATACGCATGATAGAGCCATTTAACAAAGATCATTAAGTTCAATGGAAACCATAAGCATTGACAAGGTATTCGTGACTATGAACAGCATGACACTCCTACCAGGAACTCACTTAACGCGATTGTGACTAGCAACCTCCACTACTTGCGAATATAAGTTTCTAACTATTAGGTGAAAGTCCCTTATATTCTAGCATCAAATTCATGCATGCAAAATTAAGTATGCATCCTCAATCAACATACAAGAATAAGTTTTTAATAACTCAGTTAAGCCAATTACATTCACGATTTATGAAATAATAACTTGATGTAATCAATTCATATCACATATATGTTCATGGCTTTGAATTCGCCTCTAGCTAAAAAGAAATTAGTTACTCATGATTAAAATAAAACAAAAACTACCAAAACTAAACATAGATGGAATACACCTAAACCCTCCAAAGCTACGGCACAATCTGGATTTCTGACTTTTGGCTCTTGTGCTCTCTCCCCCTTCAAAACTGATCTTCTGTTATGTTTTATGCGTCTTCAAGTGATTGCCTCCTCAAAGGACTCCAAGGGCACGGTTTTCTAGAGAGTTTAGACTTCATTAGAACTCCTCAATCCATCTGAATTAAGTCCAGAAACATGCACAAACAGCTGCCACTTTTTCTTCCTTGAAACCCAATCCGACTAGGACTCTTCTGCCTGTTTCAACCTTCAGTCACGAAAACAGCGATAACTATTTCTAGAAGTATCAGAATCATGATCTGTAAAATCCTATGAAAACTAAACATCCAGAGCTTTCCAACCATATATGGCACGACACGTAATTCATCCTGAGGAAATCTGGGTGCTCTGTCGAAGTTGGTAGTTATGCACAACACTGTCCACTTTTCACTTGGATTCTACCTTTTCAATGTACTTGTCTTCCAAGCTTCTATCTTCACTCTTTTAGGATAAATTGAAGTCCTCAAACAGTCAGATTATCACTTATTCTCCTATGAAAATGAATCCCACTTCACAGCTGGAATTAGGTAGAAAAGGATGATGATAAGGTTAGCATAAGATAAGATAAGGTAAGATAATGTTCCTTCCTTGTAACTGATTCCTTATCTTCAATACCTTGAATTAATTTCTCCATCTCTTTAGCATATTCCTAGCCTCATTTGAGCTCCAAATTCGTCCATTCCTTGTGCTCCATATGCATGCACTCCATTTAAGCTCAATTTTGCTCTAAAATGCACCAAAATGCACCAAAATGCACTTTCTTGCTTCATTTGCCATTTGAACCTGCAAACACACAAAAATAGCTTAAATCACTATAATAAACAATAACTAACTACGTAAATGCAAGAAAACAAGCTAACTAAGTCGCATAAATATTCTCCTATCACGTGCAACGCACGCGCGCGTGAGGCGCATCTCCGACAGGCCTGCAGCGGTGGGGCCCACTGTCAGCCACTCAGAAACCGAACGTTGGGGGAAGCCACGTGGCTTCCTCTGGACCGTGCGATTTCAACGACTCTTTAATTTGAGCCGTTGGATCTGCAACGGTAATAAAAAAAAAAGGATTTAATCTCAACCATTGGATCTCAGATCAACGGTTGACATTAATTTCTTTAAAAATTAAAAAAAAAGTTTTAAAATTCAGAAAAGTTACCGTTGTGACACGTGGCACAATCTGGAGCGTTGAAATTCAAATTTTTTTAAATCCAACGGCAGAGATTAATTTAGGGAATAAAAAATTGTAAAAAATCTGTAAAAATCGGGAAAAATTTTTTAAAAAATTTGAAATTTTTTTTTAAACTTTTCTATAAATACCTTGGCAATTTCATCTACCTTACATCACAATTTCATATTTTATAATGGTGGCATGCCGTCATTCGTTAAAAATTTGAATATTTTATAAAAAATTAAAATATACAAATATTTTATTGTTACTGATTTTTCGGATAATGACACGTGGCGCAACGAGAACGATTAAAAATCTAATCCGAAATTACAAATAAAAATTATTATGTATTATTTAATGAGTATAAATAATACTAATATTTAATTGCCAATTGCCAGGGCAATTTAATTGTAGGGGTGGAGATGAAAAAAGCAATTGCCAGGGAAATACACTGTTCATTAGGACAATTACTGTTCATTGGGGTGGATTGAATAGTGATTGCCTGGGGGAAAGTGGATAGAGGTGGAGTTGCTCTTACAAGAGATCTCTTTACCTCTTATTTTGTGAAATATCACTTTAATGAGACATTCTTCCCGCCGTTAGGGGGAGATAAGATCGTCAACGTTCCTGAAAAACGGCGTAAATTATAGTGAATTACTGTGGATGTTGCCCACTATGTGGCGTGAATTAATGTGGATGTTGCACACTATGTCTCATCTCGATTCCCGTACCACACAAGTATGATAAACAAGTGTGATGTATTCTAACTTTCAAAATGTTGCTTTAGACGCATTTCTTTGATCAAGCTAAAGTGACGAGATCATATTATTCCTACACTATCTAAGGTAACCTTGTCGTGTTACAAGTGGGAAAGGAAGCGTAATGAAATGAATAAAATAGTGTCATGGAATGCACGCCTTATGGCACAAGGCTTCTCTCAAACGCCCAGTGATTGATTGTAGCATATGAATGTTGTTAATGTTTCTCTATGGGGATATTGATACAGAGATTTTCATGTAAATTTCTGAACAATTACATTGGCTGATGCAAATAGTTCTAGACCACATAACACATTCTCAATTTGAATAAGGCATTCACTTTACGGATTGAAACAATCCAGATGGATTTGTTATACCCATCTAAGTGATTATTTGATCAGTCTGGGATATATGAATAAATTATGCCAATTATGTGTTAAACTAAGAAGTATTGCTAGAGTTGCAGTTTATGTTAATAAATCTCACGAAGACTCTAGAGGAGCATGAGGAAACTGCCTAGCACATAATGTTACAACCCGTTTCAAAATTTCATGTAAAATTACCAAAATACCCCTAGTGAACAAATGTTGACTTTTGTTCACTTTTTTGAAACGACATGTGAAAATTATTTTCTTTACATATTCAAGTAGTACTCGTCGATACAAACACGTGGACGTAAGCGGAACTCAATTTGGAGTTAAAATGAATATTTTACGAAACTTTAAAGTTTAGGGGCATTTTAGTAGTTTTACTCCCGTATGTTAATTAGGGTTTAGTAGGTTTTGATCTATCTGCTTTGCAGCTGTTCCCCTCTCCTCATTCTCTCTCTCTCTCTCTCTCTCTCTCTCTCTCTCTCTCTCTCTCTCTTTCTCGGCCAAAATTTACAAAAGTATACAAAACCCTAGAAATTGAATTTATCACAAAACCGTCGAAAGACCACCCAAGACCATAGCCGTTACGATCATCTCATCGTTCTCTACGAGACTGTGATTTCATAATTCTCAAACTCGAACCAAATTGGCCAAACCGATACCGGAACGAAAACGACAAACTGTCTATCGAGCTTCCTTACAATCCCAGCTTAGGTAAGTCTCGAAACCATTTCTATTGGTCTTATCACATTGAGTAGGTTAGATTTCATATAAAGAACGTAAATTGTGGTGCAATTTTGGAGAATAATGGATTTAGGATTTGTCTGAGACTTCCTGGCCAATTTCAGGCCACTTGTGATCATTTTTCTGGCCTCAAATTGGTATGAAAATATTCTACTCTTCAATACCTTCAATTTGATATATGGATCGTCGAATTTGGTTGAGAAACGAAGAAGTTATGAATTTTTGAAGTTTTAGAACAATTTCGGTGAATTTTTCCAGATTCCGACGAGCCAGACGGCGGCCGGCGACGACTCAGGGCGACCGGCGAGAGGTTGAAGGTGACAGAATATTCATTGATGGTAACGGAATATTCCTGACGTCGTCAGCATATTCTGTCAGTTGGGGTATATTCTGTTAATTTTAACTGACATTGTTAAGTCTAACGGCTTAGTTAGGAATTCTGTTAACTTTAACGGAACACCGTTAAAGTTAACGGTGGTGACGTTAGCAGCACATGCAGGTGCATACCCGCTTGTGGGGGGCGTGCTGCGCGTAGGGGTGTGTGCCTGCGTGTGGCAAGCTTCTCCCAGCACGTCCGACCGTTTCCCGGCGCGTGTGGCGGCGCATGGCGGCACAGAGGCGGTGCATGGCGGCGGGAAGGTTTTCGAGTCTTGAAAATCATTTTTCAAGCTCGTTTTCGCTAAAATAATATTGTATTTAGATTTTTTTTATTAAGGGTAGTTATTATTCATTTTGGGGATGTTTTTAATATTGTTCCCTAATATTAAATAGGTCATCCTACGACTAGGCGCTTGGAGGAACACAACACCGAGGATGATTATACTCCCGAGTACCTATGAGTGGACTTTTATTTTAATAAATGGTTTTTATGCTTTGAAATATTTATGATATGGATATATACATGATTTTAAATAATTTTTGAAACATGATTGTTGCGAAAAAAAAATAGACTAACTGAAATCAGTCCAATCTAGTTCCAAATTTTATACTCGCAAGTGTACGAATCATTCGATAGTATAGAGAGCAAGCACTTTAATATCGTCCCATAGAAATTAATCCAATTCTAACCAACTACCTTAATTCCAATTGCAATGGTATTCTAATTTAGAAGATGGTGAATGAACATAGATTGACAGTTGAGAATAAATGCAAAAATTAATAAAGGTAACAAGAATGTAAGATCAACGAAATATAAAACACTAGCAAAGAACGCAAATTATAATCCAATTGGGTAAAACACTAGAGCATATGACTCACCATAACCAATCCAACTTATTTCCTTCAGCGAATTACTAACAAGTACACATCCTCATTGCTAGTCAAATTCCCCTAACTCATGTAATATCTATGTCATCTAGATTATTACGTATATTCCAATATGAAACCATCCATGGCATCTGGAGTAGTTAAACATAATAGAACTCCTTAAGATCAATGGCAATTTATATAAAGACAACATGAATCCTAGAGTATGGCATCTACTACTAGCAAATTCATGGCATAATCTGCAAGAAGCTTAAAATCAAGTTGAGAACATGGCATCTGCACAACTTGCATCAAATTTACCAAGCAAAAGTCAAGATGGTAGCTAATCACTGAGACTAGAACAAAGTATATAAACATAGCAGAAAAATACTCAATGAGAATGAAACTTGAAAAATAATTCACTTAAGTTCGTAAGAATTCAAGGTTATGGCTACATCGTAGCCCTAGCAAATGAAGAATTAGTTCCGAAACATCATGAAAATAATCTCCAATTCTATCATAAAAATGGCGAAAATTAAAGTTTAGAAAAACCTAAACTTCTGCCTTCTCTGCCGCACCTTGCTGCTGCCTTTTTTTTTTTTTTTTCTGAATGTCCTCTCATTCCCAAAAGCCAAATCTTTTTTTATACTGAAACCAAACATCTCCTAATTTGTAGGAAAGAATAGCCCTACACATCCAAGCCCATAAAACAGCAGAAACTTGTACCAAACGAAATCCAATTCGAATTAGGAAGGAATAACGTCATTAAACCACAACTCATTTGCTTTCCTTTTCTGTTTCCACCAAATTTGAAGTTGTACTTCCACCGTTTTGATCGCTGCCACTTTGAAAATTTTCCCAAAACGCACAACAACTAAAACACTCATGCAGAATACCCACAAGCTGGAACATGATTTGGACATATGATCTTCCATCTCCCTTTAATTTTTTGCTTGGTGAAATCCTCTTTCGTGATGAGGTATGTCGACTGACGCTGGAAGATGGGGGAGAAAGCTCTTTTCTCTTCTCTGTGCAGTCGAAAGGATAAAAGCAACTCTTGAACTGTTGAAAAGCCACGTGCTCCATCTCGTAAATGTCTTAGGCTTCAGCAATTCCTTTTTACAAGAAATTAAATATAAATAAATCTTCCATCTCATTTATATAGCCACAAATATAAAAAAACATATAATTATCTTGTTTCAAATCACATGTATTGCTAACAATTGTAGTTTTTAGGGGTAAAATATATGGTCAAAAATACGCTCATCAATGATTACATATATTATGAAATAGTATTGGAATATGGTTTTGGTTATGCATAAAGGTATTGATAATTGTTATTCGATTTTAATGAGTATACCTATTTATGCGACGATTAAATAAATTGTGAAATTATGAAGTTAAAGTTATTCTTTATTTATACACATGATGTATATATGTATGTTTTCAAACACACTTGGTATGCTTTCACTACGTTGTAGTACCGTCTCACGGCCGTAGGACAAGTCTCACATGTTTGGGTCACACACACTGTACTCCAGGGGTATTGTCCGGTAAATACCTTAGTGCAAGCTTGTCTTACGTTTATGTTTATTTTTGGGAGAAGGTCCAACAACTTAAGGACTCGAGTGTGACGCACTAATAGCGCAAGTGCTTATATGTGTGTGGTATTAGGAGTACAAATGGATTGATAACGTAAAGTGCTTGTACGGGGTTGGGATGAGGTTCCTCAACACGTACATGGGTGGTTGCACATATACCATGTGTTTGTTTTCTTTATTATACTTAGTAAACTATATTGTAGTATGACTTTTGGAAATACAAATGGTGCATTACGTTTTATATGTTGAGATATAACTTTCAGTTATATTTATAAAGTATGATTTGACATGTACTATGGTAGTATGAGTTTATACTTATATTGATTTTTCAAACATAGGATTAATATGTTGAAAAGAGAAAAAGGGTTTAGAAAACTTTATTTTTCGTCCACTCACACTTTCTGTTTTGCGCCCCCTTCAGGACTTAGTAACAGTGCATCTAGTGACATCGAGGCATTTGACTGACAACTCTAAACTCTTTCCGACAATGTAGGGATTTATCTTTATTTTAGTTTTTTAATAATATCCATCTGTGTTGTGGATAAGATTTTAAGAAATTGATTTTAAACTTTTAATCTATTGCTTACTTTTAAACGTTCTGAACCTTGTGCATGTTGAACTTAATTACTATTGCATTTATTTTAAATAAGTGTTGTCATGATTATTATGGCTTCGTCACTTATAAGTGTTGGCCAGCACGCCTCATACTCGGTGTCCGCGTGGATTTCGAGGGCTGGGTGTGTCACATAAAGTTAAAATTTGAGATGAAAGACATTGAGAAAACTCGTTACGACCTCAACCAAAAGTTCGAGCGTTGTTCTGACAGTATTTTTGTTTACCTGTCAAAGGAAAATGTTGAGTACGCCCATGATGATCTATAAGTCAAATGCTAATGAGACCCTTGAAATGGTTTTTGGAACATGAAGTTCCATATCAAAGTACATCTTACATGTTATTGTACTTATCTTGTTGCATTAGACATGACATCTCATTTGGTGTTAATCTGTTGGTAAAGATAGCAATGCGCCTAAACGCTACTATCAAATTGGTATTAAAAACATTTTTTTCGTTAATACAGATTTAGGCTTATCCCTACGCATCACGAGTCGATGATATTTGGAAAGACCTAGCATGATGATTTGAGGCTTCCAGTCCATGATTATGTATGTTAAACTAAACTTGAATGAGATCATTTGTACATTTTAGCTGGAACCAGCAGTTTCCATGGAATGCCATATCTAAAACACTGAAATAGAAGTTTCAGGCATGAATGAATAAAAAAAAAATTGTTATTCACACATGAGTTACAACTACAACAAATACATGGTAGAACTCCATGATTAGAAGGCACTAGTTGCTCTGAAATCTAGCAACAAGCCTCTGATGGTCACTCTAAATCCGACTTTTGGATTCCAACAGCAGATCAAGCTTTTTTCTCATGTCCGTCGAGTAGTTAGGTGCAATCATGTGCAACTTTATATTCTCGTGCCTGAGTTTTCTTCTCTCGTTTCTAAGGCTTGTCTCCATTAATATTTCAACTTCACGAGTTTGAACAAGTAAACGTTGTCCTATGTTGGATACAGAATTGGCACACTAGACACTGAAAGCCAAAGAGTCTTCAACAGCCAACTCATCAGACCTCTTTGACAACAACTTTTTATCTCTAGGAACAAGAAAATTCCTAGCTACCATTGTGGTGATTATATCATTCCTTATCATAAAATTTCTACAGTAAGAGGTTCATTGGAGTATAAGAAGGATGGACGCCAGACATTATCTGGAAACACGGCAAGTTCTTTTACTCATTTTGGTAGGGTCTGCGAAATTTAAGGTTCACAATTCATCGACAACGAATTATGTAGAAGTGTTGACGTTGATGTGCGACTATCTGAAGCTGGTGACATACATTGAGAACAGCTTCATTTTTCGAATGGGAGATCCACTTGATTGCATGATGTTCATCATATGTGGACCTAGTGATAGTCAAGCTGGGCAAGGAATCTCATCAATGGACATCAAGCCCATCGGGAAAGGTCAGTTTTACGAGGAAGAGCTTCTCGATTGGGCATCAGACAAATTCACCGAACTTCCAATCTCCAGCAAACATGTCAAAAGTCAGACAAAAGTATAAGCATTTGTGCTCATGGCCAAGGACTTAGAAACTGTAGTCTCTAGATGCAAGCCATATTGGGACATGCTCAATTGTAACAATCATGAAGAGGTAGAAAAGGTGGCACTTTCGACTGTTTGTCGTTTTCGTACCAAGGCGCAACGGTGCCCGCCCCCGTCCCCGGCTAGGATAGCAGTTGCCAATGGTGAGAGCTTGCCATCAACAGTGATGTGGCGAGGTTTGACCTTTTTTTTTAAGCGAATACTTAATTAAACAAACCCTTCCTGCATCTTGCATTTTCATATATAATAACAATACTGTTGTGGCCAAAATATTGAAAGGGTGCGGCAAACAATAAAGGAAGAGAGAAAGTTTGGTGAAACTGTAGTGTATGTGGAATATGTAGTCTATATTCCACATACCAAGTGCCTTTATTTATAGTAATACAAGTATAAGTACAATAGGATTCTAATCATTTACATAACAGAATATCTTAATCCATATCTACACTTAGGATTTTCACAATCACCTAAAATACTGGACATAAATTATCCACAACACTCCCCCTTGAGTGTGAAAATACTCAAGTAGATATGTATATATCGCATCAGATCTTCACGATAATAGTTGATGAAGTAATCTCGTAGGCACAATAGAGAACACTCGAGTCTCATATAGGGAACTTGCATATAAAAAGAATAAAAACTCTCACAAAACCTGGCTATGGTAAAACCCAAAACGGGACAAAAACTCATAGTTTAGGAGAAAAGTGAGTTAATGTAATGTCGATACCTAACATCATCAAAACGTAAGTAGTAAGAAAACACACAAGGGTATGACCAGCTCAGAATGGGTGCTTCGTTAAAACCTGTCAGGCAACAAAAATCCAATAGGAAAAATGATCCTGATCATAGGAAAAAAAAGTACATTAAGGTCAAGTGAGTATACTTCAGGATACTCCCCCTAAATTCGACAAAACTCCCCCTGAGAACTACAAGCGTAGCAAATGAAAAATTTACACATACCAAATCCTCGAACAAGCTTCTTCGACAACGAATTCGTGAAGAGGTCGGCAAGGTTGTCTTCGGATTAGATCTGCTTGACTTCAATCTTCTGATGCTCATGATGGTGTGATGTAGGCGCAATATGCTTGGTGTTGACTTCTTGGATATATCATGTTACGGTCTGGTCGATACATACGACGTTGTCTTTATAGATCGTCGTTGGAACTCAATGAAGGATGAAGAATTACAAGTGCTTCGAATATGCTCCCATGTACACTTGTGGCTTTGTGTATGGCGATGAGCTCGAAGACGTCACAACTAAGGTCTATTTGGTTGACCTCCAAGATATTGCGGTATTCCTAACGGTAATGACATAATCCGTTTAGAATCGTGCCTTGTGCGAAACAGACGGATAGTCTATGCCAGCGTATCCCACAATGTAGGCATCATTCCGATAATCAAGGGGTTGTGGTTAATTCTGAGGGGTTGTGGTTAATTCTGAGATGCGTAGGGATAGAATAAGCTCAAATCCTTAGTAACAAAAAAAACGTATTTAACACCTATTTGGTGATAGCATGTAGGCGCAATGTTGTATCTTACCAAAAGATCAACAACGAATGAGATGTCATGCCTAATGCAATGAGCTAAGTACAATAAAGCGCTAATTGAACTTAGATATAGAACTTTAGGTTCCACAACCTTTTCAAGGATCTCATTTGCATCTAGCGTATGAACGGTCATGGGAGTACTCAAAGGTAACACATTCTGGGTGTAGTTCGATTGGTGGACCAGAATACCATTTGAACTTTGCTCGAAACTTCAGGTCGAGACATAAACGAGTTTTCCCAAGATATTTCATCTCAAATTCCGACTTCAGGTGCGAGGCAGTTTTCTCAAGCTATTCCAGAGTCTAAGTGAGATTTATGTCATTGACATAGACTACAACTCTAGCAAATTCGGTTTTGTTCACGCAGGGGCATAGTTTATTCATATATCTCTAACTGATCAAATATTCACTTAGACGGGTATACCACATCTACCCGGATTGTTCCAATTCGTAAAGTGAAAGCCTCAATTCAATAGAGAGGGTGTTCTATGGCCTAGAACTATTTGAATCAGTCAATAAGTTCTTCGGGAACTTTCACATATATTTCCGTATCAAGATCCCTATAGATACGTTACAACCACGTACATAAGCTGCATATTCAGTTTTTCGGAAACTACCAAACTGATAAGGTAGTGGAACGTTATGACGTCCATTACGGGGGAAATAAGTCACCTCGTAATCAATCTCAGGGCGTTTGAGAGAAACCTTGCTCCACAAGGCGTGCTTCGTATTGCACTATTTCATTCTTCTCATTTCGATTTCTTACAAAAACCCACTTGTAGCAAACGGGCTTCACATGTGGAAGTGTAGAGACTACAGGCCCAAAACACGTTTCGCAAGTGAATCAAGTTCGACTTGGATTGCTTGTTTCTAGTTTGACCAATCGGTTCTACGTTGACTTCATCAACGAAACGCAGTTCGATATCGTCGTTTTTCACTTATTTTGGGTAGCTACCATATACGTGAATATCATCGATGATAATCTCATTCAAATTCCATAAATCATCCATGCATGCATAATGGACCAAGACTACAGGTCTCGGGATAATCCAGATTAATTTTATGAGGTGGAATGGTTTAGATAGCGAACGAGGAAGGGATTCGTTTTGTGCCATACTTCTCCACTTCTAGGGAACAGATTGATTGGCTAGCCGCCTGCATACTGGGTCGTCCAACAAGGGCGGCACAACCTTCAGGGATGTTGACTAGACGTCCGTTAAGTACGTCTATCCTTGCAGACATGTTTGCAGCTGGTATATGTGATCTCGTCACTTTATCTAGATTAGAGAAAGTGTCTGGAGCAACACTCTGGAATCTAGAATATGGGATCAAGATGAGACATAGTGGGTATGTCCACGATAATTAGCGCCGTTCTTCAGGAACGTTGACGTTCTTATCTCCCCCTAACAGCAAGAAGACTGTTTCATCGATGTGACAATCCGCAAGATGGCGGTAAAGAAATCGCGCACAAGGGCTCTAAAGAGCTAATTCGAAGGAGAATCGTAATCGACAAAGATTCACATCCTTCTTTGAGGACCCATATTGGTACATTGCGGCGGTGCAATATGGCATAAGGTGCATACCCAAAAATGCGTAAATACGAAACATCAGGTTTGTACCCAGTAACCAACTGTAACGCTAAAAAGTATCGGGTAGCAATGAGCCTCAGGCGGACCAACATGGCTGCATACAAGATTGCATAGCCCTAGGCAAAAACCGAAAGCTTGGTACGTTTTACCAAGATTCGAGCGATCAATTGATAATGCGCTTTATGATCACTTCTACGAGGCTGTTTGGGGGTTGGACATGGGGAATTCAATGTTCAATTTCAAAACCCAAAAGACATGCAATACTTATCGAAAACTGTTCGATATAAACTTTTCGGCATTATCCAGTCTTCTAGACTTTATGGGATAATTAGGGTGGTGAGCCCCTTAAGTAAGAATTGACCAGGAGTTTAGCACCAATGTGTATATGGACAAACATGTGACCATTGTGTCAATATATGAACCAAAAACCATATTTACATGGTCCGCATTTTGGTTGGATAAGTCCACATTATTCTTTTGAATCCACTGTGAAAAGAGGGTTATCTAGTAGCTTTGCTAGGGATGATATAAAATTCCAATTTCCCTAACGAGCAGGCTTGGCAAAGTGTGTTTATAGGCACAAAATCCTTACTTCAGGTAAGGTGATGCGTTGTGTAACATGTTGCATCGTTTTTCGACCTGAATGTCCCAAACGGTCGTGCCAAAGCAAGTAAACTGCTCGAATCACCCGGCTTCAAGCCGGCCTATATGTGGCATGTCCCAGTTGGGAAGTAGCCCATTGACCCAAAAAAATAGCTTCAAGCTTCATATTTTGGAAGGTGATGCAAAGATACTTCACTCTATTTTCTACAGTGGTTTTCAAGATCATTGTTCTCTCGAATATCCTTATAACTCAATGACGTTCTTCTGGAACGGAGAATATAAGGCCCCTTAATAGTAATTCAGTACCATTAATACAACGAGAAGCAGTTCTAATGCCCTTAATCAGGTTAGGTAGACCTGAATTCGTTGCTAGAAGGGTGATTTAGGTATGAAGTTAGTGTGCATAGTAGCATGTTCATTCAGACAACTAACTTCCTCACATTTATACCTTATCACATGTTAATTGAATTCGGTCACATGTATAAGAAACATGATTCAATTAACTCATATTCGAGGACAATATCCATAATAATATCCAAAAAAAAAAATTAAAACAAATACCAAACAATCATCCAAACAAAAAGGAAAAATTGTTCAAAACTTAAACCAAAAGATAGGGGGTTTCGGCCAACATGGCCTTCCATGTCGAAATTCTACTTTGCCATGTGTTAGGTGAAGCAAAATTAGTCTCACAGATTGACTATGGGAATGGTACACCTCAATAACATTGGTAGGGGCACAAATAAGTGCATAGCCAATGATCTATTCCATCAAAACGAAAAGTAGATATTGCACGGTTGAGGTTCGGGAATACTGTCCCTTATTCTTGAAGTTTTGGGTCTTAGATGCCAAGGGATCACGTGTTTGGTCGTGATGCCACCCTTTTGGTTGACCCTGATTCTACCATTATTCAGTACTCTCCAGCCGAAGAAGGAAGAGTAGATTCGGTAGGCGTTTGTTGAAACAGAGCCTTAAGTTCGGTACACCTCTGCTGAAACAGAGCAAGACCTTCGATACATCCCTACCGAAGCAGGGATTGCCGTTCGGTAGACTTTAGCCGAGAACTGTCTATACCGTTTGGTAGACTCTGCCAAAGCAGGGTCTATACCATTCGGTAGGCTCCAGCCGAAGCTGGGTCACACCATTCGGTACCTCCCAGCCGAATCACTAGGGTGCCGCTTTCACTGTTGTGCTTTTCAGTGAGCAATGTGGTAGTATCAGATCCGAGAACTTAGTGAACCTCTACTCTCTATAATGCTTCTTCAGGAGCATTTTAGAGGTATGGAAGGACGAGAAAATCTTCTCCAGTCAAAATTCAATCAGATTCTATAAACTTCAGAATTGTACCTATTCACGGATGGGGTTCAATCATGCCTTGTGTCACGGCAAGATATGTCTTGCTTCGGGCAAGGTATGTCTTGCTTTTGACAAAGTATGTCTTACTTCAGGCAAGGTGTGTCTTGCTTCGAACAAGGTGTGTCTTGCTTCGAGCAAAATCATCTTTGCATGATTAGAACGATCCGTATAGTGAGTCAAAGAGCCATGGAATCCTCGTCATTGAGGTATTTCCATTTACAATGCTTCAGGAATAAGTCTTCGGATGAAGATCATGACGGGTGCTTATCTAGCTCTATCCACGTCATTGTTGGCTTCAATGTTTCTCAACTTGTCAGTAGTCAAATGGAGCTTCACAATTTTGTGCCCACATAAATTAGTTTCTTCCAGAAACTTCTATGTTAGTGAAGTCGAACTTGTTACGGTTCAAAAATCCACTAGATGGAGGGAACAAAATTGTGGTTAGTGCTTATGGAAAATAAATTCTCCATAATCATAAAAGTTAGAACATTTAGGTTCTAAGACATGGTTTGGTTTAAATTTTCATGAAAACTACGGGTTTCATGGGTAATTTTTAAGGAAACATCGGGTTTCATGGCACTTATTCGAAGCTTCAGGTTCGAATTTATGAACTTCAAGTTTATATATACCTGCAATCAAACACAATATATAGAACAAAAATAATAAAAAGAATAAATTTGAACATATATTGTGAATAGGTAGTGAAATATAGGTCTACAGGACCTTCGGGGTGTGCAAATAGTTTTTGGTGGGCCGTGGTTGGAGCTACAGGCCCAACCTTTGTTTGCTGGGCTGCTGGCCAGCAAAAATAAAAAATAAAAAAATTTGGACAAAAGGGAACCCAAACAAGGGTTGGTGGCCCAAAGCCCACACGGGCTGGGTGAAGGAAAAGGAAGGCAGCAAGGCTTGTTGTTCACTGGGCTGCAGGCCCTAGGCCCAGCGGCAGGCTGGGTTGGTGAGGCGAGCTGGCCCAACTAGTGGGCTAAAGAGCAGCGGGCCGAGCAAGAAGGGAAGCCCAGCAAGCTCGGGAAGAAGGCTGGCCCAGTGGTAAGCGCGGCTCAGCTAAAGCTGTGCGCTGGGTCGGCTCGGCTAGGGTTTTTTTTTTCTTTATTTTTCAAAAAAAAACGAAAAAAATTTTGGTAAAGAATTTCTAGTTTTTTTGTTTTAGAAAAACGAAATTTTATGTTTTTTTGCAGAAAAGCGAAAGAAAAAACAAGAAAAAACCCTTGATTTTTCCTTCGTTCACACGATCATCAATTCACTTAATATATGACAGATATATTAAATGTCGATGCTAACACAATATTTGCAGAAGATCAATAATTCGTTAAACGCTGAAAATTGGGTTATGCATCATGGTGAAGGTTCATGCAATCAAGTCTGACAAAATATCAACATCGAGATCGTGTTTTAGAAAAACCTGGATTGCTGATGATGATGATTGAACAATTTGTTTGCAGAATTGTCTTCAATTATGGATTTCCATCGTCAATGCTTTGAATCTCGTTCAAAATAACAGGGGAAAAAATTGAATCAATAGCAATATATTAATTCAATAAAACAAAATTAAATCAAAATAAAATTGATTAAAAATAATACTCCCCATGATTGAAGATGGTCAAAACTCCGGTATAATTCTCTTGAGCACAGTGGAAAAAGCGTGATGATAACGTGTTGTGGCCAAAATATTGAAAGGGTGCGGCAAACAATAAAGGAAGAGAGAAAGTTTGGTGAAATTGTAGTTTATGTGGAATATGTAGTTTATATTCCACATACCAGGTGTCTTTATTTATAGTAATACAAGTACAATAGGATTCTAATCCTTTACATAACAGAATATCATAATCCATATCTACTTAGGATTTCCACAATAACTTAAAATACGGGATATAAATTATCCACAACAAATACAAACTAAATGTTATTGGGTTCTGATTACTTTATCATATGTTGACTTGGAGTATAGTAAGCACGAGCTAAATCCATACACATACATACATATTATATGTTATATATATATATATATATATGTATATATATACTCCTTGCTATTGATGTTCTATATGTTCTTATTGGCTATGTATAGTTGTAATAAACGAGTATGCAAAGTCTATTTTATTTTAATTTTTCTGCAAATCAATGTCTAGAGTTATGATTGACTTGGACCAAACATAAAGACTTAATCAAATACCAATTCAATTGGATAATACTTAGGTACTCACTAGTGAGTACCCCATATACTCACTTTAATGATTTGGCCCAATAATATTTTAACACATATTTTATTGTTTTAAAAAATAAAATATATGTTATTTAATTTTTCTTGGGCTTTTAAACATAAAGAACACATGTCATCTTTTAATTGGGCCAAATCAAAAAGTGAGTATATAAGGTACTCACTAGTGAGTACCCAAGTATTGTCCAATTCAATTTGCGTTTCTAACATCATCATGAGGTTTTTTATATATTGTTTTTACTCTCAATCCGAATGATAATCATTACTTAACACTGCATTATTTTTATGTTTCTTCTTTAGGGTTTAGGGTTAGTACTTCATTAGTTCATATAACACTATAACAACGCATTATTTTGTTCATTAGGGTTTAGCTAGGGGTTGATAAGAGAGAGAGAGCTAGCTAGGGTTTAGGGTTAGTACTTCTTATAACAATGTAACAATGCATTATATTAATGCATTTGTCACCATTATTTTTAAAATATAATGTACCAAATTGGTGTATCCCATATCCCAAGCTAGCTAACATGTTATGCCCAAAAAATAGAGTATTTGTATGTGTGTATGTGTGTATGTGTGTATACATATAATTGTAAGAGCTTAGAGCTAGCTAAGGAGTTTGTGATTCTACATTAATTAATTTGAATATTACAACTTGAAGAGGAGAGGTTCATTTAGTTTATTTCTTTCAATTATTGATTCCTCAATTTTTTTTTTTATAAATAATAAATTGAAATATAAACAGGTTGAATTTAAAAAAAAAAATACGGAATGAACCTTACAAAATGTGTTAAACAATTTGTGTCTCTAACTCATACATATATATGGGTCCAACTTCAGTGGTACGTACCATTGAATGGTACGTACTGTTAAATGGTTAAGATTCATTTGGGGCCCACTGCAAATTAATCTGAACCATTCAATAGTCGTACCATTGAATAGTACGTATATATACATATATATATATATATGCGCACGTGCTTCTAGGAGCTCAAATATTGAATTTAAAATTGTTGACAGGTTTGACTACTTTAGCCCCAAATGAAGAGGAAAAAACCAACTTGAGATGTTCATTTCTTTTTGAAAAAAAAAAAATTACAAGTTGTAATTTGAATATTACAACTTGAAATGTTCATTTCTTTTTGTGTACCTTTCAAGCGGAGCAACTTTGCAAGATTAGGCTTGACTTCTAATTAAATAGGGAAAAAACAAAACATATCAAGCAATTTGACAGCAGGCTCGTTTGGAACTTTGACGTTCAAGTCAACAAGAGCAAGGTGCAGCTTACTTATACAAAAACTAGTTGGAAATTAAATTAATTCAAGAAAAAGGATTAGGAGAATATTTGGAAAAGACTTGGACAAGTTCTTCGTCAACGACTTGGAAATTAAATTAATTCAAGAAAAAGGATTAGGAGAATATTTGGAAAAGACTTGAACAAGTTCTTCGTCAACGACTATGTACAAACCAACCCTAATTGCTAATTATTATTATATTTTTATTAAAATTTAATCCGGACAATGTTCTCTTCCACATTACAAATCATTTGCTTCCAAAGAAACCCCCTTATATAGCTTGTAAGTTCATCAATACATTTATACATACTACTACCAGCTGTACCAGTCCATGCTTTCCTGAAGTAACAGATTACTTACAATTCAGTCCATCCTCTCAAACATAACAGTGTCCAATGATGCAGGTCACGAATAATGAGTCCACCATTCAAGTAAGGTTAGTTTCTCTCGAAAAAAAAAGGAAGTCGGCTCTGAAAAGTAATTCATAATTTAGAAAAAATGATTTTCGTACATTTTTATCCTCATTTCGCATACTTTTCTGTTCTTCTGGCCTTCGAAGTTACGCAACAAATTGTGTTTTTTTCCCCTTTCTGATTTGCGTTTTCTTCTCAGCTATACACCTTACAAGTCCAACAGACCTAACCTGCAACCTGGAGGAGCTTCACCGAGTAAAAAATTTAAAAGGCCAAAAGTGGATCAACTTCTTGCAAATAGTTCACTGTGGAACAAAATATTTGTAATTTCATGTGCGATTGCTGTGTTACTGGACCCTTTGTTCTTTTACATTCCATACATCGATCAAGACAACAAGTGCCTTAGAATGGACAAAAGGCTGAAAAATGTAACTCTTCTTCTGCGACCGCTCATGGATCTCATTTTCGTAGTGCATATTATTCATCAAATTCGTCAGGCCATTAGATCTGTCAACTCACTAGAAATGGAAAATCCCGGTTGGAAATCGAAAGCTATGGAAGTAGCCAGGAAGTTGCCGCGGCGCTCGATTGTTACTGACATTCTTGCTGTTCTTCCCGTCCCACAAGTAAGACAATTTGAATTAAAGTTTGATTAATTTTTGGATGCTATGTAGTGCACTCCTCCAAGTGCTTTTCTTTTTTTTTTTCTTTTTTTTTTATATTTAAAGCGTAGAATCTCTTCTGGAGCACTAATAACAACTTCCTAACGTGTTTGTTTTGCCCAGGTGTTTTTAGTGGGTGTTTTCTTCAAAATGAGAGGCCCTAAATATTTGGCAAATAGAAAGGGTCTAAATGTTGTTCTTCTTGCCCAATATCTTCCAAGGATTTATCGAATTCACCTATCCTCTAACAACCTTCCACAAACTGGAATATGGGCCAAAGCTGCATTCAATTTGTTCCTTTACATGATTGCAAGTCATGTAAGTTTTTTTTCCATTAATTTTCAATTTATTTTAGATTTTTTTATTTCGTTGCATCGTGTAATCCTACCTACCCACCCACCTATTGGACTAACTCAAGTGGCTTAATTCACTTTAATCTTTGTTTAGTAAAACTAACTATTGTTTGACTTAAACATTTGTACTAATTAAGGGTAAGATTTACCCTTAATTTTAAGGTGTATAATTAATTTGCCTGTTGTCTTTTAGGTACTCGGAGCTTTTTGGTACTTTTATTCTATTCAACGAGAGACGTCGTGTTGGCATCTGGCATGCGTAAATCATAATCTGACATGCACTTTTTACTGTGATAGTCTCAATACTCCCCGAACAAATATTACATTATTTCTAGATGAATGTCCCATAAATGTTCCTTCAAATACTACACCGCCGTTTGATTTCGGAATATTTCTTGATTCCCTTCAATCTGGAAACACGGCATCGTTGGATTTCCCGAGTAAGTTGTCCTACTCGTTTTGGTGGGGTCTGCGAAATTTAAGGTTGGCAATTCATCGACAACGAATTATGTAAACAATTATCTTATCTTTGTCACATTTTGCTTGATCATCGTTTGAATAATTTTTTTGCAGCAACTTTGGCACAAATCTGACAACAAGTACCTATGCCTGGGAAAACTTGTTTGCAATTCTTATTTCTATCATTGGAGTACTCCTATTTTTATATCTCCTAGGAAATGTGCAGGTTGGTAATCAATCTCTGTGTTATTTTTTCGATAATTTTGTGTCTTGACCAGGATTTATTTTCAGTGTTTTAGAGAATGTGTCAGTACGTTTAAGATTTTTGTGTCTAAATAGAATTACTTTGTTATATAACATACGTACAGACATTTATGCAATTGGCCACTACGGAATCAGAGGAGAGAAGAAAGAAGATTAAGATGAAAGAGCAGCATATAGAAGAGTGGATGGTGAAAAATGATCTCCCAGAAGATATGAAAAAAGAGATCAAGAAAAACATAAAACAAAAACTGAAAGAAAACAAAGATGCTGATATGAAGAATCTCTTCTCCATTCTTCCTTGGTACACCAAAAAACCTCTAAAGCGTTTTCTCTGCATGAGTACCCTAAGGAAAGTATGTCGACCTCAACGTACCCCTCTATATCTTTCTGTAATTAATAATCTATATGATGTGATTAATGAGCTATAATTAAGCTAATATGCATGCGTGTGTATATAGGTACCAATGCTTAAAGAAATGGATGAAAAAGTGTTGAAAATGATCTGCGACTATCTGAGGCCAGTGATGTACGACGAGAATAGCATCGTTGTTCGAACGGGAGAACCTCTCGATCGGATGATCTTCATTACGGAAGGGTTTATATGGACTTACGCGGGCAGTGAACAGAGTCGACAGGGCGGTGGATCATCATCGGGCTGTCAATCCCCATCAATGCCGACCAACACGCTCAAGAAAGGCGAGTTCTACGGCGAAGAGCTTCTCTACTGGGCGTCATCTTCGTCCCAACTTCCCTTCTCCGCCCAAACCGTCCAATGCCATACAAAAGTCGAAGCTTTTGTTCTTATGGCCAAGGACTGGACAAGTATAGTCTCTAAATGCGCATTGAGGTGGGATTCAAACAACATAAACTACAACAGCAACAACAATAATATTAACGTTACTCATCATGGACAACCCTTACTGAGTGGTTTCGAGATCTCGACGTCTTCGACGCCGAGAATCCGGTATCTCAAACCTTCTGTGCGTCCCCATTAGTCCTCCTGCACGTCCCTTGTTCATACACCTTCACGATTGTAGTTGCAGTGTTTGTAACAAGTGTGTACTTTTTCTTCTGTTTTGGTCAACGTGACATGTCATTGAATAGGCATTGTTTAATGGGAGGAACAGAAAGGTCTAATGTTGCCCATTGAGCCTGTTTTAGACATAGAGATTAATGCCAAATGGGTTTCGTAGTAATTTTTTGTTGGCCCATTGGGCCTATGAGGAAATAGATTTTGTTATGATGGAAGGCACCGAACGCCTACAAGTAAAATACTTGTTTGGTCGAGGGCTTCCAATAACAACTTGGGCTAACCGTAAACGCAAGTCGTTATGTTATTGTTATTAGCACACCACACCAAAACAGTCTGATAAGTCATTGTGTTGTTATTAGCATGCCAAAACAATCGAACAAGTCATTGTGTTATCGGTATTAGAACGCCAAAACAGGTGTCCTAAACCCCAAACAGGTACCTGAAAAATTTGAAATTTAGACTATAAACCATAGTAAATTTGCAATAACATAATGTCAAATGGCTAAATCATCCACAAATAATTATTGGGGGAAGTAATAGTACACGCTAATGATTAAAATCCCATCTACAATTTTACCAAATTACCTATTTTCTATTTTTCCATCTGCTCTCGAGCACCGGATGTCGCTACTAATAACTACTTCTCGCTGATTCGTCTTGCCGGTGTTGAAGATTCACGTAGCGCACTCACCTCCCTCCTCAAGAAAGGAGGCAAGGCAAAGGCAGCTGAGTGCATCTGCCAAACAAATGACGCCGTTGTTTTGCTTTACAAGTATATATCTAAAGCAAAAGAAATGGATGCGAATATAGCAGATTACTATGTAAGCTGAATCAGAAAAAGAATCCTACCTCGGAGTTATAGAACTTAAGTTCTCTCTTATGTTTCAGAGCTCCTTCTAACTTCTCAATAGAATTGACGGGATTTTTGAAATCAACGGGAGGCCCCACTGTTGAGCACAACAGAAAACCTATCACACCACTGCATGACAAGTAATCTCACAAGTAAGAATATTTTCATGATATCAAACCTGGTCTTAAGAGCAGTTAAGAGGTGTTTAGTCTAGTCATTGTCAATGCATAAATACTATAAGTTCACAGAGAAACTCAAGACTTCTCTGCCATATTAAAAAAAGTTACATATAAAGGTTGAGAGCGAGAGCAGATTAATGCGAGAAAAGGAAAGTACTACCTTGGATACGTAGGAACACTCGCCCAAGCATAATTTACAGACCCCTTGAATGTTTGACGGCAAACGGATATCATATCTTGAATAAGATGCGTATGGAGCCACATGCTCTCTGCCATGTTACAGAGAACACCACCAGGCCTTAATGCTTTAGCTATTGTCTCAAAAAATGGCTTCTCTACAAGCTCTTGGGCGGGACCTGCATCCAAAGGAAACCATACGTTTGAGAATTTAGAACCTTATTATGACAAGTCTTCATGCTGCATATCGAGACCAAGCAAGGGAGGTAAAGAGGGGGGCACGGAAAAGAGAGTATAAAGAGAGTAACCAAAACAAACATGCCCTCTGTAATATTTATACGAAAACCACAGGGGACAAAGAGTGCATGCCAAAACTATTGTAAAAATAAAAAGCATACCAACAGGGTCTGACGAATCAACAATTACAGCATCATACTTCCCTTCAGGTGCAAGCCTTAAGAATTCAGTAGCTGTCATGCATTAAAAATGAGATATAATCCAAATACAAAGTCAATTTGACATAAACAAGGAAAAATCTTCCATGGTACGGATCATTCAATGGTCCGTACCATGGAAGCCGGACCCTCAACAAATAGTCAGTATTAAACCTACCATCACCGACATGAAGGTGGACGCGAGGGTCCTGAAATCCAACAGCTAACTGAGGAAAAAACTTCTTGGACACCTACAAAAAGCCAAACAAAAGAAATCAATTAGTCATCTCATATTCTTCACATAAAATAAACGAAGGACGACATTACACCACTTACATCTATAACCATCTTATCTATCTCACATATATCAATATGCTCAACAGAAGGATGGCGAGAAACCTCCCTAAGAACCCCACCATCACCACCACCAACAACCAGAACCTGCATCAAAAATCATATGGCACTTAGCATTGTCACCACAATAAGAAAACAATAACAAATTTAGGAGGGCATAAATGCTTCTCATTTCTATCACTTTATTCTAAGCACAAAAGTAGACCAAACTGCAATCACCAGGATGTAACCAAGTCAAATTATTATAAGGATAAGGGCTTTGAATTTCATAGTAACACCATTTCACATTTGACACCCCATTCTCTGCCGACTAAGGAATCTGGTTCATCGTGCAAAAGGTCATCTACAGGATAACTGCAGCCAAATCCACCCGAAGTGTGACAGAGTAGCACCACTGTGTAGATATGGCAACAAAACCATTGCATCCAACTCCAGCCAAAATGAGGCAGAATAATACAATTTTCTGGGCTAAACACTATATGTGATGCCTGGCTGGTAACAAACAAGGGATCCCAAAACGTTCAGATAGACTTTGTAATTCATAGCACGGTCAGCAACATGATCATGAACTCATGTATTCGGGTTCAGCTGACCATTGCAGTGAAAACCATCTTAAGCTTCCCATACAACACCCACTGGAACTACTGAATAACACAGAGAATATGCAAAAGAAAAGTGCATGAAGAACATTCAAACTCCATTCAAATCCCAGATAAAGTATTTTACTTTTTAAAATAAATGCGAAAATTTGATTTCAATCTAGTTATACTAACTATGTGTTCTCATGGTCGCGGGTGATCATTTGATCAAGAAAAAACATGACAAAAAACACAAGGGATGGATCATGTATAATTACTGTCTTGGGGGAGGGAATTGAACAAAGAGGTAGATGTGCTATCATCTCCTGGTATGCACATTCATCTTTCTCACTCAGCTGGATAATGCCATCAAGAACAAGCACTTTTCCATATATTGAGGACTGCATAAAAAGGAATCCGCATCATAAATAAGATTAAAAGAAGGAACACAAGGGAGATAAACAAGCAAATTCAACTGTCTAAGACCAAAATGACAAACCTCAAACACCAAAATTTCTTGGAACTCTGATTTTCCCCTATAGAGTATATTTTCTACTTTCAGTGAATGAGCTTCACCTAAAAAAACAACAAAACATAACAAAAAGGAACACCATCAAACACAAATAGATGCATAGAAACTATTTCAATTCAGAGGTGAGAAATTTCAAAAAGGAGTATTTCTATTAGAAGCGAAAATTGGGAAAGAAGTACTACTTTACTATGAATAGTGAGAAAAAAAGAAGAGAAGAAATAAACAAATACCCAAAGCTTCAACAAGTTACCATATGGCATTCAGACCATGGAGTTGCCAATACAAGATATCTATCAAGCAAAAAAGTTACTCCGTTCCTTTGATCTTTCCTCATTACATGAAAACGGTGTAAATTTGACAAAGGGTTCCTCTAATGGACAAGTTTTCCCCAAAGTTATAGCAAGAACGAAAAGATCACAATATAAGCAAGAGGTCATGACCAGCAATAAAACTTAGCAACCTCAGTAAAGAACACACGAAGGGGATCTCGATCCAGAAGTGAAAAATGAAACATGAGTTGTGTAGTATATAAAAAAACTACAATTGAGCACATGAAATGTGTGGATGTGTGGATGCATGCAAGTGCGTACCTGGCCACATAGGGTTGTTGAAATAAACCCTTTTACAAGCCTTCTCTGCAATTACAAAAAGAAAAGAAAGGAGTCAAATTACAAACAACCAACAAGAAGTCAATTTACAAAGGTGAAAAATCACAGATAATGACCAGAGCGAGACTGAGATTCTGAGAACCACCCAGAAACCACAGTAGAATGACATTTTGCCTCGGCCTCAGGGGTAGAAGCCCTAGCCTTCAAGCAACAAGAAGGGACGGCCTTCTCCGAACCGTTCTCATTACTCGCCTTCCCATCCATAGTCTTCTGGCATTCCAAACCTCTTCCTGCGCCGCCCTCCATATATTATCTTTTTCTTCTCCGTCTCCAGTCTCTAACAATCAATACATACTCATAAGTAACATATAGTGGAAAGAATACATTCGCAATAAAAACCATCTTCGAGAATTTTTTTTTTAAAAAAATTGATTCTTCTGACACTCCACAAACGCACTCATGTTGCACCAAGTTAAAGCATCTGTCTTAAACAATCAGATTAAAACAAACAATGTTAAACAAAAGACATACCAGAAGAACTATCACAAAAACTATTCCAAGCAAAAGGGTTTAAGTAACAGCATCCGGAATTAAAAAATGTAAAGTTTAAGACTTTTTGTTAAAGTAAGCTTGATTTGCACTTACAATCTTCCTGTTAAAGCAAAAGGGTTTAAGTTAAATCAACATCTACAATCAATGCAAGATCTTTTCCATGTCAATACCTAAATTGAACAATAGCATATCAAACTAAATCAAATCACTAAATTATCTACAAAAGCAATTAATCTACTAATTAAATCATGAATTTTTATCACACAATAAGACAGATCCCACCCCAAAGAGTGAAGGAATCATCTGAAGCTATTTAATTTATTTACTGGGTCCCAAATTTTTTTTTATTAAAAAGGAACTAAATTTCTGGATTATACCAGACCAGTTCAAGCATTACCTCAGCAACAACTAATATAACTTAATATTTTTAAATTTTCCAGTCAAACGCCGCCGAGTAAAGTCCTAAACCACCGTCAGACTTAATACCAAATAAAAAAGTATTACCCACCCAGAAAATCCCAAAAACACTAAACTTCAAAAATCAGATCCTCTGTACCAACAAGTACTAAAAAAGCAAAAAAAAATGGGAAATTAAAAAAAATTTGATATATTCATTGCACGAACAAAAATTCTACTTTTTTCTGAAATTCTGTTTGGCTGCAGAGAAACCGTTCGAGAAAAGGAAAAGGAAAAAAGAGCCAGAGCTACGCTTCGTTCGTTTCAGCAATTAACAGAAAGTAAGGTTTTTTTCGATTTTCTCGGCCACAATTTTCCTGGGAGACAAACAAAAGGCTAGGGTTTTAAGCCATTAACAAAAGAGGGTTCCCAAAAGCGAAGCCCGAGGCAGTGAGAATATCACTCTGTTTCGACAAATTAGGAAAATCAATTGAAAATAATTGACAATAGGAAAATAAAGATGAAAAGCAACCCACATTTTCTTCAGAAATTGCAGAGCGGCGGAGATTAAAATTAAGGAATGAGGAAACGTACAGCGGGTAGATGTAGAGAACGAAGCAGAAACCTAGAGATATATATTTAGAGAGAGAAATAGAGAGAGAAAGAGAGAAAAAAAAAGGATTGGTCTTGCCTGGGTTGATCACAAGTTAAGTTTTCTTGAGGCCTCGAGTGAGCGGGAAACGAAAATTAGTACGAACTGTGTGAATCTCTCTCTCTCTCTCTCTCTCTCTCTCTCAGAGTCCGTCGATAAATCTTTGCTCTGCCTGTCTCTGGTTTTCTCTGCACCCTCCTTTTTACTTCAGTCTGCACGAGAAAGCCTACAGAGGACCAAGTATTTATACTATTTTTTTTTACTCTCAAAAATATTATTATTTTATTCTTTGAATGACGGGGTACCTTTGATAAAAATAAAAAATTGACTCACTATTACTATTTGTCTTCTTAAATTAAAAACTTATTTTTTTTTTAATTTAATTAAAATGACTTAATATCGACACTATATCAATACAATATTAACACTTTTGATTAATTTTTAAAAAGTGAGTGTTTTTTATTTTAAAAGGCAACTAGTGAGTACTTTTTCCAATTTTCAAAAAAAAAAAATTGGTATCGATATCATTTTATCATAGTGTAAAGGTAAATTTTATATTTAGTCATGATTGAATTACTAACAACGTTCTTTATTACATTAATGATGTTTAATTATACTATAGACCAAAGTTATTACTAAGTGATGTCATAAAATTACACAACATGATAATCGTGTAATTTTACAACATGACGTAATATTCAACATCTAAGGTAAGGTTATTACTAGGAGACGTCATGAAATTTTACAGTATCCTAATCATATTACAACATGATGTAACATTCAGGCCTCGTTTGGTACGCCGTATAGCGCACCGGATAGTACTAATAATCCGGTCTCAGGTGTTTGGTGCGCTCCGTACTAAAATAGTCGCCCGACTATTTAAACCGGGCCCACCATTTAGTACCCCTCACACCGGACTAATTATACACCCAAAAACCTCTGTATAATTAGTCGGGTCCGTCCCTCTCACTCTCTTGGTCTAGCTTGAAGAAAAATATTTGAATTACAAGTTCATTTGAGCAACACTTAAGCATGATATTAACAAATTAAAGGCTCTTAGCTAGCATATTAGTACTAAAAAACAAAACTTTGCTCATGACTTTTGAAGCCTAAATATTGTGAACCAAGACACAACTCAAAATCACATTAGTAAGTTGTAGCATCCTATACCTTTGTAGAATCTTCTTTGCATGAGCAAAGGCTAAATACCTAAGAGGGCCTTCAATCTCATCTTGGATGAACACCTTTGCTTGGAAGAGTTGTGGTTGCACCTTGAATCAAATTAAAGGTTACCAACGTACTTCGTCTCCTACAAAGGTTAAACCTTTCGTAGTTCTTGCATTTGATTAGGATTTGAGTGAGTTTGTATGAAGAACAAATTGTGTTCTTCACACACACCTTGGCCCGCCCAACACAGTATAAATAGTCGATATTAGTCCGATACTGCACCAAATGCCCGACTAATTTAGTCAGTACTGTCCGATGACAGATTATCCTATCCGACTGAAATAGTCAGTCCAGTCCGAGCTGCCAAACGAGGCCTGTCTAAAGTAAGGTTACACTGTAATCATTCAAGTTTACACTTTTAAGGTAGAATTATACTTAGACGTTATTACATTACAATATTAGCGTTCAAATGAATGGTACCGTTGCCCTTTTCTTATTAAATGTATTGTAGACGGACCTTTTTTAAAAATACAAACTTTGGTGCACCTTTTTGTCCGTCTAGTTGCGATTAACGTACTTTTTTAATACAAATGTAATAATTGATACTGTTTATTTTTAAATTACCATCTAAACATCAAAAAATTGAAAATCATATCTTCATTTTCTTATATATGTGTCAAATAATCCTAATAAGGTTTGTTAAAATTTCAGAGTACATGTGAAACATGTGACATTTCTTCAAATCCTCCCAATTTGACCTTCACGAACATTGGCATGAAACTCATTAGGAGTGAGGCATGCGAGCGGCAGGTCCTGTTTTGAACATATATCAATCCGCACAAAACCTTTCTTCCATCATATGGTTGTCTAAGCAATGGGATTTGGTGTCGGTGGGAGCCGGGAGGAATCATCTAAACCAAAGTGAGTTTTACCAAAAGTTTGAACCGTGGATCGATCCTATACATATGAATGTCTAAATGATATATAATTAATTTTTTGTAGCAAATATCTTTAAAAGACAATTAAGAAATAAACATTTTCGACTATAAAATTTGCACGCTGAAAATACATTGAACAAGATATCATTATGAATTAACTTAAATTAGTATGTTTGCAAGCAATTTCTATAATTTGGCACACCATAGCCAATTTAGAGTGCAACTTTGCTCACCCCCTATTAATTGTTATTAGATTAGTTTGTTTTAATTGATTTAAGACACGAATCTCAAAATTTAAACTAATATAATAACAATTAATAGAGGGTGAGCATTATTCTCACTTTAAAGGTGAGCAAAAATGCACTCGCCATTTTATCCAATTTATTCAGTAAAATAGAGGAAAAATAGGTCAAAACATGAGTTTCATTATTCATGAATAGCTAAATTGTGTGCGGGAATCCTCATTTGATTAGCCAATGGTATATGGTTCATTAACTATCCACGAGATGCAACTTAGTTTTGACACGTTTTTTCCTCGTGGGGAATGGCATGAACTTATCTTCCCCACATGTTTTTGGAAAAAAAATTGTGATGATATACTCTGTTTTTTTGGAAAAATTTTTGGTTATACGTATTATTCAATGATTCGGTCATTGAATGGTTCCAAATTAATTTGCGTAGACCCTAAATGAATTTTGAACTATTCAATGGTCGGATCATTAAATGATACGTACCACCCAAATTTGACTCCTGTTTTTGAGCAAATCATATAGCAATATATATGCAAAGTTTGGTCTTCTTTCTCTCAAATTTGACAAAGTGCTTCTTCACACCACAAGTCGATCGATTGTGTGTGTTTGCATAACAAGAAAAATCTTGATGATCCGCCCTCTTATTAGCTAGATTTAATGGTAATTAACAATTGGTTATACATAATGAGTATTTCTTTATGCATGATGTCACGTCTTTTTTACAAATAGACGTGTTGAACAAATCTCACTTGTACATTTTCAACTTTAATGTCATTATTGACATGTTGATTGTTTTGATGTCTAGAATCATCACTTTGGAGCTTTGACTTTGGGTTTCTAATTTTTTATTGGTTAGCTGCCTCAGTCAATTAAACCGATCAACGTTGAAGAAATTGAGTGAAAAAAAGGTTTGCTCCGAACATTACATTTGTATTGCACAGAAAATTTATGTATGTATAATTACCTTTAAACTTGTGGTTCATGCTGATCGTGAGGTCGAATCTGTCCTCGTCGGGAAACAGACAGAGAGAGAGAGAGAGAGAGAGAGTTCTCATTGAATCTTCCATAATGTTAAACATATTGCGTCCATATCTATCTCTAAGCACGATCACAAACGGTAATTATATGTCGGCACTCAGGACTCTAGCTAGCTTTTGGTTCATGCCATTATTGTCTCTCTCACACTACTCACTAGTGTTCGGCTGTTTCCTTCAATCAGTGGCTAAAATCAAAGGGAAACCCACAGCACAGCATATTTATCTCTTTTCTATTTGAATGCATGTGCATGCATGCCTTCGTTAATTTTTCATGACTCTGATCATCATTTCGGGACCCCAACGTACGGCCCTTTAGCAATTATATGAATACATGACAAACCATTGTTTTTGCATGCATGTGAAACATGTCCCAATTCTTAATAATATAGTTTGTGCAGTACTGCTATATCTGTATATCTAATTGCGACCGTTAAACACAACCCACCAGGCACTTTCCATTCATAAATTTAATCAATGATCAAGTATTTTGAGCAATTATTAACCTTAACAATTAATACTTTTACTTTTATCTTTGGGTTTAGGTATACCCTAATAAGATTATTGTTTTTGGTAGCAAAAATATTGTAATAAGAGCATTTCTAAGAGAATCTGTAAAATAGAGAGTGAAAAATGTTGTTAAAATAATATAATAATAGTAAAAGTTACAAAAGTAAGAGAGAGGTTTGAATAGTGATGAAATTTTATTAATTTTTAATGTTTAGGAGGAGAGAAATTAACAAAATGAATAGTTGTGAGTTAAATTTGTAGAGGGACGTTTCATTTTGTTAAAATAGAATGATACTTTTGCTTTAAAAAGTAATCAAAATAAGAGCGATGATTGAGTAATGATATTTTATTTTAATATTTTATACCTTTGTTGACACTTTTTAATGTTTTAAAATAGGGCGTCTCTCAAAAATGCTCTAACCTCAACGTCACTAATGATCTTACAGTATAATTGACACTGAAAAATAGTAGCTTAAAAAACAAAACACACCGATTGATATTTTGGTGATTAAAAAGTAAGCAATGCACACAACTCCCTGTTGAGTAAACAGATAATGAGTGGTTTTTGCTCACTTTTCTTACAGTGGGTGCTGGGGTATATAAACAAAAACCAAACAAAGAAACTCCATGTGCTTTTTACTTTGGTGCCATTCGTTTGAGGTGGAAATACACTAATACGTTATTTTTTTGGTCGAAAGACACTAATACGTTTTATCAAAAAGAAAAAGACACTAAAAATGGCGGTGCTTGGTTGTTTTTTATTTAAGTTATATCTGTTAAATTTTTACTGGTCTCTTTCACGGATCAATTCCAATTTGGATACACGTTTATCTTTTTGAAATATGTCCTTGTCATTTAGGGTTTCTAGTCCATTTAGAGCGTACAATGGTGGTTGGATTATGCCCCCCACCCTAAAAAAAAAAAAAGTGTTAAAGCATGTATCCCATCAACCTAAATGATAAGCTTTCTCGCTTTTTTTGATTAAGCAGGATCTATATGTAGATGGGGGATAAGCTTTGATTTTCATCGGCAAATTATGCAAAAGATGAGTCACTCTTTCAACATGTATCGAGTGAGAATCAGGAAAAGCGCCCATCGAATTCATAGCAAAGAGTGATAAATAAAGATGTCATGGCAAAGTATGGAGAGCAATTTTCACATTATGCATACATCATTACTGTAGCATTTCGTGTCAATTATACAATATCACGTGTAAATTTTTCTTTACATGACGTTGTACAATTAACACAAAATCTTGCCCTATCTCTTAAAGAGGGTTTGGAACATGGGAGTTCTCTCTAACAGAATTGTTGTCCTGGTGACAATGTACTCATACTATGAAAGTCTTTCTCCAAATACGACAAATGATACCCCTAAAGAAATATATATAGATAATCTAAAGATTAGAGGACTAAGTACAATGGACTATAATAAACCAGAATCTGTTAAAAAATGGCAACCACATATCCATGACACGTGTCCTCATACGTCTAGAATAAATTACCACCTCAAAGACTTCCATTAGAAAGCTGCTAGAAACACACGCAGTGATACCCATATTCTTCCTTTAATTACGTGATTATCACTCCTCAACCTTTCT